>JAQQAC010002837.1:40820311-40893673 GCA_029783875.1 Phataginus tricuspis
GAGAAAGACAAATACCATATGATTTCACTTATTTGTGGAATATAAAAGCAAAGCAAAACAGAATGAACAAAACAGCAGTAGACTCATAGACACTGAGAAGTGAGTAGTTACTACCAAGGGGGAGGGATTGGGGTGTGTGTGTTGGGGGAGTGTGGGTGATAAAGGGGCACAATAATTTGCAACTACAATATAAGTTGGTCACAGGGAAAGAAGCACAGCACAGAAAACACAGTCAGTGATTCTGTAATATCTTTCTACATTGATAGATAGCAACCACACTAGAGGGGTGAGGATTTAATAATATGGGTAACAGTTGAACCACTGTGTTGTACATTTGAAACCAATGTAAGATTGTATATCAATACTTCAATAAAAAAATGTTTCCTATAGTGAAAATTATTAACCGCAGAGTTACAATTATGAAATATTCCAATAGTATAGAAAAGCAAAAAAAAAAAAAAAAAAAAGACAGACACTGATGAAGATGGCAAAAATAAATGGAAAGATTCTCATGGACTGAAGAACTAATGTTGTTAAAATATCCATACAACCCAAAGCAATCTACAAACTCAATGCAATCACTATCACAATTCCAATAACATTTTTCACAGAAACAGAATAAAAATCCTAAAATTTGTATGCGACCCCCAAAAGACCCTGAATAGTTAAAGCACTCCTGGAGAAAGAAGAAAGCTAGAGGCATCATGTTTCCTGATTACAGCTATATTACAAAGCTATAGTAATCAAAACTGTATGGTACTGGCATAAAAATAGACACAAAGATCCATGGAACAGAATAGAGAGCCCAGAAATAAATCCATGTTTACACAGTCAATTAATTTATGACAAAGGAGCCAGAACATATAATATATACAAAAAGAAGAGGACATATAAAGAGAAAAGTCAGCTTTTCAATAAATGGTGCTGGGAAAACTGAACAGCAATATGCAAAAGAATGAAACTGGACCACTATCATATGCCATACCCCAATCAACTGAAAATGGATTAAAGACTTGAATGTAAGATCTGAAAGCATAAAGCTCCTAGGAAAAAACATAGGCAGTAAGCTCCCTGACATTAGTCTTAGCAATTTTTTGCATTTGACAACAAAAGCTAAGGCAATGAAAGCAAAAATAAGCAGTGGAATTACATCAAACTAAAAAGCTTCTGCACAGTAAAGGAAACCACTAACAAAATGAGAAGGCAATCTATGGAATGCTAGTAAATATTTGCAAATCACATATCTGATAAAAGGTTAATATCCAAATTGTATAAAGAGGTCATACAACTCAAAAACAAGAAAAATCCCAACAGTTCAATTAAAAAAAGGGCAGAGCATCTTAATAGACATTTTCCAAAGACATACAGATGGCCAATAGGTACATGAAAAGGTGCCCAATAAAACTAATTATCAAGGAAATGCAAATCACCACAATGATACACCACATCACACCTGTTAGAATGGCTACTATAAAAAAAGAAAAAAATAACAAGTGTTGGTGAGGATGCTAGAGAAAAGGGAACCCTTCCACACTGTTGGTAGGAATGTAAACTGATGGAGTTACTAAAGAAAATAGCATGGAGACTCCCAGAAAAAATAAACAGAACTACAATATGACCCAGCAACTTCACTTCTGGGTATTTATCCAAAGGAAACAAAAACATTAATGTGAAAAGATATATGCACCCCTATCTTCACTGCAGCATTATTTACAATAGCCCAGACATGGAAATGAAGTGTCCACTAATGGATGAATGGATAAAGAAAATGTGGTATGTATATACATATAATAGAATATTATTCAGCCATAATAAGGAACTCTTGCTGTTTCCAACAACATGGATGGACTTGAGGGCATTGTGCTAAATGGAATAAGTCAGACGGAGAAAGACAAAGACCATATGATCTCTCTCACATGTGAACCTAAAAAAAAAATTGAGCTCATAGGTACAGGGAACAAACTGGTTGTTTTCAAAGCTGGGGGTAGGAGAGTGAGGGGATGAAATGAGTAAAGGTGGTCCAAAAGGAACAAACTTCCAGCTATAAGATAAGCTTTGGGAATGTAATATACAGTATAAAAATACTGTAGTATATATTTGAAAGAAGCTGAAAGAATAGATTTTAAAGTTCTCATCAAGGAAAAAGAATTGCACCATGTGTGGCAATGGATGTTGACTTACTGTGATGATTATTTTCCAATATATACAAATATCAAATTATTATGTTGTTACCTGAAACTAATATAATGTGACATGTCAATCATATCTCCAGAAAAAAAAAGACCCCTTTTCTGAGCAGAAAGCAGCTATAGAAAGGTGTTTATGGTATACTCAGCTATCCATTTAGTGTCCTAATCATTAACAATTAATTCAGCCCTTTCTCCTTAAAGTTAGATCTAATATTCTCCTCTGGGTATTAGATCTTCTATGAATTTTGCATTTTCAGTGGAATTCTGATGTTTACAAATATTAATTTTTTTTGTATCTCACATATAAGTTTATATACAACTATCAGGGAAAAGTCCTAATAGAATGACTGAACAATGAGTATTCTTGCTAGCTTCCTTTTAAAGTTTAGTATGTATGAGGTTTGCTTTAGTTTGCACAAAGATAGTATTTTTATTCTCTATCTTGTGATAGCTTAGTCCTGTTTGAAAAATAATGTGAACAGAAGTCAGAATCTATATCTTATTTATCATTTTAGTTCTGGAAAGAGAATGGTATGACAATGGTGAGATTTTTTTAAACAGAATAAAGGAAAAGGATAAAAGTGCTTAAAACAATAAGATAAAGACAAAGTTTAGGAAAAAAGTTACACATTCCATGGAGCGAACCACAAAGCCAAAAATTTCTTTTGGCAACACAAAAAGGTGCCATGAGCCAATGAGCATACCCTGCTTTTGCTGTGACGGTTTTTAAGTTTCAAATAAGTACCCTTTGAAATAAGCCTAGAATGCCCCATTGGCATATTTTGCCTACGTTCCATTAGTGTATTCTAGAATTACCAAAGAAATAAGAATGCTATAAATTGCCCTTGAAATCTGTTATGATCTCCAGTATCTGGATTGTGACAATTACTGAGCTGCTGCTTAGATACAAGTTAATCAGATAGGTTAGGTTAGAAAGGAGAAATCCTTGTACTTATGATAGAGGATTCTAAATCAATTAGTGTTGAATGGGTGAACAATGAAATTTCTGAAACAGTAAACAGACCAGGAACTAAAAATCATAAACTCTTAATAATCAGAAGTGTCTAGATTACACATGGCTAAAAAAAGTGCATATGAAAAAAAAATTGAATCCATTTATGTTAGAAAGCACCTATTGTTTGGAACCAGGCTATAAGTAAAAACAGACTCTAAAATGTGGCTACTGTCATGTAGTGAAATTTTCCTCCTCATCCCTTCTTTGCCAATAGGCCCTCACTGGAGCAAAGCACCTGTCTATCCCCAGAGCCTGGCTCAGTGCTATATATTTGACAGATGCTCAGTAAACACTTAGAAAACCAAACTAATAATACCATTAATGAAAATGTCTATAGAATAAAGCTATAGGTAGTAATGTTAAAACAGAGGCTCATACAGTGTGTACTTCCTGGTTAGAGACAGAACTATTAGTGGTATAAAGGTTAATCCTTTCTGGGACACAGATGAATGATTCACAGTATGAATATGGTTTGGGCTTGGTTTTATTTAATGAAAGCTTTATACAGCATAGGCATCTCTGTGCACTAATATAATGAATCATTTTAGTAAAGGATGTAACTGAATTAAATTTCTCCTTAAATAAATTCAGGCCTTGGAAGCTATCCTCTAAACCTGTTCACAAATTTGAGTTTAATTGCAAGCTTAAATAAAGTCCTATTTGAAATTTTTTTTTAAAAGTAAAGGTAAATTCATAATTACAAGGGACAGTGTTTCTTGTCACATGCTCAGCAGATACCAAATCATTATGATCTAGGCAGCCAGAAGAAGTTTTTAAACTTAGAAAAGCTTTTCTTAGGAACTCTGTTTATGACCTGAATGATAACTTTCATGAAGACACTCTAAAAACAAAGAGAAATCCTTACTTACCTCTTGCAGTTAAATTTCAATTATATGGAGCCTTGGATTTTTCCTGTAACCCTCATATTAAATTTTGTGCTCAGTATTAAAGGAATTAAAGTCAATTTCTTTACAATGAATTATGAGGAACACAAATTAAGATGAAAGAATGTACAGGGAATATGCATGCAAATATTGTGCATTCATATTATTATACAGCATAATCTGTAAATCTAGTACTAATGAGACTCAAGATTTAAATGGCTGAAGAATGTGTTTAGTAAATTATTGTCAATCAATGCCTCTATTCCAGGATAAATGTAATCTTGAATGGCAACACACCTATTATTACAAATTCCTAACTAAGTACAGTACTTCATTATTTCAAAATGTCACTGTCAATTTATAGAGTAACAGATAAACATTTTTTCACCATATACCTGCCTGATTACCTTTCCTTTAGAGTAAATGCAACACTCTTAAGAAAAGTTACAAACTTGTCATTTTTATAGCAATAAAGAAATCTAACAAACATTAAAACTCTTAACTATTGCACTCCAAATTTTCGTATTTGTTAACATGGATTCATCAGGGATTTTTAAAACTTAAGTATCACTGATATACAATCTTACATTGGTTTCAAGTATACAATACAGTGGTTCACAAGTTACCCATATTATTAAATCCTCACTCCCACTAGCAGGGTTACTGTCTGTCAATATATGAAGATGTTACAGAATCAATGGCTGTATTCTCCATGCTGTACTACCATCCCCATGACCAACTTATATTATGACTGAGAATTTTTGTGCCCTTTTATCTCCCTCATCCTCTCCACCCACCCACCCCAACCCCAGCCCTGTGGTAAACACTAGTCACTTCTCAGTGTCTATTGGTCTACTGCTATTTTGTTCATTTTTGCTTTGTGTTGTTTTGTTTTTATATTCCACAAATAAGTGAAATCATATGGTATTTGTCTTTCTCTGCCTCGCTTATTTCACTAGCACAATACCTTACTGGTCCATTCATGTTGTTGCAAATGGCAGTATTTCTTCTTTTATGGCTGAATAATATTCCATTGCGTTTATGCACCACATCTTCTTTATTGATATGTAAGGTTTTATACCATTGTAATCAAGTATAACTTTTTTAAGTAACATTATTCATATAAATTCTTCTAAGTATTCATTTATTCAATCACTTAACAAATATTTATTGATTGCCTTCTTTATCCTAGATACACTGTTAAGGGATAGAGTTATAAAGATGAATACCACAAGACCCTTGCTTTTAACACAGTATAATGTAAAACAAAGACAAGAAAGATAAAACACAGTATTACAGGGTTACATTAAAACTGTCTATATGTTTCCCATTTGCAGCAACAAAAAGGTATTTAGTGAATATATTCACTCTACTGGAAACATCACCACTGCTGAGAAATCAAACTCTCTCCTATTTGTTCTATGGAAATCTTTTTTTAATGAAATGCAAATGGAAATTTTAAAAAGATAATTTCATAAATATCTGTGAACTTAACATCTCAACTTAACAAGTTCTAATATGTTTCATATTTCATCTTACAGCTATTGTCCAAGTCCAGAAATTTCTTGACTGATAAAAATATTTGAGATTATTATAGGTCCTACTAGTTATATAACCTTGGGTAAATTAATTTAACCTATTTGATCCTCAGTTTTCTCATCTGAACAATGGAGATAATAGTACCAATTTGTGCTAGATTATCTTGTTGCCCCTCAGTATCCATGTTCCACCTAGCCTTTTGCCCTGGGAGGTTTTCTTGCCTTTCAGTTTCTAGTTGGGTTGCCAATAGGAGATACTAGCAGGTCAGTATGGAAGGAAAGTGAAACTATCCCCTAGTTTCCTCCCTACCAGGTTACCATGAACTGGCTATACCCCTCTAACAGAAGCAGTCCTCTCCATATACCACTCTCTTCTAGGTCTTCAGGCCTAGGGGTGGTAATGGCTCCCTTTAGCCCTGGTGTCTGTACTACCCAATGTTAACTTCCATAAAACCTGCCCATATCTTTATAATTAGTTTCTTTATTAAACTTCTCAAATATCCCAGTTTCAAAGTGTCATCTGTTTCCTACTAGAACTCTGACTCAAATACAACCTCATGGGGTTGTTTGAGAGCACATGAGATTATAAATGTAAAGTGCTTAGCATGGTGCCTAGCACATTACAAATATTCAGTAAGTGTTGACTGCTATTGTCATTATTAGTATTGTTGTTATTATTTTATTTGTGGTTCCATGCTTATGTCATCTATACCATCAGAATATGTCTGGGAGGCTGAGAAACTCAGAATTCTGGAGATGATCTACTAATTCATAGAGTGCTTCAAAAATATGTTCAAACGTAAAGTGAGTTTATTGTTAATCAGTCTCAATATTTCAAAAATATGTTCAAATGTTAAGTGAGTTTATTGTTAATCTGTCTCAATATTTAAAAAGAATAAGAGGACCTTAAAAGTGAGTTAAAAACCCATGTAGTAGAAAGGATTTCTTAGACTGTAGCTTCTTCTGGAAACATACTTTGGAATTCACTTCCTGCAAACTGACCTCCCACCACCACTTCAAATCTAACAACACATAAATGTCCATAAAGTTCAACAAATTGTTGGGTCTTGGGGTCATGAAAAGAATGGATTGAAAGGTAAACTCCATGGCATAAAAATCCTCAGTTAATCTGGAAATGCATCTTTATCATCCTTATTTGTCAATCACGACACAGGCAAGCATTACCATTTCACAAATTATCTCACCAAAATCCTATAAAAGGTCTATTTAACTTTTCACTTTACCTCATCCTTTATATCTTCCTGTTGTTGGGCTGTGAAGATCTCCATTGCAGCCACAAGTCTCATCATTAACTCATCCACTGTTGTGTTACCTAGCAACACATGGAGATTGCCAAACATCATATTATTATTTTAAAATGGAAAGCCATTTTAGAATTAATCAGTAAGGAATAGCTACAGTCTAAAAACAAATTACAGACTAGTATGCTAATGTCTAGTTAAAATATTTTCATGTTTTCATTGAAAAGTTTCATGTTCAGTAAAGAAGAGTAAAGCAGTATACAGGCAGTTGAAACTTCAGAATATTTAGATTTGAGGGAAGTCTCTTAATAAGGATTTTTAGCAAAACAAAGCATGTCCAAGTCATGAGGATCAAAAGTTCTTTCAAGATATAAAAATGTATCTACTTAATAACACTAACAACTACCATTTATTTATATGCAGTGATTATGCTAAGCACTTTATATATATTATCTCATTTAATCTGTACAATTCTGTGAATGTGTCATTTTCATTTTGATTCTAAAGAGAAGGAAAATGAGGCTTAGAGAGCTCAAATAACCTGCCCAACCAAGGTTAAGCTGGTTAAGTGGTGGGCCAGGATTTGAAACCATGAGTCTGACTCAAACACCTGCTCTCTTTGCCAATTCATTACACTGTTTACTGAGCATTATCTCCTATCACTAAAAATTCTTTGTTGAAACAAACAGTAATTGAATTTCTGAAAACAAATTGATTTTTATTTTTTGCTCAATTGATATTTTTCTCTTCCAGCTGCTTTCAAATTACTACAGTCTTTATGAACAGAGTATTTAAATGTTTTACTTTCCTTAATACTATTTTATTCCTTAAGTCCCTAATAAATATATAGCACATATATGTCACTTCTTGAAGGCATTAAGTCCTGCTTTTTGCTTTGGATCCATCTATAGGAGAGAAATTCATGAGGATACACTTAAAGGATATAGGAATTCTCTTCTTTCCAAACTATAGGCAAAACAGTACATCTTTCACCAGGGACTGAGAAGGGGTCCTTTTGTCCCACTAGTGAAATGGCCACCAACAGAACAACAAATATCAATCACCTTTGCTGGTGTTCTTCCAGAGTACGGCACGGTCCTTTTTTCAATTTTCTTTATGATCATTGGCAGCATGGAAAGTAATGATCTAATCTGGTCACATCAGTACTACTCTCTTAATAAATGAGTTGGAGAACGAATATTGTCTTGGTGTGGCATTATGGTACTGAGAAAGCAGATCCGGTTTTATAGTCATAGTTCTAACCCTAGTTCTGCTACTTACAAACGATATGATATTATACCTAGAAATCACTTAGCACATGACAGAAGGGCTTAATATTCATTTAGTAAACAAATGAGTAAGTGAATGAATGACTGTAGCTCTCTAAGGATAAGTTTTCTTACCAGCAAAATGAAGATAACGCTACCTCTGTAGGGTTCTTAGAGGGATTAGAGATGAAGTATCTGGTAGATAGTATACACACAATCACTGGTAATTATTATGAATAGATACAACAAGCGGCAAAAAGTTTGAGTACCCTCAATGTACATTGTGTTACTGGACAAATCTTTGGGTTTCTGTTTCTTATTTGTAAACTTTAGTGAGTAAGACTCAGACTAGGGGGCAGTACTTTATGAAAAGTACTGGAATCATCAGTGGGAAAATACTATAGTTGTACAGGTGACTACATACGGCCATTTGTTTTCAGCCTTAACTCACTGCTATAAGGACTCACTGTCAAACTGGACTCATAGGTACTTAATACCTAAGCCCTTAATGATCTAAGATGGAGTAATGGTATCAGTTAATGCAGGTCAGGGCAAATTTATTTTTTATAGCCTATGGCAGAGATTTTCAACCTTTTTGGTTTCAGAGTCCCTTTACACTCTTAAAAACTACTGAGATCCCCCCAAAATTGTTTATGTGGGTTATTGCTATCAACATGTATGTGTTAGAAATTAAAACTGAAATATTTAAATCATATTTATCAATTCATCTAAAACAGTAAACCCATTGCATGTTAAAATAAATACCACATTTTCATGAAAAATGACTATGTTCTAAAAGAAAAGGTACAGTGAATAGCATAGTTTCAACAATTTTGCAAATCTAATGTCTGGCTTAATAGATTACAACTGGATTCTCATATCTACTTCTACATTAAATCAGTTATATTGTCCTGACTGAAATTTATGAAGCTTCACACAGATATTTAGTTGGAAAATGGAGGAGTATTTTAATAGATAATTGTAGATATTCTTCTTTAATACACCCAACTGATAAGTGGAAGTTTCTTTGAGGTTAGATATATGAGGAATTTGAAACCATATCAATGAGCTTTTTGTACTTTGTTATATTAAAATCCATGAGTTCATCTTGCCCTCTGAATGGATCTTTTACCCATGTATGGTTTTATAACATCATACATTAGTCATTTGGAAAATACTGGCTCACTAAGCCATGCATTTCTTCTGAATGCTGTCACACCTAGTTACATATCAAAAAATGACACTTGTTAACATCATCACTGATGCTATAAGAAAATTATTTAACCTGTCAATCTTATGGTAGAGGATATTACTTTTTACTTAACAGTTCAAATTTAATCATTGGCAACAAGTATTGTCAGTTCTTTTTCTTGAAATAATAGACTCACTTTGTTCATTCTGGAGAAAATGTCTGCCAAATACCCAGGCTATATAAATACAGAAAATGTCTGTCAGTCATTTTCAAGCAAAAAAAAAAAAAAAAAAAAAGACTAGTTCAGCTCAAGCAACCACACAAGTGCTTTTCTTGGAGACTACCATTCTACTCTGAAATGTAGCACAAGTGCTTAACCATATCTCCTATTGTGTCACATAAACTATAAAAAGGGCTAAAACTTAATAATAAAAGTAATACATTTTTTAACTGCAAGTACATGGAGGAGAAGAATGTGACCACTATTACAGTTTTTGTGTCTAGGCCTTGATTTTTGCTCAGGTGCCAACAGTTTTACAGAACTCTGATTTTGTATAGCCAGTGCAAATGTCAACACAGTAAAGAAGGCAAAAAAAAAGTTTTATCACTGCTATGAAAATAATTTTGACCTCACAGATCTCCTGAAAGGGACTAGGGGACCTCCAGGATCCATGGACCATTCTTTGAGAACCACTAGTTATTGTAATATTGCCTCTGACAGGGCAAAGAGTAATGAAATATTATCTTCATTATCCATTTACCCGATGAAATTTGTTCCCCCAGCAGGTCTTCTTTAATATTGTTTATGAAACTGAATTCTCTAGTTATAGGGAAAACATAAAACACCAGAGGTTTTGTTTTATCTGAGTTTTGAAGGTCCAAGAACTTACATACCCCTACCTCCCATTATATTATCCACAATAGAACTTTTGACT
The DNA here is from genome assembly GCA_029783875.1 of Phataginus tricuspis. Lineage (NCBI taxonomy): Eukaryota > Metazoa > Chordata > Mammalia > Pholidota > Manidae > Phataginus > Phataginus tricuspis. The sequence goes on from JAQQAC010002837.1 coordinate 40,830,595, forward strand.
GAAATAGGGGCAGAAATTAGTATCTCAGACACAAGTTTTAGCTTGGGGCACTTGAAACTTTTTCCCTGTAGCATAGAGAAGATACACTGTTTTCAATTTAAGCTTTGCCATGAATAAAGTAATATTGTATACTAATCCTTAGAGCACATTAGTAACAGTAAAACATCATTTTTTTTTTTTGGTAAAGAATGTGCACTGTGATTAAATTCACAGGCTTCCTATAGCTTTATGCCTCAGGGTTGCATCCTAAATATGGATTCACACAAATAAGTGGAAACAACTGCTACTGTGAACAATTGGTCACTTTCTAGATAACTATGATAAGTATTTTTTTCAACTAATCAGCATTACAGCAAGAAATCAACACATATAAGAAATGTCATTTTTGACAACTGTTAGTTTTGACTTAATTGCTAGTTTAGAGAATTTATAATTCTGAACACTTAACATAATTATCCTATGTTCCAAGGGCTGTGCAATTTTATTAAGACATTTCTGTTAGATTTTCATGCAGGATATTTCATTTTTCATAGCACCTATCATTTTTTGAAGATAATTCTTTTTCAGTGTGTCCTATATTTTAAAATGAAGAGCTATTCACCAATACAGTTATTGTCAGCTTTGATGGTAAATATTACAAGGTTATCATATCACATATACAACAAGACACTCAACTCCCCTTGTGACAGGTACTTTACCTTGTATCACATTTAACACTTCATTAGATGATCGCTTTCCCATAATAATCAGAAAAAGTGGAAACTGATCTGTTTTTTGAGTCCGAATGGTTTGTGCAACGACACTGCCAAAGTGTCTGTTACACATTGTCAGAAATCTAAAATGAGACAAAATCCAAAGTTTAATAAATTTACAAGTACCCCAACAAAACTCATTGCTTTATTAGTTACATTAAAATTAGACTGATATCAATATGTAAAACCTTGCTATATTGAGTGTTCAACTACATCATAAATACACAGAAATGATCATACAGAAAGGCAGGCAGCACACTCTATATGCTGTCTGGGACTGACAGTATAGAATTCTGAGCCTTAAACACTGCAAGCTGTACTACCCTAAACTCTAAGAAAAATTAACAAAATGAATTTTAAGAGGAAAGAATTTCTTAACTCGGACAGCTGCTGTGTAGTACAAAGTAATTGACTAGCATCATTCTAGTCTAAACAGTAGTTAGTAACATTTTCACAAGTCTTTAGAATCATGAATTATACTTTAGGATTGTTTTCTTCAGTAGTGGCAGGGTCTTCTAGTTTCATACTTAATATGAGATAAAAATAATAATTCTAAGCTTTTGACCAAAAAAAGCTCAGCGATATTAGCATACTGAAGTCTAGCATTAGTATTCTTAACACGATCTGGAATAAATGAAAAAACTGATAAAGCTTTTCTCTTCTATTAGAGGACTGTTTGAAATTAGCATTTCTTTCAAGAGAAAAGGGTAGCTTATGATATGTTTTCAGATCTGATGGTAAAAAGTAAATGTCATAATAATAATGAATTATGAAAGACCAAATGCAAATATGGAATGCTTTAATAAGATCCAATTTAATAAAGTCTGTAAAAATAATGGACTTTTAATAACATAGGTCACAAAAGGCAAAACAGTGGAAATTCTGGGGACTAGCCACTGGTACTGGCTTATTAATTCTTAATTATGTTCATGAAAGGCAACTTAAATCATGTGTTTTCTTATGCCTTATGATAATATTTTAGGTAACAACTCCTCTGAAATATATGTTCTAGCTGATGAGCAAAGTCCTGTTGTCACATGCATTAGAAGGTAAATCTATTTGAAAAGACAAATGGCATTAAAATGTCACGTGCTCAGATTCATTTGATATCCAAATTCAAAACAGAATCAAACCTCTTAATTTTTAAAGCCAATATATTTTTGTCTATAGAAAGTCATCCCATAAATTGGGCTGAATCATCCATAAAACCTGTGCTATGACTACAGAAAGTAGAATGTGTTAAGGCCACTATAACTGTTGGCAAGAGTGTCAAGACAAGTTAGCACCACTACTGTAAGTTCCCTGGGAGTCAGGTTCATACATAAATTTAGAGCAGCATTAACCAGACCTCATGGCGATTTGAAATGACAAGGCCTTAAGAATTACATTGTTGGCCATGAAATATCCATGTTCCTATGAAAATTCAGATCTTCACATTCCAGAACTATTATGGGATAAAAGGTACTCAAATAGCCTAAGCTTCCATATGAAATTTCACAACCATAAAGCTTCAATTCATCAGTGGAGATAGGTAGATCAGAAGACTAGAAAGCTAGAATCTCACTTTTCTTTCTGCTTCTTGCTAAAATATTTGAAGTCAGTCTTGATCCTGAACTGATCATTGGCAACCTCTGAAATTAAAGATGTCAAAAACCATTTGGAATGCCATTTCCTACAAAAGGAGAAAATAAGTCCTTGTTGCTTTCACACCAGTGGATTGAGTGGCTTTCACACAGTAGATGCCCATCACAGCAGTAGGCTCACAAGTGATATTATATACTAGCTAAACGGGATAGCCCCCCCAAAAAAGGAAGGGAGGAAAGAAGCCAGGAAGAAGAAAATAAAGAAAGAAGGAAGGCTGGTTGGCAGGCAAGCTGGCTTAGTTGCTTAAGAATTCAATTTCAAGACAATTTTGCCTGGCAGTTGTGTACTTCTGAAATTATTTTTTGTGAAAATGAGCTTGAAGGGAAAGTAAGTATAGAAATATAAGTATCTTATTGGGTTTAAATTAATATATAACACAAATATCAAAACTATACAAAACATTCAAGAGGTGCAGCCTTCAAAGGCATATTAGCCATTCAATTAACTATAAAAAACAACAAAGTGATGAGTTTTCTACCAGGTATTGGCAAATCATTCTAATCTTTTGGAAGCAGTTGAGAAACATACAAGGATCACACAGCTAGTTGATGCTTTCTAGTGGCCTTAACTAACAATTTGTTCTAATCAAAGAGAGACTTTGTTAAAATTTTAATTAACCTGATTAATCTTCCTAAGATCGAATCATGTTTACTTCAAGATTTTCAAATTGCAGTAACAGACAGCCTGTAAGGTCAATGGACAGACCCAAATTACAAAATTCCTACTTGTCAGTTCCTATCATTACAATTTATAAGAACTTCACAACACAGATATCAAATCTTTCTCAGGGCTGGGAGGCTTTGCTTCTTCCTCTCAACATCATTCACAGCACAAAGTTACCATTCACAGCATATTGCCAGCAATAAAAATCCAGTTAAAAACATCAGAACAAAAACAGACATGGGAAAACAACTTGTTTTAAGATAAAAAATGTGGTTCTCATCAATTGTGGGATTTTCTTCGTTTTGAAGAGACAAAGTGCACCAGTGCACCCAGTGGCAACACCAACATTGTCAACCTAACTGCATATGGTGTTCATCAGAGTCATATGTCACGAAGGGATAAATGGTTTCCATGGCAACTGGATTCCTGCAATCTTAAACCCAAAGGGGGAAGCAATGAAAACTGCTCTGGGGCAAGGAAATATGGCTTTGTTTTTTATTTACAAAAGATTTCAATAAATTAAACAACCCTACTCATCACAGACTTTTTGAAGAGGGGCAATAATAAGTTGCCATATCAACACCCAAGCCAAAAGCTAGAGGGACAAATTTGAAGACAAAGAATAAATACCCTCACTAAGGGTGTAAAATGAGAGAAGGAGGAGGAGGAGGAAGGGTTGAGAAAATGAGTGAAGAGAAAATGGTTAATCAAAAATGAGGTATAATAAAGCAACTCATTGGTCCCTGGGAAATGGGTGGTGGTGGTAGGATTAGGCAATGGGAAGTCTGAATCTTTGGCCTTAGTGAGGAAGCAATACAATCAATATCTAACATTCACTAGTTCTTGCTTCTGAGATCTAAAATTGGGAAGATAGGATAAAGTTTTATCTCTAAAGTTTGGGGAGAAAAATAAATAGAACATTTGATGGCTAGCATATATTAATCATTAATAAAATTTTTAGTCTCTGAAGCACAGATCTTCTCTATCGCACAAATGGAAACCAGGATTACTAATAAATCAGATATGGGAAAAAGTAATCTCACTTTAAAACAGGATATAATTTAGTTTCTTTCAATAGAAGTCATAATTATGAGTTACTGACTTTTACTAAGTTATAATCCATTATAAAATATATACTAAAAGAAACAGCAATTTAGGGAGAGGGTCATGAAATTCTACAAACATTTACCAACTGTACACCAAATAATGTGAAAGGAGGCACATCTGATTGAAAAATGGAGGCCACAAAAATGCCAGCAACTCTTTGTGAGATGTAAAGTGGGTATAACACTTATCTTTAAAACACTTACATTCTCACAGGATATAGCAAACACTCAGAATTATGTAGAATATGGTAGGCCCTTAAATATGGTAGCTATTTTATTATTATTAATTGCCTACTGATGTTTACATTTTTATCATAATTACTTTCAGGACTAAAATGATAGCTATACCTACAGGCCAACACTGGAAGATTTTTTTTTGCACTGTTTAAGAGTTGCTGACTAAACAAAAACAGTCACTGGTTTTATTTTCATTCAGAGAATGAAAGAACAGGTATTGATATTTGGAAATTAAGAAAATAGATGTTGCTTCAGCTGTGTAACACTACAAAACTTTACACATTTAAAAATGGATATGATACTAAAATCACTTCTTTTTAAATACATTTATGTTTAGTAATGGTAATCAATTAAAACCAAGAATTGATATAAAATTTCTAGCTACTTCCTGATAATGAGTGAACCATTACTCCAAAATGAGTTTATTGAGAAGAAATTCATGTTCAGCAGTGCTACAGGACTTCTCCAATATTACCCAACAGTTTAAGGAAAGTCTTTTGTATACACTTCCTTAGCTGCAGCTGCTAACCTTATACTTCTTTTTTTGAAATCACTTTGGTTTAAGGAAGCTCTTCCTTTTAAAACCTATCAAAATAGTGGTTTTTGCTATAGTAATAAGCCTATTTACACAAATTCATTCATGTGTCCAGGATTTGTTCAATCACATTTATGTACATCAGTAGAAAAGCCAGAACGTAAGATAAACAAGAGACCTTAGAGATCATCTATATATCCGACCACACACAATTCTTCCTTCTACTTTTTCTTTTAACAGGGAAATTAAAGCCAAGGTCCTTTGAGACTTGTCAAGTTGCTAGCACTGTCAAACATACCAAAACTAGGCCAGCCAGAGAGTTTTGTCTTCTACCACAGAATCATTTCCACAAGTTTGCATGCTTACCCTATTGTTCAGCTCTTATCTGGAATTCCCAATGGAAATGATCTTCAGCACCCCTGGCACATGCCCCTTTGTCCTTTGAGGGTACCTTTGATTTCTGGAAATAGTCCTCTTTGTTTCAAACAATTAAGCAAACAAGGTAAATGGGGCACAGTGACTGGGGCAGTGATCTTCAAGCTTAAATGGCTTAGGAATCATCTAGGGAATTAAAAAAATTTTAAAGGCAAGTTCCTCAATCCCATGCCTCAGAGATTCTGATTCACTATATCTGGGGTAAGGTCCAGGAAACTGCCTTAAAAGCTGCCAACCCACCCCAGGTGACTGTGATACAAGAAGTTAATGAACCACACTTTGAGAAACACTGCTTTCAGGATACAGGAATCCTTTCCTTGTAAAGCTTTAAGCTGTCTCTAAAGTTCTTAAAGTTATATCCAAAATGTTTTGGGCAATGGTAGCTTCAGTGAACCAAGTATCAGTCTGTGAGCTCCAAGTGAAAGAGGAAAAACAAAGCAGGGAAGGGGAGGTTGCAATATAAAATAGAGCAGTCAGACAAAGTCTCACTGGACATTGATAGTTGATCAGGAGGAAGCAAAACACATATCTCTGGGAAGAGAATTTTAGGCAGAGAACAGCAAATACAAAGACATTGAAGTTGGACATTATCTAGCATATGTGAAAAGTAACAAGAAGGTCAGTATAGCTGGAGCAGAGTGAAGCATAAAAGACAAAATTGGTAATTTAAACTATTTCTACATGGTAAAAACATCCTAACAAGGCCAAATGATAAATCATAAATGCAGAAAATTCTGAATTTCAAACCACAGGAAAAGGGCTCATTTCCCTAATATATAAAGAACTCTTACAAAACAATAAGGAAAAGATAAACAAAGAATAAATGAAAACAACTCCCAGAAACAGAAATAACTCATATACATGTGAAAAGATACTCAAAATTACTTATAATGAATTAACTGTAGTTAAAGCTACACTGAGAGACTATTTTCCATCTGTTAGATTAGTAATGATAAAAAAATTTGGTAATACCTTGCATTGGCAAGCGCTGTTTGTACCCTGTTAGCAGGAGTGAAATTGGTACCAACTACCCCTATGGGCAATTTGCCAATATCTATTAAAATTAATACTCTTAACCTGTCACTCCTACATCTGGGAATTTAGCCTATATATGTATTTTCATGTGAAAATCACCTATGTGTAGTTATTTACTGTTGGCTTGTAATAGGAAAATATTGGACATAACTCAAATGTCCACCAGTAGGATCTGGGTAAATAAATAACAGTATCTCATGGAATTAAAAGGACTACTGTGTAGCTATAAAATAGAAAGAGGTCTTTATGAAATGATACAGAACACCTTTTTTTTAAATTAAAGTACCATTGATATACAATCTTATGAAGGTTTCACATAAACATTGTGGTTACTACATTCACCCATATTGTCAAGTCCCCCCACATCCCATTACAGTCACTGTCCATCAGTGTAGTAAGATGCTATAGAGTCACTACTTGTCTTCTCTGTGCTACACTGCCTTCCCTGTGACCCACCTACATTATGTGTGTTAATCATCATGCCTCTTAATCCCCTCCTCCCGCCCTCTCCACCCACCTACCCCAACCCCTTCCCTTTGATAACTGCTAGTCCCTTCTTGGAGTCTGTGAGTCTGCTGCTGTTTTGTTCCTTCACTTTTGCTTTGTTGTTACATTCTACAAATGAGTGAAATCATTTGGTACCCATTTTTCTCCCTCTTGCTTATTTTACTGAGCATAATACCCTATAGCTCCATCCATGTTGTTGCAAATGGTAGGATTTGCTTTCTTCTTATGGCTGAATAATATTCCATTGTGTATATGTACCACCTCTTCTTTATCCATTCATCTATCGATGGACACTTAGGTTGCTTCCATATCTTGGCAATGATATAGAACACCTTTAAGATATGATGTTAGTGGAAGAAGCAGGGTATTAGATAGTATTTACCACTTGTGTAAAATTGGGGAAACTCTCTTACAGAAATAAAAATTGCATGTAATATAAATTCCATAAACTTTAACACAATATTAATCACATTTGCCTATTCCTTTTCAGTGTTTTGTTCAAATATATCTTTTCCTTTTTGTGGCAATACAGACACTTTTTTTATCCTTCTACACAGTAGTAATGAACCAGCATTTTAAATGGCTGAATAATATTCCATTGAGTAGATTTGTATGTTGCCATATCCATAACTATTCACCTATAGCTAAATTTCTCTATTTTTTATCATAAATAAAACTGGGATATTCTGAAGTACTTCCTTAGGAAAAACGTCTGTGAAATGGAATTATAGGGTAAAAGGGTAAAATTATTTAATGTCTATTTATACATATAATCAATTATTTTTTGAAAGGATGGTATAATGCCTCTTCACCAAAATGCAAATATTGTATGCTTGTTAGAGAACAGCCAAATTAAAGGCAAATTTAAGAAAACACAGGATGCAATTTTGGAAAGATTTAACCTAAAAAGCATCTCTCACCTGTTTGAAGCTTATACTTCCCAGTAACAGTAAACTGTTAAATTGTCTCAATAGATAAGTAGTCTATTAGTTTAGTATGATCTTAAAAAAACCAAATAACTTCTTAATCTATCTCCTTGTTATCACCTATAAATCACTTATGAGGTTTTAAGGCACTGACATTTAATGACAGGGCTATAGTTAACCTATAGGAACTAAAGATATTTTGGGTTTGGTATATCAAGGCCCCTAACAGGAAACATAATCTGATATGTAACTGGAGCCTAGATTTAGTGGTTCAGATTAAGTACTGGAGGGAATCAGAGCAGGGAATGGGGTTTGGAAGTCAAGGAGAACTCTGTGCTCCAGATGGTCCTCCTGGACAGCTATTAGGAGGACAGGATCATCTCGTATTCACTGCAGTATTCCCAGCACCTAGTGACCAACCTGTGTATCTGTTGTATGAATGGGCCAATTCATGTTTCAGTGACCTTCATCTCCACTCTGATAATGTTGACCATACAAACTTCCTTTTCCTTGTCCAACCACTCTGAAATCAGTTTAATTAAGACAGTTGGCAGGAATTATCATGGTCTCTAAGGCCTCTTTCACAGTGTCATAGGTCATTTGGACCCTCAAAATAAACAGGTATTGGTCCGTAAAACTCACGAATCTAAGCTTCCTTCCTGATTTTTAAGCATACTGCAGTTTATACATAATTTCATCCTTTCATTACCTACTGACTGAAAATATGACTTAAAGGAGGTATAAAATATTCAAATACTAACATATTAGAGAAAGTAGGAATTATTGCAAGCAATAGATTATTGTGGAAAAAACAAAGGCATTGAGGTCAAACAAATCTGATTTTGTCACTTACTAGTTGTTTCTTTGGATAATTTAATTTCCCTGAACCTTGACTTTCTAATATATAAAATGAAGAGAATGATACCTACACTTTTGGAATTGGTCTGCAGATTAATTAATATCACTTCTTTATTCTTTTCCTCCCTTTTATGTGTTTCAGAGTCAAAATTAGTCTTCCCTCACCAAAAAAAAATTTAGGGATATGGCAAAATGTTTTAAAAAATAAGTTATAACAGCAATCTCGGAGTCATATCACTAAAAGAATTATGCTTATCACCATGCTTGGCTCTGTATTTTATTGCTGTCTAACTGCTACAATATGCATCAGCATCGTCTTCAGACCAGATCATGTCCTACTCTCAGGTAAAGATTTGAAGTAAAGATAAATATTTTTTCATGTTGTCATGTTCTCTGACTTTTCCCAGCTGCAAAATTGGGAGACTTTGCGGTTTTATGATAGAAAAAATTTTCAGCATCGTTTATTTCAGAGTTGGCCAGTTTCTTGGAACCTTAATATTTATACATAATTTCCTTATGTATTTGAAAATAACTATCATTCTAATAGATACAAAAATGTGGGAGAGTATTACTAGAATTCTCATACACAGGAGGAAAGTCTTTAATAAAAGATAAATGACCAACAGCCCAGAATATTAGCACTTCAGTCACTTGTCCAAGCTCTCAAGCAAGATTTGATTACAATTCAGCACTTGACAAAGGCTCACTTGAGAGAGCTGGTGTTTAACAGATAGTTGAATGGACAGGGAGACTATGTATGCTTTTCCTGTTGAGCTCTATACTTCTTGTGAGTTAGACCATCAAAAAAGAACACTGAAGGACCATTATCACCTAGGCTTCCCAAAGAATTACCATTACTGAAAAAGATTTTAATATTTAAAATGCTTTTATACTGACATAAGAAGCATCTATTTAAAATAATTTGTCCTATGCAAAACAATAGTAGAAAATAATTGTCTATTATGTTTCCTAATGACTCTCAAATGGAAGATCATGGAATAAAATTCTCCCTTGAATTCAGTGCTGGAAAATTTTGGGATGAATTATTAGGCTTTATTTTATCAGACAATGGGACTAAATGGTAAACCATAAACTCTAAGGCATAGTACCTGGCACATAATAGAAACTCAATAAATATATATTGGATGGATAGATGAATAAATGAGGATATGCCTATCACATTTCCTTTTTCTCTTTTAGCTGTCAGAATTACAGAGCTGAATTTAGTATTTATGTATAAAATTTACATCAACCCAGGTGTTTATAAATGCTCATTATTTGCCACTTTTAATTGGTTTTCATCTGACTTTAATTTTATGTTCCTGTTTTCTATTACATTTATTCTTGTGTAGCTATTTATCCACTTTTTAAATAGGCAAATTTTAAATGGTAAATGAAAAAAAACCAGACATATATATATAGGAGAGAAAATAAGGGAAGGGAAAAAGTTTTCCCAATTCAAGCTTGTATATGGTACAGTAAATTCTTAATGGATACTTTATAGGACAAATAAATGGATAGGTAGTAGAATGGGACAGTAAAAAGCTAGAATGAATAAGTTAAAAATGGCTATCATATGAGGAACCTGCATCTCTAAAGACAACACTGTGACTTTCAAAAAGTACAGACCAGTAAACTTGACCTTAGCCCCCTACAAAAATCTAGAAAAGTCACTTTGATTATGAACACATAGGAAGAAATCACTAGTAATGACTAGGAGGAGAGAGCATGGGTTATTAAGAGCACAACAAGCCCAACTGACCATCAGGCTGAGAACTCATGAGCATTCCATAAAATTTGGCTATCTGGAGTTCAATAAGGCATATCACAAAGTGTCTCAAAGTAACAGGGTAAGATTCAGAAATGTAGATAAATGTAAAAGTTAGATAAATTCTCTTTCACCAGGAAATTGAACCTGTAGAATGTTATCAAACTGAGAGGGACTCAAAGAGTTTACAACTTGGCTTTGTCCTGTTAACATCTGCATAAATGTCTAAGATAAAGAAATCAAATTTATATATCAAATATATGTATATTTGTGTGTATACACACACACACACACACACACACACACACACACACACTAAGCAGTTACTCTGTACCAGACTTTAAAAAAACCAATTATCTCATTTAATTCTAATAACTATGAGGGATATGGTTTTTATCTCCAGTGCCAAGACAGAAACTGCAACTTGGTAGCCTAGTGGCATAGCCTGAATTCCAATCCTCATCTGACTAAATTCAAAGCTCATTTATACTTTTAATCACTATGATGTCCTGAATTCTTATAACATCCAACAGATAATTATTGAGCATTGAAGTAAGATACAAAAGTGAAAAAGACCAGTGTGATTCCTATCCTTATGAAGCTTATATTCTAAGGAAAGAACTAGAAAAAAAAATTAAAAATAAGCAATAGTAATGGGTAACTATGAAAACTTCTAGGAGAGTACTGTGAAAGAGAATAATGGTGGAGAAGCTCTCTCTAAAAAGGGTCATCAGGTCTTTTTGAAGAGTAGACATTAAACAGACCTGAAGAACAGAAAATAAAAGTTATTTCTGTCTGATGACTTCTGTTTTCTCAATCAACTAGTGAGGGCAACTGTCAAGGGGAACAGAGAAGGACATGAGATGTTTACTCAATGAGGAGTAATATGAAATAGACATCTTACCCAGGAAAAGAGAACTAACTAGAGAATAACAACAGGCTTGCTCAGCATCATTATGTACTCATTTGAAGGTTGTGCTTATTTAAAAAAAATCAGTGAAAATGTAATTGTCTCCAATTGTTCAACTGCAAGGGTACAGGCTATAGGAAGTAAACAGCTGGGTTGAACAGAGCGAGTGCAATGGAGGGAGACAGAGGTAAGGGAGTTTGAAGTATTACAGGAAGTGATAATGATGGACTTGAGATCTCAAAAGGACAAGGAGGTAAATGTAGACTGGAGATAGGAAAAAGTTGATGGAATGAAGTGGTGGGGCCAATAGATTGGAGGGCATGATGAGATCAAAAAACTTTAGAACTGGTGATACTTGAGCAAGTCTAAGTATGATAGGAAGTGTTGGTCAGAGCTGGATGGTTAAAATAAAAATATATGAGGTGATATAGTTTCTCTTGATAATCCCATCTGGTGAGGTAAGTAAGAAGAGAAATTTTCTGGAGTTGGACATGTCTAGGAACTGAGAGGATTATCAAGAATAACAGAATGGTAAGGAGTTAAGACATAATATTTATGAGTGATAAAACTTGAGAGAGTTAATAAAACCCAAACTTCAAAATATTTTGTCAATCAATTGCATCAATAGAGAATGGCAGAAATCTGGCTTAATAACATCTCCGACCCAGCCTATTCTGGGCAGCTCATATCTGAAAAATTGATTGGGGGTTTTAGCTGACTCTCAGTTCAATAGAAGCTAATCATAAAATGACAGAATAGAATGAGCATAGCACCACACAAACCTGTTTTGGAGCACTAAGCTTGATTCTACATACTATGAGAATGAGCTGGGTCTAGACACCCCATCATATGAAGAACAATGGAAAGGAACAAATATACTTGATAGGAAAATTAGGACAAACAAGACAGGTGTGATTAAATTGACAAAAGACTAATGTAGAAGAGAAGTTAGGCTTATTCCAAGGCCAAATTTAGAATCAAAAGGGAGAAAGTTACAGAAGCTCTCTACAGGAAGCAAAAGCCTTTTCCAGCCTTTAGAGAAGATCAAAAATATATTATCTTTTGAAGCTTTCATTTCTCTGTCCCTAGCTGTATTCAGGTAGAGACTGTTGTAACATCAGTTAAGCACATTTTAGGGGGAAATGCCTGCATAGCCGCAAATTGGATGCAGAGTAAGAATGCTTCTAACCCTCAACCCTAAGATTTGGCGAATCCCATGTTTATTTGTTCCCTGAGCAAAAGGTACACGTCTTGCATTTCTCTTACATCCCCCACAGGGCTTTGCACATAGTTATTGAGTACCCTTTTGTTGCTGAATAATTCAACCTGACAAGGTCTTGGGACAAGAAGCACTGTGTAGCAGAAAAGTGTAGGTAGATTTGCGATTTACATCTGGTATAACTATTTGTATGACCTTAGGCAAGTTATAGAACCTCTGTGAGTCAAATAGTTTCCTCTTATGTGAAACTGGACGTTTATCATTTACTTTGCAGAACTATGGTTAAGTAATGCATACAGACTGAGGATTAAAAGAGCTCATATATATAGTGTATGGTACATAGTATGTACAATTATGTTTGCAGTTATTATGTGTTCTGGTTTTTTTAAAAAGCAGTAGTGATAGCTGGTGGGAATGTAAGCTAGTTCAACCATTGTGGATAGCAATATGGAGGTTCCTCAAAAAACTAAAAATAGAAATACCATTTGACCTGGGAGTCCCACTCCTTGGAATTTATCCAAAGAATACTTCTCAGATTCTAAAAGACATATGCACCCCTATGTTTATCGCAGCACTTTTTACAATAGCCAAGATATGGAAGCAACCTAAGTGTCCATCAGTAGATGAATGGATAAAGAAGATGTGGTATATATACACAATGGAATACTATTCAGCCATAAGAAACAAATCCTACCATTTGAAACAACATGGATGGAGCTGGACGATATTATGCTCAGTGAAATAAGCCAGGCAGAGAAAGACAAGTGCCAAATGATTTCCCTCATTTGTGGAGTATAACAACGAAGCAAAATTGAAGGAACAAAATAGCAGCAGACTCAGAGACTCTAAGAAGGAACTAGTGGTTACCAAAGGGGAAGGGTGTGGGAGGGTGGGTGGGGGAGGGTGGGAGAAGGGTATTGAGGGGTATTATGTTTAATACACATGGTGTAGGGGGTCACGGGGAAAACAGCGTAGCGCAGATAAGGCAAACAGTGAATCTGTGGCATCTTACTACACTGATGGGCAGTGACTGCATTGGGGTATGGGGGGGACTTGATAATATGGGTAAATGTAGTAACCACATTGTTTTTGCATGTGAAACCTTCATAAGAGTGTATTATCAATAATACGTTAATAAAAAAAATTAAAAAAAAAGCAGTAGTGATAGTCTTGCTCTTAGCTACTGATACCTTCTTAGTTGAGGCTCCTGTCACAAATGGCATGTGCTTGAAGGATAGTTCTAAGGGTAAGGAAGCTGCCTTTTTGATGGAAAGGTAGAAAATGATTGTGGCTTCCTTAGCTATACCCCACTCAGGTCTCTGACTAGATCATCACAAGCTGAAAAGGGCAGTATGCTATAACCTACTTACAAACTTTACTAACATTCATTTTTAAAATGAAATCTTCCTTACCTCTCATTTTTCTGTTGAAAATAATTGTGTCCAAGTTACCAGAAAGTCATAGGATTTTAGAGATAAAGGTCAAAGGTCTCAGGTTGAATAGGTCAGCCCCTCTATTTTCATAGATTAAAAAAAAATTAGTAATGTACCACTAATATACTCTTGTCTAATATACTTGTGTTCTTCATACTCCCAGACTGATGGCATCTTCTTTTTTTTCCTTGATTGAATTATCATTGATACATAATCTTATATTGGTTTCAAATGTACAACACAGGGGTTTTAACAGCTACCCATATTATTAATTCCTCACCCCCACTAGGGCAGTTACTATCTGTCAACAAAGAAAGATGTTACAGAATCATTGACTATATTCTCCATGCTGTACTACTATCCTCGTGACCAACTTAAATTATGATTGAGACTTTTTGTGTTCCTCTATCCCCCTCCTTTTCCACACCCACTCACCCCAACCCCTCCCCCATGGTAACCACTATTCACTTCCTAGTGTCTATGAGTCTACTGCTGTTTTGTTCCTTCTTTTCTGCTTTGTTTTATATTCCACAAAAAAGTGAAATCTTATGGTATTTGTCTTTCTCCTCTTGGCTTATTTCACTGGGTATAATACCCTCTAGACCCAATCATATTGTTGCAAATGGCAGTACCATTCTTTTTATGGCTGAATAATATTCCATTATGTATATGTGCTACATCTTTATCCATTCATCTACCGATGGACACTTAAGTTGCTTCCATATCTTGGCTATTGCAAACAGTGTGGTGACCAACAGGGTTGTATATATTTTTGAATCAGGGATTTTGTTTTCTTTGGTTAAATTCCTAGAAATGGGTTTACTGGATCAAATGGTATTTCTATTTTCAGTTTTTTGAGGAACCTCCATTTTGCTTTCCACAGCAGTTGTACCAATTGAGATCCCCACCAACAGTGTAGGAGGGTTCCCATTTCTCCACATCCTTGCTAACATTTGTTATTTCTTGTCTTTTCCAAAGTGGCCATTCTAGCTGGTGTGAGGTGGTATCTCATTGTGGTTTTGATTTGCATTTCCCTGATGATTAGCAATGTGGAGCATCTGTTCATGTGTCTGTTGGCCATCTGCATTTCTTGTTGAGAGAAATGTCTGTTCAGGTCCCTGGCCCATCTTTTAATTGGATTATTGTTTTTTGGGTGTTGAGGCATATGAGGTCTTTATATATTTTGAATGTTAACTCCTTATCAGATGAATTGCTTATGAATATATTCTCCCATACTGTAGGTTGCTTTTCTGTTCTGCTAATGGTGTCCTTTGCTGTGTAGAAGCTTTTTAGTTTGATGTAGTCCCACGTGTTCATTTTTTATTTTCCCTTGCCTGAGATGTGTTCAGGAAAAATATTGCTCATACTTACATTCAAGAGATTTTTGCCTATGTTTTTTTTCTAAGAGTTTTATAGTTTCACGACTTACATTTAGGTCTTTGATCCATTTCAAGTTTACTTCTGTGTATGGAGTTAGAGAGTTAGACAGTAATCCAGTTTCATTCTCTTGCATATAGCTGTCCCGCCACCAGTTACTGAACAGGCTGTCTTTTCTCCATTGTATATTCATGGCTCTTTTATCATATATTAATTGACAATATATGCATGGGTTTACATCTAGGGTCTCTATTCTGTTCCATTGATCTATAGGTCTGTTCTTATATAAGTAACATACTGTTTGATTACTGTAGATTTGTAGTATAGCTTGAAGTCAGGGATTATAATCCCCGCCAGCTTTGTTCTTTCTCAGGACTGCTTTGGCTATTAGGGGTCTTCTGTGGTTTCATATTAATTTTAGAACTATTTGCTCTACTTCATTGAAAAATGTCATTGGTATTTTGATAGGGATTGCATTGAATCTGTGAATTACTTTGGGCAGGATGGCCATTTTGACATTAATTCTTCCTATCCATGACCAAAGGACAGAATTCCACATATTTGTGTCTTCTTTAATTTCTCTCATGAGTGTCTTACAGTTTTCAGAGTACAGGTCTTTCACTTCCTTGCTTAGGTTTATTCCTAGGTATTCTTTTCTTTTTGATGCAATTGTAAATGGAATTGTTTTCCTGATTTCTCTTTCTGCTAGTATAATATAGGAACTCAACACATTTTATATCCTGCAACTTTGCTGAATCAAGTTCTAATAGTTTTTGGTGGACACTTTTGGGTTTTCTATGTCTAATATGTCATTTGCAAATAGTGACAGTTTGACTTCTTCTTTACCAATCTGGATGCCTTTTATCTCTTTGTGTTGTATGACTGCCATGGCTATTACCTCCATTATTTGCTTCTTATTTCTTAATTGATTTACATTTTATGTCTGATATTCTGCATAAACAGTGTGGAAAAACAGCTGTATTGAAAACTCACACTCTTTCAAGAATAGCAACTGACATTTTCAGTGTGTAGGTTTTGCTTTAAGAACTAATAATAAGGTAATATTTGCATAGCTTTTGTAATAGCCAAATAATAAACTTTTATTGCTGTGGTTGAGTAATTTATTTATTTATATTATTTGATATGATACTGGAACTGAGAAATATATTTTCTCAGGTTGAGATACAGCAATCAGAGTTTCTTTATTGTTCATGTAAACCTGTCTCATTCTTTCTTCAGTTGATGTGTGTAGAAAAAAAGCATGTTGAAGAGGACTTTCTTGGTGTTGATCATGTATCGAGGAAGGAAAAGATACATGAAAGGAGACTGTTTAGGAAGATTCTTTAAATCACTGCTGTGGCTGCAGACTGAATAAACCAAGAACAGAAAAGTTAACAGATGGCTTTTAAAAAAAAATCCCTTTAGTTTAGCCCTTTATTTGTAAATAATATAAACCTATCTTATCCCTTTTCTCTTACTATAATGTAATCAAGTTCAAGTACAAATGACACCAAACCGATTCCCTAATGAATTATCTAAACATTTAAGAGACAGGATTCCACCTTAATCCACAATTCCAGACTAACAGTTATTTCCTCTTTCAATTTTTGGTGGTACACTTAGCAGATTAGATCATTAAGATTATTGGGTACTAAACTCTTTAAGTATCTATATAGACTGACAGGCAGTTTTATATGACTGAACTAACATGTTTCCTTTCTTTTCCTGTGTGTTTACTCCCAGAATTTATAGAAGAGGAGATATGTGCTGCTGATTTAAACGGCATAGGTGATATGATAAGTAAAACTTCTTTCAGAAACAACCTTGAATATAAAAATTCTTAACACTGAAAAAGCAGTTAGGAAAATAAACAAATTTCTTGATATTTTCTTAATTTCAGACAAGAAGAAAAGCAAAAGACAGACAAACCCCTAGCCAGACTTATCAAGATAAAAAGAGGGTCTAAACACATAAACAGAATCAGAAATGAGAAAGGAAAAATCACGACGGACACCACAGAAATACAAAGAATTATTAGAGAATACTATGAAAAATTATATGCTAACAAACTGGATAACCTAGAAAAAATGGACAACTTTCTAGAAAAATACAACCTACCAAGGCTGACCCAGGGAGAAACAGAAAATCTGAATAGACCAGCAAAGAAATTGAATTGGTAATCAAAAAACTGCTAAGAACAAAACTCCTGGACCAGATGGTTTCACTGCTAAATTTTATCAAACATTTAGTGAAGACCTAATACCCATCCTCCTTAAAGTTTTCCAAAAAGTAGAAGAGGAGGGAATATTCCCAAACTCATTCTATGAGACCAACATCACTCTAATACCAAAACCAGGCAAAGACACCACAAAAAAAGAAAATTACAGACCAATATCCCTGATGAACATAGAAGAAAAAATACTCAACAAAATATTAGCAAATTGAATTAAAAAAAACATCAAAAAGATCATCCATTATGATCAAGTGGGATTCATCCCAGGAATGCAAGGACGGTACAACATTCAAAAATCCATCAACATCATCTACCACATCAACAAAAAGAAAGACAAAAACCACATGATCATCTCCATAGATGCTGAAAAAGCATTTGACAAAATTCAACATCCATTCATGATAAAAACTCTCAACAAAATGGGTGTAGAGTGCAAGTGCCTCAACATAATAAAGGCCATATATGACAAACCCACAGCCAACATTATACTTAACAGCGAGAAGCTGAAAGCTTTTTCTTTAAGATCGGGAACAAGACAAGGATGCCCACTCTCCCCACTTTTATTCAACATAGTTCTGGATGTCCTAGCCACGGCAATCAGACAACACAAAGAAATAAAAGGCATTCAGATTGGTAAGGAAGAAGTCAAACTGTCCCTGTTTACAGATGACATGATATTGTACATAAAAAACCCTAAAGAATCCACTCCAAAACTACTAGATCTAATATCTGAATTCAGCAAACTTGTGGGATACAAAATTAATACAAAATTAATATAGAAATCTGTTGCATTTCTATACACTAACAGTGAACTAGCAGAAAGAGAAATCAAGAAAACAATTTCATTCACAATTGCATCCTAAAGAATAAAATATGGGGAAGGTGGTATAACACAGAGAAGACAAGTAGTGATTCTATAGCATCTTACTATGCTGATGGACAGTGACTGTAATGGGGTATATGGTGGGGACTTGATAATAGGGGGAGTCTAGTAACCATAATAGTGCTCATGTAATTGTACATTAATAATAGCAAAATAAAAAAAATGGACAGGACTTTTAAAAGGAAAAAGAAAACGCACATACAAACACAAACACACACACACCCTTTGCTTTTTCTCAACTGCCTTATTTGCCACCCTGTCTCAGTTCATCTACCATAGACCTCCACCTGACCTCATAGGAGAGTTTTACATGTAAAAAAAATAAAGCTTAGCCTGTAGATACTTCAAAAAAAAGAAAAGCAAAAGGCATGATGGGGTATATTACTTTCTTTTTAAAAGAAGTTATGTCATTTTGGAAATGTCTTATTTTTAGAATCTGTTTCACTAGATAATTTATGTCTTATAACCTACATAAACAATGGATTAATTACTTCTGGCATTTTGTATTTACTTGAATCTGCACATTCTAAACATACTAGGAAAACTAGCTATTGGGAGTGAATATTTGCACATAACTATACATGAATACAGAAAGTCACAGAACAGGAAAGGATCTGGAAACAGAAACACCAAGGCAAAAAGGCTTGGTAGTAAGCTCAAACTTTATATATCTTAAGAAGGCAACGCTTTTTAAAAAATCTGACTTTCACAATGAAGACACCTAGAACACTCAGAGCTCACAGTGTTCAGCAGAAATTCCAAGGAGAACACCAAGAGTAACAAGAAAGGTCTAATGCATGAGAAAAATAAGGTTTCATAAAAACTTATAGTGTAATGAATGTCTTATCAACAATATCACCACTGCATCCTTCTTTTCTATCAACAGATTTCACACAGACTGTGAAAATACACAGACAACTATACCTGAGTTAAATGCATATTTCCTAAATAGCATTAATGTTGAGGAAAAACAATTTTTTTTTTTACACAAATGCTTGATTTAGATACAATGTATTTACCACCAGGCAGTTATGATTGTAGTACTAGGTAGTAGTGTGGGAAGTATCTGAATCAGAGTAGCAAAGGCTTGTAAAAAAACTGGTATTTAAAGTTACCTCAAAGAACATTTTTAAAAGGTTAGTGTTGTATTTTATAAAGAGTAAAGAATGCACTGTAAACAGTTGAGCCATCCTCTACATACAGACTGGCTTGTTCTCAGCCGCAAGACTCCATCACCTTTTATCCTTTCCCTCTTTCCTTCCTCTCACTACTATCAGGAAACTATTCACAAGTGTACCCTTGGACAATGCTGAGCAGTAATTATGACTTGCTGACAAAGAGATATGAACAATTACTGAGCCCATTTTGAAATCCTACACTAATAAAGTCATTAGATGCTGCCCTTGCCATGATCCTTCTAAAAGCTTCTGAAGTTACAAGAACACACGGCATTGTTTGCGGGGACAATTGCTGCTGGCAGAATGCAAACCTTGAGTTAAACCATGCTGCAAATTGATCTTGACATTCTGTTAAGACCGCCACTAAAAATCAAAAGCAGAGGAGAAAAGGAGAAAATGAGTGGGTAGGATGTAATCATGGAACAGGAGGGGTTCCTCCTCACCTTCTCTCCTCCCTCTTCACAAAACAAACCAGGGAGAAAATGACAAACTCTCCTGGTGTTTTGGAACCTTTATTTTAAAGCATTAATTAAGCCCTTGACCTGGGATGTGTAGGATAGCAATACATTCCCTTTAAAAGTACTGGAACGAAAATGTAGCACAAAGGGAATGAAGAAGTTTGGGGAAAATGATGTGGAAATCTGGCATGAAGGCTCTCTGGAAGTCTTAGTACCCGGACCACAACATGTCCATCTGTTTCATCAGCTACTTCTGCAGAATCCATATCTGCTTTAGGGTAGCAGCTGGAAATTAACACTCCTTGTGTCTCCCATACAGACCCCACACCTGGGTTATATTTGCTGGATCAAACGGAAGTATAGGGTTAGAGTAACATGGTCAGCTAGGCTTCAGCCAGGCATGAACCACTGAGTAGTTTGGAATTAAGGGTAAGCCACTGTGAATATGGCTAATTACAGAGACGGAAAGTGCAGGTGAAGACAGCCTACTGATAAGAGCTTTAAGTCAATTAACTCTTGCCAAAGATTAAGTAATGTGGAAAACTATCACTTTAATATTAAGGCTAATAAGTACCTGTCAGCACAGCAGTTTACAGTGACCTAAAATACTGTCCCCAAAGGCATTAAGTTCAAATGCTAATAGTGACAGACAACAGAATTCTGTGAACATTGGTGATAACTGTGTATGCAAAATTTAATACAATGCTATGCATATGTTACATGCAACCTGTGTAAGTCAGGCACTATCAGCAATTCCTAGGGAACTGTTTGCAGCAACTGAACACTGCTTAGAAATAGGGTGCAATGCCTGATTGACTGATTTAACACTTTGTAGCATGTACACTGATGTGCGAAACATGTTCACCTCAGGAACTTACTTACATACAAGCAAGTCATTCTTCAGCACTCATACCTGGCTGATTATCCAGCTGGCACCATCCTAGTCAAATTCAATGTTTAAGCTTTCTAGAATTAGATAATCTAAACCAGTATCTATACTGGATGGAGTAAGACATTTGCTTTGTGTGCCCTCCTAGTCAGAAAAAGAGCTATCCATTAACTCACTTATTACCAGTTAATATTGGTGATTTAATGTGTCACATAAGTTACGTGGCTTTCCCTGATGATGCAACTTCAGCCAGGAACCTATAGCTTAGCAATCAGGGCATTCATGTGCCAATGTTCCCATGCACTCAGTAGGTGTCCAAATAGCTCTAAAAGAGGAAAGCAAAGTAACACTTATTGTGCTAATGCTTTACATAGCGCTCTCCAGATTTCATTCTGATGGTGCCCAAATGGAACTCGCCTGGCTGCTTGGCATTATCTCATCATGTAGCCAGCCTGGCACTCTGGTCCTACAGACATGTTTGCTTTAATCAGTGCCACCACTATTGCAGAAGGGTCAGAGTAATATCCCAGAATGGCCCAATTTGAGAGGCCAATTGCTTCAGGGGTATCACAGAGATTGGGTGAGTCTGGGGAAGAAACTCTGGAACCACGATGAACTCATTTGGGCTGGAATTCAAGCCTCTTTTCAGATGGCCTCTCTGTGCCTGGTTACTTGAGCACAGGCCACAGTATTCTGGGGTGCTACTGAGCCAGTAGAAAACAAAGCACCCAGTTTGGACATTTTAGTTCATTCTGCAAGGAGAATAAAGGCTTTTACTTTATTAGTTCTATTAATGTCTGTGGAGGAAGATTACACAATTAGAGTGACACAGCTCTTCCCACTATGCAACCTGGTCTCTCTTATTTTTTAATGTCTATTAGAGATTATTTTTTATTTATCAATATAACATTTATTTTTAAAAAGGTGCTGTGTACTACATTGAGATTTTAGACATAGCTCCCTTGGGGAGCTGACAACCTAGCAGGGAGACAAACAATAACCACACAATGTAATGAGTGCCATTAATACAAGTTAGCATAGGAATATATTAAGGGAGTGTATAAAATATGCATTTTAACTCAGACAGAGGCAAGAGGATGGAAAGAGACAAGGCTTCCTAAAGGTGATTTCTGTCCTGAATTTTAAGAAATGATTTTTTATAGTCCAAGTATTCACTAAGAGTATATTGCACTAAAAAATACTTCTGTTATATTAGTTAAATCCATGATGGTTTTCTACATGTTTCTAGATCCAAAAAGAGTATCTGGATCTTTGTTCCACTGTCTGCCTACAAGCATATGCCAATACTGGAATGAAACACTAACAGAACAACTTCTTGGGATCTGTTCATCCTGGTTGGTTGACCTTAATACTTAATCTCATTCAGACCACATAGAATTATATTAGCTACCCAGTTTCTATTTTTTTCTCTCCTTCACAATTATATAAACCACTGACTCTTTTTGTTTCAGATACCTACTTATGAGGTTTAAAAAACTAATATCCTTTTGTAAGAATAACAAATATCTGTAACTCAGTAAACTAGGAATGCTATTAATAGAAAGATCTCTGAACAGAAAGAGTAAAACTAATTTCATCTTTCCGTGTGTCATCTCTTTAAGTCCTTCCCTGGGCCCCTGAGGCGGAGTGACTCACTGAGGGTTCATCTACACTTCCCAAAGCACCTTGTATATACTTCGTATCACATATTAGCGCTTACAGCTGTTTTAACTACGTTTTCAGCATTAGCACTGTCCTTTTCAACTTTCATCTTTACCATTCCTGGTTCATATTAAACATTTAGTAAATGTTTACTCAATGAATAAACATGAAGGAAATATCTCTTAAGATATTTTTTAACCACTTCCAGAAGTGTTTTTGCAGCATCTTCTTATTTACTACTATCTATCTGCTTTTAGCTCTTTCATTTACAGATATACCCTACTATTTCTAACAGGTTCATTGTTCAGATGGGTATTTAGGAAATTATACCCTCTAGTGCCTCTCAAGACTATCAAGACTAACAAGGGCTTTCTGTCTACTGCTTTATGAAAGAATGGCCCCAAAATCCAACTAGACATGAAAGCCAACCAGACTGAACAGAGTCTTCCAAGAAAGAAACCTCCATTTGGATATGTAATATTGAAATTATATGCAACATCTTAGTTGCAACTGGAGGCATGTTCATTTGCCAAATGCTTACCGAGCTTCTTTCTCTTTGAATTTTGTTAAGTACCTTGTTTAATGGGACAAATAAAATGAAAAGCCCTTCCAGAAGATCACAATCCAGTGAGGGAGAAGAGAGGCACATAATCATTACTGCTACAGTTTGTATGTAATGATGTTCTCAGTTCATATTTGGAATGTTCTGAGATCAATCTAGAAATTATTCTAATCCATTTTATATAGGTATAGGTTGTTTCCTTAAGTATTAAGTTATTAGCATCATTTTGGAGGTAGGAAATCAAAATCAAAATCACAGGGGAGTTTAACATTGACATTCTATAGAAAGCTGTTTCTTTTTTATTCTAGTTTGTTAGTGAAATCAGGAAATTTAACTTATAGCAATCGACATTCATATTTTGGTAGCTTTATAAAAGCATTCACCTAGTGCAATATCCTTCGCTTTCTTCTACACACACGAAAGAGTCATGTAAATTGTGGAGGACGAATGTTTCTGTAGGCTTAATCAGAGTATTTCTTAAGCAAAAGTAAATATGCTTGGCAAGTCCCTTCTCATCTTGGGTATCAATGTCCCCAGCTATTATATCTGGGGTAATCCTAGAAAACCACGAAGGAAGCATCCAGACTGAGTCTCTAAATCTATATGATTAGCCTGAAGTAGGATAGCCAGATATGGGACAAGACAAGCCATCCACCAGGAATTTATTTCTGAACTTTTACATATGTCAGAAAGAATTCAGTTAAAAGGAAACCCACCGCAACAACCTTATTTGTGACATCTAGAAGTCTCTCCTATATTTTCACATACTAACCTGCCCATTTTAACTCTCTGGTAATGCACAAATGATGGCACAACAATTTTCAATATGCAATCCACTGATCAATATATTAGTGTATCAGTCTTCTATTGAATTGAGAGTGAAAATCTGAGGCTTTGTTACTAAGTGTTAATACCATCAAATGGATGACATAATCAATTTTCATGACAAACACCTTTGGATAAATGTGGTGAAAAAATCAAAGAAAGATCACAGAGATGGAAACTCAATTAGACAATTTTATTTAGGTGAATCTATGATAGGTGGTAAGAAAATTGTGGCTAAACACTTTTTGAGGCAATAAATTAGCCTAATCAGTTAATACTCTTACAATTTAATATGTCAAAAACAAATTCCTTTTTTCTCTTTTTGGAATATGCCATTCCAGTGAATTTTCATCTTGTGTTTGTAAAATGCACAGTTTCCCATTTACCTTATAAGTAACAATGAAAAGCTGTATATGAAAAGTAACTCCATAATTTTCTTTGTTACTTCATAGACAGAAATGTAATACCTTAAAATAGTTTTTAATTTGTAATATGGATAGAATTTGATTTTGTATAAGCATGCCAAGTATCTTAAATTCCAGAAATTGTTACATTCTCTTTCTCCCCATTGTCATTTCTTGTTCTTATAAATGCTTACTAAATTGAATTCCCGGATGTTTCTATTTTCAGTCTTTAATATCACTTCTTTTATTTTCATGACAGTAACTTAATAATGGGACACTACATTTTAAAAATATAGATTGAAATATCCTATCACACTTCATAGTTGGTCCTGCAATTCATTGAGAAATAGCTCTAAAGCCTTAAACAAGGCCTTTATTTTGTGTTTTAAAAAAGTGTCATAAGGAGTTAATAGGACACAGCTGTACTGGCTCTTTCTAATAAGCAGCTTCTGTCGCTTTGGTCACCACAGGTGTCTCTGTAACCTGCAAACTCTTATTACTAGTGTATCAAAGTTGTGCTACTTAACAGACTTCTTTAGTAAAACATAACAAAGCAATTACATGGCTGTTGATTACCAGTCATAAAAAAAACCCTCAAACACTGTTTTTCAAAAGAAACTACACTGCAATTTTTTGTCATTGTAAAATAAAAGGAACTAAGGAATTAAATGGAGGATAGAACAAAATAACAGCAGGTAGCCTGCTGAACTTAGCCACTACAGATGGTTTAGAAATAGTGTTTCCTTCTCCATCAAGTTGTGGATAAAAGCAGAGGAGGAGATTCCTTACTGCCAGTGAATGGCAAAAGATTTAGCCAAGTCTCCAGTCTACGTATTTTGTCTCATGAAAGACCTTCGATGCTGCATTTTTATCTGTTTTTGGCACTGCTTTTCATCACCTTTAACTGAGTGTGAATAATAACCTGATTTAATTTAAACAAATACAGGTGCTAAAGGTTCTTTATTTATGTATAACAGGGAACATTGCCAAGGCAGAACGAAGTCATCCTATGAAATTTCCTAACCATTTGCTTAAAGAAATGAAGTATTAAGATGAAGAAATTGCTTCAACACTGTCTTGCTTCACATTTAAAGAAAGGACCATCTTTCCTTTCAGATTCAGATTACATAAAACAAAGTCTGAATGATGAACAAAAATTCAGTGAGCCATAAAATAATAAAAAGACAAATAAAAGGATTTCTAATTGTTCTATAATCATTTAAATTAGATAACTACAACAGACTTGCCTTGAGATAAATTAATTTAATCTTCCTGTTCATAAATCAGCAGCCTGTGATTATGATTACACACCCAAAGTAGCATCACGGGATGTTATGGCCACTTGTGTAATTAAGCATGATGAAATATATTTCAGATGGGAAACTCAAATAGGCAAAAGATGAAGAATTATTCATCACTTACAGATATTATGATTAACAAACTAAGTAAATTTATCCTGACAGATAGGAAAGGGATTTTTTTTCCTATTGAGAATATGATGTGTGCAAAAGAATGTGTCCAATAACATCAATTAGCACATGCTAGAGTTAAGCTCTATTACCAACTCCACTGGACTGGGCCAGAATATCCTGCCTTCTGCACTGGAATTACTAAAAAATAAATTTACTACTAGCATTATATTTTAGACTTGCATTGCCTCTTCTGAACATTATTAAAAACAAAGATTTTCTCTAAATGTTCAACAATATGTTAGTATATTGGGATATACAGAACAAAGAAATACACTGTATCTTTCTTATTGCAAAAAGACAAGGATGATATATGTTGATTTTGGTTTTCAGGTTACTAAATTTAAGAAATCTTTTATAAGTTAAGGTGTATTTTCACTGTTGTAAATAACTGCATATGTTAGCTACAACAAATAGCTTTTAGCTAGTTAAACGCAATGGTAGACAATGCTGAGCATAAAAATGTCTAAGACGATAAGAAACCAATATAATGATGACTTTTTAAAAGAAATTGAAGCCCAACTTACAACTTGTGAGTTACAATATTACCTTGCTCTATTGGCGTCCTTTGTCAGATCCCAAGCCCAAGTTATAAAATTTTGACTCAGGTAAGAGACAATAGATTCAGCACATAGCATCTGTGAGCAGAACACGTTGGTTAATACACTTTCATCATGGTGGAGGTAGATAGCAAGAAGCTTTCTCTGAAAAGAGAAGAAAAGACTGATGAGTTAAAATATCCACTAATGTAAGACTTCTTGAATTTTGCAAAGCTATAATCAGTCAATATAAACAACAAAGACAAAAATTAAATGCTATTCTCTAAAACAACACCTGATACTTCGAGTTCCTAAAGCTTTTACTAATATGAATAAATTTTGCTTCTTTATACTCTAAAGAGATGATTATATTCCATTTTATAGACTGATGCTACAGATTCCTGTTCACTATGCAAGCCTATCTCAAGTAGAAATTGCAATAGAATTCCATTTTCTTTAAATAAAATGGATTTACTGTTCATCTTTAGTATAGTTACATGTATGTACTAAACATGTAAGGGAAAAATAACTTTGAAATATTCAACTATATAGAGAAAAAAATACTGACTAAGATTGGATGCCAAAATCTTTCTTACACATTTTTCATGTTTTTAATCTGAATACTGAATAGTCTCTTCTAACTTGAAAGGAAAAGGTCTCAAATGAAGTTTTGTTTCAGTTCCCTAGGTAATTTCAAAGCTCTTGATGTGTTCCCAAACTGAAGTCTGTACTTAAGAGCATGTAACATCTAGTTGCCATTTGAAAGAATGATAGAAAAATGTTTACATTTCAGAAAATGTCCACTGCAGTTTCCCATTTGGAATATTCTTTCCCTTTTGCCTGTTAAAACTTGTTTTCAATAAATGACATTTATTCTCTCAAAAGTATCTTCTGTCATGGTTGGATATTCAATAAAATAATTGAAACTAAAAACTGAAATTGAGCAACAATTTGTAACATGTCAGCTCTAACAATAATGATGATGATTAAAGAGCTGAAAATTGTTGTTGACTAACTTCTCGGTGCTATCTTGTGGAGTTTAAGTACAATTAGTTACCAGGAAATAGAAAGATAAAATTTTATGGTAAAGACAATACACAAACCAAGCTGTGAAATTCTGGCAAAGGAAATTTTCAAGGAAGCTTAGGGTCTCTCCCTTCAAATTAAATAAGGATGTGATGATAATAAAGAAAAACTTGCTGTGTGTGAATCTAAACAAATGAAGGATATTTATAGAAAAACAAAAGGCTCATGCTGGTGAAAGGTTAATGAAGCCTGATGCTTGGAATTATCCTGATAAATAATCCAAATTATTTAATAATAATTAAAAAGTAATTATTAGAATAATTTCTAAATTTTGTGCTCAATGAGGGTAGCTCTCATAGGTAAATTAAGATTTCAAAAACATCTATTATGAATAAGAGGCACTTCTTTTAGTTACCACACCCATTATCTATTTTAATTATCAAAATAAACCAGTAAAATAGTATTCTTAACTTTATTAACATAGGAGGAAACTGCAGTTTCAAAAACTGAATTGTCCTAAATTACACAAGATGTAAGTAGTACTTCTAGAAATGGAACCCAGCTTGACTGACTCCAAGCCTAGTGTCCTTTGATACTACAGCAGGAGCAGAGAAATCATCCACACTGGAGTCAATGCTTGGAGTGCTCACAGAATATGAAGATGCCAGAGGGTCCACTAAAGTCCTTCAGGGCCTCAGAGACAGCATGTAATGGGAATAAGGACAGTATTCCTTAGCATAAGTAACTCAGCTACTCCAACAATAGCTGCTCCCATGTGTCAATTCACTCATTCATTCATTCAACAAACATTCATCGAAATACTTTTTTTGTCAGGCCCAGAAGAAAGCAGTGGTGATAAAATGGTGACAAGAAAGATTCAGGTTTTCTTCATCTATATTGATGTCTTCAGATAACAGTAGCTGGCTTCTGGCAAGTTTGTAATCAGATACATTATTGGACAGATACTTATCTGGTAAATTCCTACTCATACTTTAAGACTCAAAGTAAATGCCTCTATAAGACCTTCCCTGAGTTCCTTATGCAGAGTTAAGAGCTTCCTTTTCTGGGTCTCTGTCTCTTCCCATTAGTATTGTAATTGTTTACCTGTTTCCCCTCTGACAAAGTCTCTCAAGGGTTCCTAAAGGAATGGGTCTCTTTCAGTCTTCTTTGCATCCCTAAGCTAGCATAGGTCTCAGAATGCTTGAGGAAAAAATTAAATGCTGATACCAACCACAGCCCTCTGGCAAAAAAAGATACCAAATGGCAGCAGCAATGCCAAATCACTTTTAGTAAACAAATCTAGAAATCTGCTGCTTTAAGGAAAGGAACGTGAACCTGGCAGCACTAACAAATTCAAAGCTCCTCTTTTTAGGGGCTCTGTAGCTGAATAGACAGAGGGATGTCAACCTCTAATTCTGCTTGATCGTATCTCAGCAACTATATTTAATGAGACACTGGGAACAAGAGAGCTGTCCTCTTTTAAAGCAGCATATTTCTAACCAAACAATGGCAATGGCTAAATCTTTAAAATGCCTATTTCTCTCAAGAACACTGCAATTGAACATTTAGACTTTGGGAAAGAGATTAGCCATTTACATTGCTATCTCACTGATTTAATTTAAATGCTCTTCTAAACCAAACACACATGTGCCGAAGAGGCTACTAAAAAACCCAACATGCAGAGTTCCCTATAAGTGCAGCCGACAGTGTTGACTGAAACTAAACTTGGAAATCCAGGGCAATAATGCACAATATCAAGCAATAAAACAGCATCTCTTTGGCAATATTTAATTTAAAAAAGAAGAAAGAGGCAGGCGAAGATCAGGCACTGTCTGTTTTGGAGGATCAACCATTCTGCATTTCAAAGCACTGGTCCCTGCAATATCCAGGTTACTGTGCTAGAATCTCGACTATTATATCGCAGTTGTGAGAGGGAGGGCAAAGATGTGTTTACTCAGTGATTAGGCCCTTAGAATAAGCCTCTAGCTCCTAGAGAGACAGCTCACCACTTATTCATTTGGGCCAATTCACAAAGCCTAGGAAGATTAAACATCCATGCTGAGAAGACAAGCGAATGCAGACGGTGAAAAAGAAATAAAAATTCTTTAAAAACTCTGAGATGACTTCATTATTTTCCACAAGGAAACTTTAGGAAAGTGTTTAGTTAGAGAAAAACCCACATTGACCTCTCTCTAAACCCTTAATCTTTCCTTTGTGGTGACATTGCTTTGTGGTAAGCGACTGGCTCGCCTCGCCCCTCTTTTCACTAGAAGCTGAGAGAAAAAAAGACTCTGGAGAAACAGTTTTCGTTCCAGGGACACAAACCCCTGACACTGTTAAACATGAGATGCCAGGAAAACACACTTAAAAAAATTCTCACTTTAAGCTCTAAACTGTGAGAAAGGGGATGATAAAAAGAGTGATCAGAAGATCTTCAGGCTGGGGATCTCCTATAGTAGCTTTCAAAAGAGAAACTGAATTAAGAGAATCTTTGCTCCCTAACATAATAAGCTTTCAACAAAAATTTTCTTCTGCTATTTTGACAGTAACGATAAGCAAAATATAAAGATTATTTATTATATGCAAATGCTACTAAATCTGGGCTACATAAATCTCTGACTAAATTATAGACATGACTAAATGAGCCCCAGACTCAGATTTCTGATTATTTTATTGAGCTCAATTAAACACAGGCCCTCACAGTGAGAACTGGGTTCAGTATATCAGAAAACTGCTTTTGTGAAGAAAAGGCATCTAGTACATAGAAAAAGCATAAGAAAATGTTTTCTTTTCCATTATTATAACCATTTTTCCCTCTGGCCCATTAATAATTTAGTTCAATAACATTTACGGAGTGCCTATGTGTTACGAATTCAGAATATAAAGATGAATAAAACAAAATTCCCTAGTCCTTAAAGAGCATGAGAGATGGTGTATGGGGAAGCAAAGATTTAATTGCAGTACCATATGATAAGTGATAAGATTACGGCACTAAAAAAAACTATTTTATTGGTTCTTTCTAATTTGGCAGAGAGAGTGTAACTCTGGTAGATGACAAAGGCAGACAGGCAGCTCAGCTACTCTCCTCAGACTTCCTCTTTGTGATTCAGGTTTTGATAACCCAAGGCAAGTCTCCAAGCTTTAAAGTAACAGAAAGCTCTTTGCTAAACCCAATTTTGCCACTTACCAGCAGTGTGATGTGACTGTGGGGCAAGATGTGTGTTGAAAGAATTGTGGATAAAGTAGGTAAAGTACCTATTACAACGCTTGGTCCATAGTAGATGCTGAACGAAATGTGCTTGTTAGGATCAAGATTCCAGAACTATCCAGGCAAATAAAGGATTTAAAAGCAATTTCAAGAGAAATGATAGCCATGAAAACATTGCTCAGCTCATTCATTTCTCCTCCTGGCAATATGTTTGGGATGCTTAATTATGCCCCTGCCTTTAGGGCCTCACTAATCTTCACATTCAGATCCAGGAGCTAAGGTACTAGGTTGATGCTTAG
Source organism: Phataginus tricuspis (assembly GCA_029783875.1). Lineage (NCBI taxonomy): Eukaryota > Metazoa > Chordata > Mammalia > Pholidota > Manidae > Phataginus > Phataginus tricuspis. The sequence goes on from JAQQAC010002837.1 coordinate 40,861,635, forward strand.
GAAATGCCAAGCAGCCAGAAACCAATGCGACTCAGCCTTGAGCTACAGTAGCTATTGCATTTAGACACTTAACATCACAGAACTGTAGAATATTAGAGCCAGCTTTGTCTCAAAATAAGCCAGGCACCAAGCAGACACTCAGAAAATATTTGCTGATGGACAGAAAAGCAAGTTGTCTGGATTCTTTTTGAGTATCTGATTAATCTGTGTGTTCAATGATTTCTTTTTTATTTTTCTATCATTAATGTACAATTACATGAACATTATGGTTACTAGACTCCCCCTATTGTCAAGTCCCCACCACATACCCCATTACAGTCACTGTCCATCAGTGTAGTAAGATGCTATAGAGTCACTACTTGTCTTCTCTGTTATACTGCCTTCCCCGTGTCCCCCACCCTACATTATACGTGCTGGCCGGGATGCCCCTTTTCCCCCCTTATCCCTCCCTTCCCACCCATCCTCCCTAGTCCCTTTCCCTTTGGTAACTGTTAGTCCATTCTTGGGTTCTGTGAATCTGCTGCTGTTTTGTTCCTTCAGTTTTTCCTTTGTTCTTATACTCCACAGATGAGTGAAATCATTTGATACTTGTCTTTCTCTGCCTGGCTTATTTCACTGAGCATAATACCCTCTAGCTCCATCCACGTTGTTGCAAATGGTAGGATTTGTTTTCTTCTTATGGCTGAATATATTCCATTGTGTATATGTACAACATCTTCTTTATCCATTCATCTACTGATGGACACTTAGGTTGCTTCCGTTTCTTGGCTATTGTAAATAGTGCTGCGATAAACAGGGGTGCATCTGTCTTTTTCAAATTGGGCTGCTGCATTCTTAGGGTAAATTCCTAGGAGTGGAATTCCTGGGTCAAATGGTATTTCTATTTTGAGTTTGTTGAGGAATCTCCATACTGCTTTCCACAATGGTTGAACTATTTTACATTCCCACCAGCAGTGTAGGAGGGTTCCCCTTTCTCCACATGTGTTTAATGATTTTAAAGTTGATATGACAAATAATTTCTAGAAATGGTAATTCACAGTTTTTTCAGTATAATGAAAGGAAATTAAAAAATAATTTCCTTTGTTTAAATTGGGACCTGATTCTATTTCTGTTTCCCTTTTCTATGATCATCATCATCACTGTAGTAATCAGAATCATCATCACTATTACTCTGTTTTAAGTGTGGGGATGGTTTATTGATACCAATACCTGATATGATGATAAAACGATAAACACTTATTATCATTTATGAAGATTTATCAATTAACATTTTGCCATATTTGCTCTACCATTCCTTTTATGCTTCTTTCCCTGAGACACTTAAACTTGGACACGTGACGTCTCCATCCTAAATACTTTAGCATCTGTCTCCTAAGAAACAAGAACATTCCCTTATGTAACCATAGTATCTTTATCATAACCAACATCTAATATTGTTATGATATCATCTACTATAAATTCCATATTCAAATTTTTCCAAGTACTTTAAAATCCTTTGTAGCTGTTTCATTTATTGTTTTAAATATAGGCTCTAATTAGAATCATTCCAGTACACTGCCCACTCCCACAATCCTGTCCTGTGTATGGATGGTCATAGGCCCAGCCCAGCATCCAATTGTGATTTAAGAAAAGTCTACAGGAAGGGCAGCATGAAGCTACACTGTCAGGGTTCAAATTCCTGCTTTGCTACCTCCCAGTTGTGTGACCATGAGAAACCTACTTCACTTTTCTGTGCCTCTGGAGAGTGTAAGTCCAGTGATGTCTAGATGGGAGTGGTGATATGAGTGTTAAAACAGAGATGGTCCTAGGGTCTAAGCATGAACATCAGATTGGCTGCTTCTTTATAAAGGTGATACGTAGGCTGGCTTTTGAAAGCTGGATATAGTAACTGACTTCTCTGTAACTTGAGTTTAATTTAAATTTAAGTGATAGTGAGAAGAGTGAGTGAAAAAGAAAAAGCTAATAGAAAAGTTTAGGGAAGGCCCAGTGATGTCAATGGCCTGATGTGTTCAAAGAACTCCAAGCTAGTAATTTTTAAAGAGTAAAGAACTATTGATTTGTGGAAGGAATTATGAGACTTTGCCTCTTTTGGGTCCCAAGGCTGAGTTCAGGGACCAACAGGAAATGGCCAGCTACTAAAAATGAGGAGATGGTAGGGTGGTGCTTTTTTCTCACTTCCTGAAGCAGATGTTGAGATAGCACTCTGAAATCTTGAGGACACATGTATTTGAGACTCACACAGGGAGAACTCTCAGATGGAAGTCACAGGTTAAACAAAGAAACAAAACTTAAAGTAACCACCATCATAAAATAAGCTAACAAATGTTCACTGAGTACAGAGCTTTATCAATTTTCATTGTTCAGGCTGTAATACTCACGTCATGAAATATCTTTGAGGAAGACCAATATGTAGCTAAAGTTTTTATGAGTAAGGAAATTAGAAGCTCAAGTGATTGGCTATTATAGAAAACCAGAGAGGCAGGCAGGCTCTTTGGGGAGCCTGGGGGGAGAGGGTATGAAGGGAAGTAGGCAGTTTCAGGACAGACCAAAGATCTTATACGTTATTGGTTTTTCGAGGTGAACACTTAGGAGCAGTATTAGGGACTGGAGAAGCAGCCTCATATAAGTTCAGGCAGGATTTTTCTGATTTTCCACTCTTCTCTTCTGAGAGGAATAATACTACCCCCAGTTTACAAGAGGTCTGTTAAACAGGCAGAACAACATGAGTGTGAGTGGTGAGATAAACACTTTGAAAGGCAGTGTTAAACACTCTCCCTTTTCCACTTTTAGGCCCTAAAAAGGCAGGGAAAAAGAACCCACGGCCTACCTATGTCACCTGCTTCCACATTTCAAGGGATGGTAGAACCACAGCAATAAAGAATTGAAGATAAATTAGCAGTAATTTTTCATTTAAAATATATTGCTAAAAAATGCATTCTTTCTGAAAATCACAGGAATTCTAATGATTTATGGGTGCACATATTCAGTAACTTTTTACTACTCTAAAATATTGTCTGGCAGATTTCAAAGTAAAAATATTATAAGTTATAAAAGTAAGCTAAACTGTGTTTAAGCATATGAAATTGTTATATCTCTTAACCATTCATTTCATAGGTGTGGCAGAGACTGCTAGTAGTCCCTAAATATTTCATTTCTTTCTTAGTGAGAAAATCTCTTCTTTTTTTAAGTTGGATTGATGGCTGAATAAAATAAAGAATATATTTCTCAGCTTCTGTTTTAAGTTAAGTGTGACTATGTAAATAAGTTTTGCCCAATGTAAGCAGAAGTGCTCACTGGAGCTCCAGTAGTCATCCTGAATCATGATGAAACCTGAATTGTATCACACAGTGGAGGAACATGATAGAAGGAACCTGAATTTCTGACTCTGTGGTATGCTATACCAGGCCCAGGCCGACTACCTGTGGACTTCTTGAAGGGAAGAGAAAAATTAACTTCTATTTTGTTTTAAGCCACTATTAATTTTTGTTTTTCTGTTATAAGAAACCAAACTAAATCCTCTTACAATAGGCTAACTTAAGAAATCCTTAGTCATACACAAAAACAATAGAACTGTATCATTAGCCCGCAAGATCTGAAGAAAAGATGCATTTATGGATTAGTTTTTGGCCTCTCAGAGTCTCACAGCTTCCCATGGACCCTGAATTATACTTTAGAGGATTATAACTACCACTGGCCTCAGGCAAATGACATAACTGGTGAGTTAGAACGCTCTATCTCCTATATCTAGTTAATGAGAAAAGAGGAAGGGACCCTATTTTCAGAAGGCCATATAGGAACCATGATTGGATGAAGGCAAAAGAAGACATGGAGGTTGCTACTTGTGTGCATCCAGTCCAGTCTTCATGCAAAGATCAGGGAAATCTTTCACTGCTAACATGTAGTCCAGTCCATTTATCCAAGACAGGATAGCCTACTAGGATTTGTAATAATGTAATAGTGAAGTGTACATCTACCTGAAATGCCATGTGTGCCACATTATATATGAAACCCAACAGGATGGTTGAAGTCATAGCAAATGATTGGTCCAGTTATTTTTAATCTTTTATAATCTATCTATCTTTATACATACATAATTTTTACAACACAGGAGACATACTATATACACTATGACACACTGAAAATCACAGGAATTCCAATCATTTGTGGGTGCACATGTTGAGTAACACTTCACTACTTTTTCTCACTTTTTTCCACTTACCAATATATCTTGAACATCATTCCACATCTGAAGTGGCTTCATTCTTTTTAATGGTCACATGGTATTCTACTCTATGAATGCTGTTTAAGATATTTTGAATTTTTTGCTGTTATAAAGAATGATACATATTTATCTTGCTTCTCATAGCTTAAGCATATGTGTAGAAAAATTCTGCTATTGTGACAGGTGAAAATGATATATTAATATAGCTCTATTTCTTGTATCCTGGAAGATATAAAGCAACCTTTCATGTTTTATGAGTAGTTTTTATTTCCTTTTCTGTACATTGCTTGCCCATACTGGGTTGTTATCTTTTTATTACTGATTTTTAGAGTTCTTCATAATTGTTTATGTTAGAGAAATTAAGTTTCCAATATTTTCAATAAAGATAATATTTACTATTTGACATTAGAAATACTTTTTCTTAATATTGTTTTTAATAAAAGACTATAAATGGCAGGCAAATATAAAACCAATAGATTCCATTGAAATGCTCTACAGAGGAAAGAAAGGCCAGAACACAGTGGTGCAGGTATATGACAAAAGCAGTATTATTCTCTTTTGTTTGTTAGGCACTCCAAGGAGGGTGTGGGAGAAACACAATCTAGAAGATACACATGTATAAACAGGTACACAAAAGTCAACAGGCTGTGAAATTTAGAAGCCAAAAAGTTTGTAAAGTACATTGTGCTATTACTGTTATTACTGTACTGTGATTTTCTAATCATTGCCTGACCTCCACAACTACATATATATACAAATGTATACAATTGCTCAGTCTCACTGCCACCAATTTCTTCCCTCCAAACTGCTGCCACATTATTTATTCCCTATATTACAGCTCTGACAGTGTTAACTTCTTCAAAAACTTCCAAAGGCTAACTACTGTCTAACAACAAAAGTCTTTAGTTGACCTTCAGGGATTTCCATGATAAAACCCTAGCCTATTCCTCTATTTTAACCCTATCTCCTACTGCTCCATTATACATGTACCATTAATACCAATTAAAATCTTCTCTAACGTGCATCTCAATAACTTGGTGACTATTAAAGCATGGATTCATTTTTCCAAGGTGGGTTAAATGCCAAGATATTTTTACTCCCATTTCAGAGAAGATAAAATTGAGGCTTATATATCTAGTATCAGGGCTGAATTTCAAATACAAATCTGCCTGATTTACTTAATGTTCACTTACTATAAAATAGTATTCTTTCAAGTATATCTCATTTTTAAATGAAAATAATTAAGAGTAGATATGGAACAGATTTATTGAATTTACAAGTGAAATATTTAGAGATTCAAATTAGCTTTTTATCCATTTGTATAATGGAACATATTAAAATATATATTAGCATCATAGTTCTTATCTCACACATGTATGCGCAGGATGCTGTCACAAAAAATTACTCTAAAGACATGGTCTGCCTTTAAGGAATTTAAATTGAAAAGAAAACAAAGATGAACATATTTTCCAAAGCACATGTAAGTAAGTTTGCTTGCCTGTTTTTTCTGGGTGACAGAGTCTAGAAACTCACCAACTATAGCTATGGCTTCTTATTTTTGTAGAATTTATTTTTCTTAAAAAGCATTTATCAGTAATGGTATTTAGATTTCTTTTGACTGAGGAAATAGAAATAGCACTACTTTAAAATGGGTTATTAAAAATAAATGTAATGAAACCTGAAAACTAACAAGCACTGTTGAAACAAAGCACTCATTTTAGTACTGTAAATGCTCAAAGGAATTCTCAAAATTCCTTTCTGGAACTGTTCATAGAGCTAGTTCATCAATTTCATGAAAAAATCAGTTTTTTATTTTACAAACATTTATCGAATTTGTCCAAAACTGCTTAACAGCACTTTAGCCATGGTGATGGGTGCATTTATGGATGGCTTCCCATTTAAACTTCCAAACAACCCATAAAAAATAGATATCATCATCTTGTGGGTTTTTTTTTTCCAGATTAGACAAAGGCTCATTACTTGTTTGAGGCCACAGAGTTAGTAAGTAGGAAATCAAGAACTGAGCACTAGTTGCCTTAATATACATGAATATTTGGAAATAGCACTGGGTCTAAAGTCAAGAGGTGTAACAGGATTACCGATACTGAAGCCCAGTCTCCCAAGGGGATGCTGGAAAAGGAACAACTCTTCATGTGGGAGATAAACCTTGGCATTGCAGATTTTACTGCTATAAGTTTTTAGTTACTACAAATGTCTAATCATTCTCTATGGTACTTTAGTAGTTTTTGTTGTGAAGAGAATTCAGGGTTAGAAGAAATGAGGGGGAGGAGGCTACAAGGAAAAAAAGAACTTCTTTAAGAAACTCCCAGGGAATCATGGTGTGGCTTCTTCTGCAGCCTTAGTTAAGGAGGCTAACCATTAGCTCTCACTTACCTAAACATAAAATACAAGCTTCATTCAACAGATATCTTTTAAATGCCAGGTAATGCCAGGGAATCACAGCCCCCTCCCTGCCTTGGCCCCTGCTAATCTTACCAGCCACATGCCTTGCAATCCAGCTCTCTGTCTTATATATTTTTTTGCTCTCTGTCTTAATTTTTTGATTGTGGTTCCCTCATTTTAATCCTTGTCTTTGATTTTGACCTTTCTTCTGTTTAGAATTTTGTATCTGCCTAAGTATTACTCATAAGATTCAGGCCATAGATACATCCTCAAGAAATATCTCTGAACTTCTAAGGTAGATGAAATACCTCTTCTCTGCTTCTATCGCATATTATATATACATGATTCTGTTTATATTGTCTTATCTTCCCTAATAGACTGTGAGCATCTGAAGAGCAGGACAGCTCTCTATTCCAGACACTTAGTAGATCGTAGAGTTGATCCTTATTGTCGGAAGTCAAAGTTTTGTGACAGTATACTTAAAGAAGAGCTCAGAATACCTGTTTTACTTAAGTCGGAGCTGTGCTTTGGACAGTATTGTAAATTCCTCATGAAAAAGGCAGGAAGAATTATGAGCACTCTCCTCACCAAGAGCTCTCAAATGAAATCAGTTTGAAGTAGTTTTCATTAAGATGGATTGAATGTGGCATCGTGAGAAACACTTTATCAAATGTAGTGTTTTACTTAGTGATTAACTATATACCAGTTGATGAAGCTCCCCAAATCCTTTGTAATCCCACCACTCCAATAAACATTTAATGAGTATATAAGTTCAAAAAGCCTAGCAGAGGATTTAAACCTTCAATCTTGTTTTTATTTACTCTTGGAACTCAATTTCTCACTTCATGTGAAGAATGCTGGTGCTTGAGGCTCATCTGTTGCCCTGGCAAAATTAATGTGCCTCCCACAGTTTAAATTGAATATGTGATGTTTAAGATGAAAGAAATTTGGTAAGAATGCCATAGTATCAGTTACACTTGTCTTAAAATATCTGAATATCACCAAATTGTTTTCTTAAAAATGATTCATTCAGAAATTTAAAAAATATTTTTAAAAGGTTTTAACTTTCGAATGTGAAATTTGAAAAGAAGAGATGAAGTTTGATCACTGAATCTTGCAGTACAGCAGTTAGCACTGAGAACTAAAATAAGGTGGTATCCTGTAAACCATACTTACCTGTGTTAGAACCCTGAGCTCTTATTTAGTCTCTGCTACTTACTCTTGATATGTTTTGGGGGCAAGTTCTGTATCTTTTCTGAGCTTCCTCATTCCTACAATGGAAATATTGGTATTATATGTCCCTATCTCATATGTATAGGAATATGTTTAATAAACCAGAGAGCACCATACAAATTTGTAGTAGGAGTACTGTTTCTATACCTACATGGTCCCCTTTAATTATAAGCAGTGTATATAATTTAGGTGGTGACCATAATAAATGGACCTGCTTAGATTTAATTTTGAATAATTCATCTATCATGTGGATAAATTTTACTTAAGTTTAGAGTAAAGTAATAAACTGTTGATCTTTAACTTGGAAAAGAGAAATGAAGAAAGAAAAAAGCCCTGGAGAAAGGGAGAGAAAGATAAAGACAATTTAGGAGTCCAAAGAGGTCAGTGGATTTTGGTATCAATCTAATATAAAGCAAAACATTTAATGACATGAACCAGTGATTTTCACCTGTTAAAACACAAGACACTAATCAAAAGCAAACCAACTGTTTCATTAGAAATACCCAGAAATTAGTAAGAATTTATGCTCCTCTGGGGATCATCAGTCTGAATTAATCCAAATGCTAATTTACTGCATAAAATACTTAGTAAATGCTCTTTTGTCTGTTAGTATCAGTTTAAATAAATATCTTCATTTAAAATGGAAATGTGTGAGGTATACACTGTATATTTATAGCAACTTTTAAAATGGGATTTAAGTGATCTTATGCCTATTTTGGGAATTACAGTTTAAGTTACAGATGGCTCTGCTATTTACCATTATTTTAACTGCTTAGCAATCATGCTGGAAAGTAAAGAAGGATATATCCCAAATACATTGCTATCAAGGAATTAATTGAAAAATAGATTATTTTAAAGCTATAATTAGGTACTCTTTCAAACATATTTATGGCTGAAAAAATGTGATATTTAAATATAATAACATGGCCAAACAAGAGACTCTATAACCATTAAAAATCCTGTTATAATGAAGTATTCAGCATTACTTACAAAAAAAATTCTTGAGAAAAACATTTGACCTGAATCAAACAAAGCTTTTAGACCTAATATCCATTTCTCAGGAAACACAGAGATAGAGGAACAAGCTAAATAATATGACAAGGAAACTAACACAAATCCAGAATTTGGAACAATCTGTAAGTCATCTAGCATGATTTCTTCACTAAGCAAATGTCATTAAAAAAAAAAAAAAGAGAGAGAGGGTGTTTGCTTAAAGAGGATTTAAGAATCTAACAACCAAATGTAATTCATGATCCTTGAGTGGATCATGGTTCCAAAAAAAACATTTAAAAACACATTTTGGGAACAACTGATGAAGTATGAATATGCACTGGAGATGATATTAGGGAGTTATTGTTAATTTTGTTACATGTGATATGGTATTATAATCATTTTTGGAAAATGCACGCAGACATTTTTAGGGGGAAAATATGATATCTTTAATTTACTTTGCAAAGGTCTAACAAAAAATAATGAATATACAAGGATGTCCTAAATGTTTTCCTGTGGTTTAGTTTTAATAATTTCAGAAGTTTACCACAAACTTAAAAAAAATTTTTCTAATTTTCTATTTCTTTTACATTTACTTATTTTTATAAATTTATTTTCTGTTCTAGTCAATGCTTGCCATTTTCAGAGAGGAACTGAAACAAAAATGTCTCATACAAAACTTCTCCATCAAAATCACAAATCTAAAGTATAAAAATATAAATAATTAAATTTTAAATGCAGCTCTTTTATAAATGTCTAACAGTTAAACTTTTCAAGTTATCAAGGCTTAAAACTCCATTAAAACTCTGTCATGCTCATTATATAGAAGCAAATATGGCAAAATGTTAGTAATTATTAAATCTAGATATAGGTGATTTGGGTGTTCATTATACTACTGTTACCTTTTCTATATTAAAAACTGTTTTAATAAAAAGTTAAAAATAGTATAAAATATAATTAAGGACATGATCAGATAATATTAAAAGGTGAAAATAAGTTGCTTTACAAGGATTATAACATGACTCAATTTTAAATTAAATATGCATAAATGTAGATTGAAATATATAATAAAAAACATGGAAAGAACACATAGCATAAAGTTAATCATTAATCTGTATTAGAATATTTTCTTTTTGCTTTTCAGTATTTTCCATAAATTTGTATTTATGGAAACTATAAACATGTATTACCATAAATACGTATTTCTTCAAAAATAATGTTCATTTTATATGGATTTAAAAAATAAAGGTTAACACAGCCTTTATAATGGGTTATTTAACCATTCTTAGGGTAAAGAACAGTTTATATTTATGTTTCTTAAGCTACTTGGTTGAACTGTTAGAGTTAGCTGTAAGTTTGATCACTATTGTCTTGGAGTTGTTTTAAACTTTGTTTAAAATGAATTTTTCTTTACATCAGATTTAACTTAAACTAGAAACTAAAAATTCCAGAGGCATCCTTGCACTCTAGTCTCAAATTTCCTTGCCGTCTACTCCATGTACACACTATTCTTTCCTCTTTTTTCCTTCATTCACCAAATGTATAGACTATTTACTATGTGTAGGGGTGTAATGCACACAGTCACTGCCAAAAAAGAAAACCGAATCTCTTGAGAAGATACACACACACACACACACACACATATATATATATAGAGAGAGTGGATAATTATAAGCAATATGTTAAGCATAACAATAAGATAAGCAGAGGGTATCACTGCAAAGTATTAACAGGGTAGGTGCAGTCAATGTGACCGTAGTGGAAGACTCTGAAAAGAATCAGTCTCAAAGGAAGAGTAGGAATCAACCAGGTAAAGGGCAGGATGAAAGGCATTCCTGACAGTGGGAGAGCATTAAAAAAAGAGTAGATTGCAGAGAAATACAAATGGTACACTATTGCTAGATTGATGAAGTATAAAGCAGGGAATGGGAAGAGTTGAAGCTGTACAGATGGGCAGAAGCCAGATCACTGAGGTCTTGACTGCTAGCTATGTCAACATATAAATACAGTGATTGAATAGAATCTTCTTTCTCAACATGTACCTTTTGAATTTGAAGTCATAAACTTCAGTCTACTTGATTTCAAGATCACAAATCCCATTTCTATATTTAAAGAATCTTTTTGTTGTCTAAAGTGACTTTTGGGAAAAAAAATTGCAGTTATTAAAGACTATTAGATGGGATAATCATTTTGGGGAAAGACTGAAGGACAAATTCTTTAGCAAGAATCTGTCAATCACATAATTAAAAAAACACATACATGTAGCCTGGTCCTTTCTAAGCATGTCTACCTTTTTTTTTCCTACAAAAAAAAACCCATTTCAGCATTTGAAAAGGCCTTCTGCAAGAACAAGCAATACCCTATCACACTATTGCCCCTCTGAAATGGGTATCTTGGTGATGATTAGGTTGGTAGATGAACCAGAAACAAAATCAAGTCTTCAATCTGAAAAAAACAGAAAACATTAAGCATTGCCTCAGGCCTGGTGGCAACCTATGAGATGCACTTTTTAATCAGAAAAGGTAAGATTGCACTTACATCTCGGGCTTTCACATAGAAGGCCTCTTGAAAAGCAGCTTCTAATGAGCCAATAAAAAATACAGGATGGCAGTCACCATATCTATAGGAAAAATTCCATCTATTAATTTAAATACATTTCAAATTCACTTCAAAGTTTCACAGGTTTAATCAGTAACTTTTAAGTAAATGTTGGTACTAATGTCTCTTAAGTACAGACCAAACACTAAAATATTTCTTCAAAAACTTGGAAATGACCTTCATTAGATTTTAGAATTCTTCTCAGCCTATGCTGATATGTTATAACACAGGATTTTAAGTACATATAGCAATTGGATTTAATAAGTGCTACAAAAACAAGCTATTTATAAGTAGCAATTTCTGGTTTCCCACTTTCATAATACTTTCCTATTTACAATAGCCTTAACTTTCCATTTTAGTTCAATTATTCCAGAGGTCCAACAGAAAGGTGAAAAAATGGTATCGGTATCATGCAAAGTTTCCAAAGTATATTACATCAGAAAATAGAACTAAAGAGAAGTATCATTTACATGAAAATTTAGGGTTAAATATTTAAATCCTCTTTACTTAAACACCTTAGAGAAACATCAAGCATATAAAGCATTTATATTAGACTCTTAAGAAATGCTAAGTGATTCTAAAATAAAAATTAAAAGAAAAAATTCACTTACATTTTAAATTAACTTTCTACTTAACATTATTTTGAAGGATATTTTGTTTGTCCTAGGATACACTAAAATTCAGTATCCTATATAACCTAATCCTTTTGGGAATATAGTCAAGATATTAATTAATGATCCATTTATTGCACTTCTATAAAGATACAGAGATAAGACGAGTACACCTCTGAAGTGGCATAAATGGTTTACTAGTTATTTGACATTGAATACTCTGTGTTTCACTATCAGGACTATATAAATTGATAAATATATCCTTTAAATGCTTTAAGGAAAAATTTAAAACAATCTATGATTAAAATTGCTCCAGAAAAATCACAGTAGCATTAGAAGAACATCAGTTTTATATAGTTAATGTCCTAACCCTACCTTGAAGAAAACTCTGCTGTAAATTGTAATAAGGCATCTCCTTCATTTTCTGCGTTTTCTGGCACTAAAAAACAAACAAAAGAAAAAACAAAAACAAAAAAAACCAAAAGAAATAGACACAAAAAACAAACCACATAACATCTAATCCCACATATAAGAAATATATTTAATCAATACAGAGGAAATAAAATTAAATTTTAGCTTCTGTGATATATCTGAGGAGACATTTTAACATACATTAGAAGATTTCATCAAACTTTTCATCAAAAACTTCCAAGCTCATAAATTTCAGAAAATCAACTGACACAACCCTGCTAAGCATTTGAAATATGTGCCAGTCATTAATGAGTATTTCAATGTTTTCTTGAACTCACAACTTGTGATTAAATTATATAAAAAGGATCTCAGGTTATTTCAAAGACTTTATTAATCAGGAAAAGAATCAATTTTATATAAATATCATATCTATTTCTGTCTATAGGAGTTCCCTAAATTCACAGAATAAATGAGCCATTAAAGGACTTATTTCAATGGTCACTTTGCTGTTGCACTACTTGTGATCTACAGATGCATCTTGTAGGGTGGAAATAAATTTAGTTTATTTTTTCCTTCCAAAGGTGGGTATCAGTGAATGGAAAGTAATATTCCTACTTTTAAAACTGGTATCTCCAAAAAGCTGTGGGGAAACAAGTACAGTCTGTTACATGTGAAACAAAAAGTTTTATTCTCTTGCGTTTTTCATGAATATTACTAAAGCATTGGGAATCATTTGGTTTTATAAAAACCAAAACTCAAGAGGCTCCAGTTCTAATGACTAATGCCTACTTGCTATATTTTCTCTCTCCAAACCTGGAGTCAGTAAGATTTTTAAGTTCACTGTTCTTCATAAGTTTCTGCACTAGGAGGAAGAATTATAATGCTGGACCCAAAGAGCTATTAATACTCACTCATGGGAGATTTTCTCAGAGCAGATGATGCCATGCCGAATACTTCTCCATCATCCACTCCAAATTCAGAAGCATCTTCAAAGTCATCTGCATCACTATCACTAACCATATGAACATCGGTGCTTTGCTATTTAAGGAAAGTCCCAGTTAGTATCATGTCTTTAGGAAATCAAATTCCAAAATACAAGTTGTAGAATCACAATAGGGACATTACCATTATAAAAGTTTTATTAAATAAGAAGCCATTTGCTAGAGTAAAGCTTAACATTTTAAGGCTTACCAGTATTTCTAAACCTGACTAAAGGCTGGAGACTGAGAGAAAATGAAGGATGCTTACAAACTCAATGAAGACAGGGATTTTTGTCTGTTTTATCCCCAGCCTAAAGTATACAATTAAGTGCTCAATAAATGAGAAGAGGGTACAATCAGAGAGGTCAGAGACAAAGTAAACTACATGAGTTTTTCAGAAAGCTCACACTAATTTATATTTATCACACAGAAGCAATGGTAATATTTTCAAACTTGCCCCTTACTGCAGTAGTTGTCAAATTTCTCATTAGTGAAATATGGTACACTATCCTCACAGTGTTATTGGAAGATAACATGAAATACACTATACATGAAGGTTCTTTGTAAACCAAAAGCTATTAAATATGAGATGTAATGATGCTGAAATTCAATAAACACTTATTAAGAATTTACTATATACTGGGCACTGATAAACAGGCTGTTTATTTTGTTTTTAGCAACATCAGTTGACATTTAAAGTATTACAATTAAAAACATCAGCTTCAAACTATGAACTAGGCTGCTGATCTCTAGGTTAGACTGGGATTTCAAGAACACTGAGATTTAAAACGTTTAAACTGAGTTGTGAATACTGACAAATATTCATGCCTTGGATGAGAAGGTATTGGCTAAATTCCTATCTGTAGTATGCTCAATAAAGTCTACAAAGACTAGTTAGTAAATGAAATTTCTATCTTTTAAAACATAGCATTATGTACTTAAGTTATAAAAATGGGGGAACTATTTGATTCTTGTCTATGCAGAAGAGCCTAACTCAGAGATAAAGATTAACCAGAAAAAGTATTAAGAGAAACTTAGAATCAAAGACTCATGAAACTTAGCTGGAGGGGGTCAATGTTAGAAGTCAGCCAGTTATAGAATCATAGATTTTTAGGCTGGAAGGGATTTTAAAGCTCTTTCATCAATGTTTTTCAAACTTCTTTTCACAGGGTTACCTCCTTTCCCCAAACCCAAGCAAAATACTATGTAAAATTATAGTGCACACAATAAATAAAAGTGAGGCCACTTTGGATGATGCAGGGAGAGGGCAATGGGGAGCCTCATATTCCTGGGCTTGGGCTTTACTTCCTCATAAATCTTTGACAGTTGGGGTACCTCTGAAAGATATCAGGACACTATGGTATAATTTTTAAAACTACTGATCTAGTGAGTCTAAAAGCTCCAAATGGGGAAGCCAAGATTTTTACTCCATTTGACTCATTAGGCTTAGCATTTCCTCCTTGGGCATAACCAAGCATTAATGCCCAGAATTTTAACATTTTTCCATTATCTTAAAGACAGTCTTCCCAATGTGTCGGGGTTTTTAGCCCTCCACGGAACCCCCCCTGAACCTGCAGAGGAGTGAGGGGAGAGCACGCCCCGGCAAGGGGAGGTCGGGAGAGGTAAGTGCTGACTGTCCGCCCGATCCCCAGCCCCCGATCTCGAGGACAAACAGACGTGACAGGGAGCTCAGTCAAAGCAGGAACTCGTTTATTGTGGAAACAGCAAGGTATATATAATACTCATGGGCCAATCAGCCCTTCAAGCAGGAAGGCACATCATATGGATAAATGGTGTCCATGAGCTGATCACATTTGTGGAAGACTTGAATCATCAATTAGGAGCAGGAGGCAGACTTAAGCAGAAAACCATCCCCCTTTCGAAAGCAGGCTGAGCACCGCCCTATATGCATCTGGTGGGTGCCATCTTAACAATATTATTCAGCATTTCAGGCATTTTCTTTTGGAGTCTAGAATACTCTACATATACCCCTTTTTGTTTTTGTATGGAGGTTAGTCGCTAGTCAAAGAGGAGCGAACCCTACCAGAATCACCTCATCGAAGGTGGGACTCTGACGGTCTGGGGTGTCAGCATCCAGTAGGCTGCGAAACCTCAATAGGCCAATATATCAGTGGCGGGGGCCAATCGACCTCTAGTGTAAAACTTTATCATGGCTATGGGACTACATTTACAACATCTTGATAATTAAAGCCATTCTCATATGGTCTCCACGCAGGGTTGCACAGGGATTGAGATTGTTGCCTAAGTACTATGAGATGTACAGCATTCATCCTATTTTTTATGAACCCAATCAGCCTATTAACAACACAAGGACCAAAGGAAAGTAACAGAAAAATAGTAAGTAGGGGTCCCATGAGGGGGAGAATATAAGGGAGCCACCCTCCCAACCCTATCCAAAGAAAGTTAATCTTATTCTCATTTTGTCTGTTTTCTAGTTCTTCTTGTAATCTTTTTATTTTATCTTGAACTATGCCGGACCGGTTGGCGTAAAAGCAACATTCTTCCTGCAGGAATAAACATATACCTCCTTCTTTGGCTGTGAGAAGATCTAACCCTCTGCAATTTTGCAGCACCACACTAGCTAGAGAGTCCAGCTGTGAATTAAAGGATAGCAGAGCTGAGGAGCACTACAGTGGGCAAAGTACAATTGCAGCCATGCGACTAAGGGGATCACTGCTAAAGTGCTGGGAAGAGTGCCCACGGAGAAAACACAGTACCGTTAGGGAACTTTGCATGTTAAAGGAGCTTCCTTTTTTTTTTTTCTCAGATGCTAAAGGGATCACTTATGGACACAAGTGAAACTTAAAATTGAGGGAATGCTTTTATCAACTTGAAAAGTAAACAGCATATAAATAAATACTGGAAAAAGGCAACCCTGTTACAGAATAACAGTAAGTTCCAAATGAACCTTCAAAACCAAAATTCAACAAAAATGCAAACTGAACAACAATGAACACAGTCAAATTTCCAAACTATATACAAACTCAAACATTTTACATTGAAAAAGACACTAAGCAACAACATAAGACATCCCAAACACCAAAGGAAAAAACTGAAGGTAAATGGCAACCTAATGGCACAAATGCCTCTAGAAAAACATGTGACTGTTAATAATCTATACGAGAGAAACTTTCAAGAGATTATGGTTCAGATTTTCAAATGTTTCTGGGTAAAGTGACCTGAGACTGATTCTTGAGCCTATTATCACTCTAATTAGATATCTGGGCATGCCCCTCATCATGAGACGAGTACACAGAAACTCTTGTGCCCTTCCTGCCTTCCAGCACACCAACAGCAAGGCATATTCACAGCCCTCGGGCTCTTCTAGTAATGCTGGAGGCAAAGGGACTGACTGGTATGTAAGGAGGTGTGTTACTGCTATTTCCTTTACACATGTTTGGCTCAAGTCAAAAGGCCTATGATTAATGAAATTGAGGATTTCTCATTTGTTACATGCTGGAGGCCACACCCATGAATAGTAAATCTATGAATATTACTTTCAAAGCCTAGAGTTATCTGCTAGCAATGCACATTATCAAGAGGCTTTAAAAAATGTCTTAAATGCCAACAATGACTTAGACATGATTGATATGCAAAAGTCTAGAATATTGGTAAAGGTCGCAAGCATGTCACTCTCCTCACTTCTCGTTCTGAATAGGCACTGTGAACCTGGGAGCGCTGCTGCACAGTAATGAGTAGTGTATAATGAAATTAGTGTTCTTTAATGAGTACCTGCTCTACATTAATTCCCTTTAGTTAAAGAAGCACATGAAATACTCAGAAAAAACTTTTATCAGTCTATAAAAGGAGTTAGTGTTTAGAAACAAAAATGAAGTACTTGCATCTTCATTTTTAAAACTTCACAAAGGTGCAAACAATGGAATGCTTTCCAGGCTCACATGGGCAGATCAGTACTATTATGTCTGGTTTTCCTCGACGTACCATCATCTCATGGCAGTGCTTTCTGCAGATTTGACATAGCAGCAGTCCTCTCGATGTCTATCACAGCGTACAGCTCTGTGCGCCTGGTAGAGGTTTGTGAAAGGGGCGTGGTTGGCGTTTTGGGAGTCTGAGGGTTGTCAGAGTCACTGCCACCTTCCAAGTCAACCTGTATGTAATTGAGCTGCCTGTGTTCTAAACTTGGGCGTCTAATATCAAAGTTAAACACTGTGGGTGTACAGTCCCGATGCCTTGAGTATGCCACCTTGTGAGCACTTGCTGGCACCGTTACATTCTCTGTATTCACATAGTTATGCATTGGATCTAGGTTATTATGATAGCCATTTAGAGATGGGGTCTTTGGTCCTAAACTGCCATCTTCATCCCTACTTAGCTTGCGGGCTTCCCAGACAGGAGGCAAAGATGGTAAATTTTCATAGTTTAATAATGCAGTTCTTCTCTGAGCTGAGTTGTTGATATTCTGGGTATCTGAGGTACTGGTGGATGTCAGACGACCTCTCCTGACCCCTGAGGCACTAGCAATAGATAGCCCATTTATATTTTCATATACCAGTTTGTTAACAGAGGGTGCATCTCTTCATTCATCACTGTCATATCCAGTGTCCCATTCTGTGTTATGTGCACCACTTCCACAGACTTGATCTCTTCCAAGTTGCTCCAGTTTCTCTTTTTCTATTACTGCTTTTGAACAGGGGTTGGTCTTAAAACAAATTTGACTCCTTCGGGTTCAAGAAGAATCTGAGGGTCCCTGTCAACAACACCACTTGGTTCTTCTTTTGGCGTGTTGTTCTCAGCATTAGAAATCCTTACCTCCAATGGAATGTGCACACCTATGTGGTTTTTCCGCTCTTCTTGCACACCAGTAGTGTTGACAGGTATGTACTTGTTCCTCAGCCACAAGCAAAGGATGTGTAGATTCTTCACCTACTGAAGGCAGGTGTGCACTTCCCACAGAAGGATGTCGGCTTGAAGGATGGGATGAAGCATCTCCAAATGAGGGATATCGGGGATAACTTACTTAGGTAAGTTCTGAGCAGCAAACGCTGGAGTTGTAGGTGTTGAGCTGTTCTGGGGACTTCTACTTCTGTCTGGTGATTATTCCTTTCTACAACTGGCTCTTCCACCACATTTACACTATTATTTTGCATAATCTCTTGCAACATGTTAAATAATTCTTCTGCACGGGCACACTTAAAGGCAAAGATTCCTTGTCCAGTTTGACACCTTCGACCACTTTCAAAAGAAAAGAGATTAGAATCATAGCCATAGCACTGCAGGCAGAGGTAATGACATTTTACTGAGTCACGTTTGCGAGTGTATAAAATCAGTTCTGTGTCTGTAAGTTCCATTATTCCAGAACCTAACTCATTTCCATCATCATCCACATTAATGACCTTAAACTTGTTCTGGTGGTTATTTGGGACAGTGTCTTTATCTGGACAGCTACAACAGCTACCCATGGCTTTTTTAGAAGACCATGTGAGTGCTAGATCTGGCCATTAATATTCTTAGCCTCTGCTGCAGCATCAGGAGTTTAATCATACTTCAAAATACCATGTTTTCTTTGTTTGCTGACAACCTTGTAGAATTCTCCTCTGAGAAAAAGAGATACAATTTTGTTCTACTCTGGTTGAAAAGCCACAGCTGCATCTTACTTTATGACAAATTGACTGTTTCATCACTCTGCATCTGGGTACCTACTTCTTAATGATCATTTCATCGGCTTAGGTGCTGGGAGGGGGCAAGGCACAGACCCCCCCCCCTTTGTCCGGGGCTCCGTTCCCTGGAGACTGTAGAGTGAGGGCTGCAGTCAAGGCCTCCGTTAAGGAGGCCATTTGTGCCTGCAAGGCGGCAACCAGAGTCTGGGACTGGTGGGCCTGCATGCCCACATCCTTGGTGGCGACTATCCACCTTTCCATGGACCTATCTTTCAGCCCTGCACAGGCCAACTTGTGGTCAGTAGTCATCCCCTCCTAAACCAACATTTTAACAAATTGATCCCGCAAGAGCCCTGGGGGAAACTTACGATGCAAGCTCTTTTCTACCCTGTCTACAAAGGATGGGAGGTCCTCAGTGGGCTTTTGGGTGATTCCGGAAACCGGCGGTTCCGAGGGGCCTTCCTCCAGTTTTTTCCAGGCAGTCAGTCCAAGGGCCCTTGGAAAAACCCAAAGTGCTTCCTCATCTTTTTGGGGAAAGAGGGTGGGTGATGGAGGTCTCTGTTTCTTCCAGAGCTAGAGGTGGGGAGTGGGCAGACGAGCACGGGGGCCTCGGGACGCTGGAACCTCTGGCCTCACTGTGGTCTCCTCAGGTGTCCTAAGAGAACCACGTTTCCACAGGGAGCTCTCGGGCGCCTTTGACCCAAAGTGTCAGAAAGGCTTGTCGGGTCTGCTAGCCTTGGCGTCCCCGGCAGCTGCCTTGGAGATGACGCTGTTCGTGTGCTCATAGCGGCAACCAGGGCGGCGCAGGCGGTCGTAGCCACGCTGGGCCAGCTTAACGCAGCTGGTGGCGGGCAGGTAGCAGAGCACGCAGGGCAGCACCAGGGACAGGGTGCCCATGATGGACCAGCGGGTGCAGCAGTTTGAGCAGGAGCAGGAGCAGGGGTGGTCCGCGCAGGAGGCCTCGTTGTCTTCATTGATGAAGTGGTAGAAGATGCCCTGCACCAGGCACATGCAGGTGCCATAGTTGACCAGGGTCTGGGTGGAGCACAGGCACTCCTGGTTGCAGACCCAGCAGGAGGGCAACGTCCGGGGGGGGATGCACACTCCTTGCACTTGCACTTTCCGCAGGCCTCGCACAGCAGGCAGTGCTTGTCCAGCTCTGCGGGGACAGCCGGGCCTTTCAAGTCCAGAGGCTTGCAGTGCGCTGCCTTGGGTTGGAGGCGCACAACCCTCGGGGAGGCCTGGTTGGCCAGGGGTGGCGGCGCCATGTGGTCTAAGAGCAGCTGGTCGGAGGACGCGCTACGGCTGCTGCTCATGGAGCTGGGGTGTCTGCTGAAGGAGATCCAGTGGTGGCTTACATCCTGTTCACAGCGCACGGACGCTGGCGCCAGCTCTGCGGCCCCGCCCCGGGGCCACTTCGGGCCAGCAGGCAGCACCAGGCCGGGGTTAACATTTACAGGAAAAGCTTGATAAGATGGCAGCGCTGGCCCGTTCCTGCCAGAGTTAACGGTCGCCAGAACGCCAGATAAGATGGTGGCGGGGCAGCGTCAGGGAGCCTCTCAGCGATAGACGCTGATGGGTCGGGGCTGGCCCAGGGATCCATATTCATCCTGGGCAGGGCAGGATGGAGCTTTGGAGGTGACCTGAGACGTTCCTTTGGGCACTGCCTATTAGCTAGCTCCCTGTTTGATGGGACTCGTTGCGAGACCCACTAAGCAGGGCAATAAAGGTTGAGAGTCCCCGAAACACGCCTTAAGGGCTGACAAGGGAGGGTACACTCCCAGAGGGGGGTCTTCTCCCCGGTCTATCTCTCCCTTCCTGATCAATTGTTCATGCGGTCCCAAGTAGACCAATCAAAAAGATTACTAACAGGGAGCCAAGGGGCTACCCTCACAAAGGTTTCCCAGACTCTTTCAGCTTGGGTGTCTGAGAGTTCTAACCCTCGGCATTTAAGCATGTATCTCAGCGCTTTAAGCGCAGGTTCATCCTTAGAGGTTGCCTGCCCCATCTTTTCTGGGGTGCACTTACCTTGAACCATGCTTGGCCCGACTCGCTGGTACTTTCGGTTTGTCGGCTGAGTCTTCGTGCCCCATGTTGGGAGCCAAATGTTGGAGTTTTTAGCCCTCCACGGAACCCCCCCTGAACCTGCAGAGGAGTGAGGGGACAGCACGCCCTGGCAAGGTGAGGTCGGGAGAGGTAAGTGCCGGCTGTCCGCCTGATCCCCAGCCCCCGATCTCGAGGACAAACAGATGCGACAGGGAGCTCAGTCAAAGCAGGAACTCGTTTATTGCGGAAACAGCAAGGTATATATAATACTCGTGGGCCAATCAGTACAAAGGTCAGGCAGTCACAAGCCCTTCACGCAGGAAGGCACATCATATGGATAAATGGTGTCCACGAGCTGATCACATTTGTGGAAGACTTGAATCATCAATTAGGAGCAGGAGGCAGACTTAAGCAGAAGACCATCCCCCTTTCGAAAGCAGGCTGAGCACCGCCCTATATGCATCTGGTGGGCACCATCTTAACAATAACAATACCATTTCAGGCATTTTCTTTTGGAGTCTAGAATACCCTACACCAATGGTTTGAGTACAGAAGGTAATAAACAAATACTTACTGGATGAAGAAAAATGAATGGTACTTTTCCTAAGAAATCTATCCGCTATGCTGACTGTACCACTATTTCTCACAGAAGTCTTGGTTCTGCTTGTGATCCTAATTTGCCTAGTGTTTTGCTATGCAGAGTGAAGGTCTCCTGATTTCAGCAATTCAAGAGCTTTAAAATTCAAAAGACCCTTCTTATTTCAAAGCAGTGAGGGAGCCTCCTCTGCAAAACAATACATTTACTAGGACCACAAGTGTGCTTGATTTTCCTGTGTTTTGGGGAGGCAAGTATCTGGAGTACGAAGTTCCCTTGAACTTTAGGCTCAGTCTTAAACTGGTAAAGGCTCGGGATCTACAAGGTACACAGTATGTTCCTTTAGGATGCTTAGCCAGGTTTACAGGCAAGTGGGAAGAAACAAGTGTTTACTCAGTATGGCAAACCTTCTCATATGCTGTATCAGCTAAGCTATCATCTCAACCTTCACTTATTCTTGCCTAGTACTCTCCCCTCCATTTAAGAGGCATCAGGTTAAGAAGGAGGGTAGGAACTCAGAGATGAAAAAGAAAAAGACTGTTCAAGATATCTTTTTTTCTCACCCCTTTTACCTTATTCCCCACATCCATCCTTATTCTCTTAATCTAGTTTTCAAGCAAATAAGAGCCCCTGTCCCTAACAATAGAACGTTATCTCATACTAGGATAATGATTTTAATTTTGTGCCTAAGTAACCCATTATTTATTCTGTCTTTACTGAAGTACAAAATTCCCAAATCTCTTATGATCATGGAAAGGGAAACCTACATCTTCAAAGGGAGGTATCTAAAAAGCCGATTTTGTTGAAAAAAGTATATTTCAAATATGAATTATTGAAGTATCTGCAAGAATGAGCTACTTAATTATGTATAAGGAACTCCCAATCTCTTCACATTTTCTTATCAGCCATCTAACAGGTTAGGAAAAGCTTCTTCTAAAAAATGAGATAAACAATCTTTTTTTTCATTAATGTTTGCTGATGAGAATAGACAGATTAGTCATGCCCGCCCTATAATTCTTTGAATTCAGAGAAGCTGTTTATTCAGATTTTTAAAAACAGCTAAAAAATTCTGTGATTCTATTTTGGCTTTTTATTGCATTCATTTATTCCCTTTATCATTTAACAAACATTTACAAACACCTACTAAGTGCCACACTGCCTGGACCAGTGTGAAAGTTATAGTCCATGCTCCTTCAAAGAACACGATATAATATATACAGATATTTATAATATCAAGTGATAATGTTACGACAGATAACTTCAGAGAAGAGCACTTATTGGGACTGGGAGAGATCAGAGCAAACTTCCTGGAGGAGACAATAACCAAACTGAGACAAAAATTTAGATCTTACACACTTGGCACTAAGGCAAGCTTGAACTGAAGCAGACTTTCCTTTCACCAACTACTTACTATGTTGAAGCACCAGGGTAAAAGCTAGGGATACAGAGATAAAACATAGTTCCAGCCTTCAAGAAATTTCCTTAAAGGAAGATATATTTAGTTACAAATATGTCTTTTTTAGCAGTTACACGAGATGCAATAAAAGTATAAGCAAAAGCTATTGGACAGTGATTAGTTACTTTAGGACTAGGGAAGAAGATTGTGTAAGGCTTCACACAAGTGTTAGTATTTAACCCATACCTTTAAGAAAGATATCAATGTTGTAGAATGTGTATAACAGAAGATTGGGGGAATGGGGAGTTGTACTCTAGGCAGAGAAAAAACTCAAATGAGAAACTGGATATTTTAAAAATCAATAAAGAATTCAGAAAAAGAAATTAAATCATCAGCTCTATGTATGGGAGAGGAATGTGTACTGGCAGTAAGGTCAAAGGTTTTGATAGAATTAGATTGTAGTAGTCCTTAAAAACTGCATACTAAGATATTTGAACTTTATTCTGATGGCAATAGGAAAATCACTACAGGTTTTTAGGCAGAGGACTGTTCAAGGAAATAACTCTGATAGCTGTGTGTGTGTATATTTGGGGTGGTGTGGAGGCAGATTAGACATGAAGACATGAGAAGGGAAACTTATTTCAAAATTCCAATTGAGAAGACTTGAGAACCTATCCTTGAGCAGTAGCAGTCAGAATTGAATGAAGGAGACAGACTTAAAATACACTTCAGCAGAACTAACAGGAATGGTTCACCAGTTAGATTTAAGGATGAAAAAAATGGAAGGGGCAAATATGATGCCAAGATTTCTAGTTTGGTTGACTGAATGGGTAGAGAAGGTCAGGTCTGGTGAGGGAGGATACTGAGGCTAGTTCTCATAATAAATTTGAGGTAGCTATAGTAAATCCCAGTATACATCTGGTAGGCAGCTGGAAAAAAATCTTAGGCACTCAGGAAACAGGCCCAGAAAAGATTTAGACATGGAAGTAATCACCATGTGAGTAACAGCTGAGGTTATATATAGGAATGAGTAAGATCATTCAGTTAAAAAGAAGAGTGATAAGGATGAAAGTTTACAGACTATATTATATATACACATAATCATTATATATTATATAAATATATAAATATTTGAATTGGTAACAAAGGAAGAAAAATAATAACAGAGATGAAGAGATAGCTTTCAAAATTTAGAAGGTCAGTTGAGAGAAAGAATCATAGACACAAGGTCTGAGAAAATCTTAATGGAGACTAGAACTGTAAACAGGCTCAGTGGGATGATGTGAGGAAAATGGAAGTTCTTATGGCCAGAATCCTCACCTGACCCTAAACTACCTGATGATGTAATTGGCCTACTGCTAGGCTAATGCTCCTACACCCATTGGCAATAAGCTATTATTGATTGAGTTACTATATAAAGAGTTGGAGGTGGATTAAGGACGTGCAGACTGCTGGATGCAGACATGATTCTAGTGCTCAACCTACTGCCATGAAAATAAAGCTGGGTATAAATCCTTTTACCCCAGGAAGGTTCTGTTGTCATTTCTCAATCTCACCAAATACATAGTGAACTTGCCCAGGGCTGAAATCCTCAGGCAAGACAGTATGTAATAGCAATATGTCTAAAAAAACAATGTACATATCTTAATTTAAAAATACTTTATTGCTAAAAAGTGATAACCAACATCTGAACTTTCAGTGAGTCATAATTTTTTTGCTGGTGGAGGTCTTGCCTATATGTTGATGGCTGCTGACTAATCAGGGCTGTGGTTGCTGAAACCTGGGTGGGGGCAGCTGTGGCAATTTCTTAAAGACAATAATGACGTCTGACACACTGATGGACTCTTCCTTTCACAGTTTCTCTGTAGCTTGTGATACCATTTGAAAGCACTTTACTTACAGAAGAACTTCTTCCAAAATTGGAGTCAATTCTCCCAAACCCTGCCACTGCTTTAACAACTAAATTTATGTAACTGTATAAATCTTGTGTTGTCATTTCAACAATCTTCACAGCATCTTCACCAGGAGTAGATTCCATCTCAAGAAACCACTTTCTTTGCTCGTCCATAAGAAGCAATTCCATGTCCATTCAAGTTTGTTCGTGAGATTGCAGAAATTCAGTCACAACCTCAGGCTCCACTTCTATGTCTAGTTCTCTTGCTATTTCTACCATATCTGCACTTCCTTCCTCCACTGAAGCCTTGAATCCCTCAAATTCATCTGTGAGGGTTGGAATCAACCTATTCCAAACTCCTGTTAATGTGGATATTTTGACCTCTTCCCAAGAATTATGAATATTCTTCATGGCATCTAGAATGGTGAATCCTTTCAAGAAAGTTTTCAATTTATATTGCCCAGATCCATCAGAAGAATCACTACCTATGGCAGTTACAGCCTTACAAAATATATTTCTTAAATAACAAGACTTGAAAGTCTAAATTACTCCTTGATCTATGAGCTGCAGAATGGACGTTGTATTAGCAGGCATGAAAACAACATTAATCTCATTGCACATCTCCATTAGAGCTCTTAGGTGACTAGGTGCATTGTCAGTGAGCAGCAATATTTTGAAAGGAATCTTTTTTCTGAGCAGTAGGTCTCAACAGTGTGTCTAAAATAGTCAGTAAACCATGTTGTAAACAGACATGCTGTTATCCAGGATTTGTTGTTACATTTATAGAGCACAGGTCAAGTAGATTTAGCATAATTCCAAAGGGCCCTAGGATTTTCAGAATGGTAAATGTGTAGTGGCTTCCACTTAAAGTCACCAGCTGCATTAGCCCCTAACAAGAGAGTCATCCTGTCCTTAAGCTTTGAAGCCAAGAATTGACTTCTCCTCCCTAGCTATGAAAGTCTCAGAGAGCATTTTCTTCCAATTAGGAGGCTGTGTTGCCTACCTTGAAAATCTGTTGTTTAGTGTAGCCACCTTCCTTAATTATCATAGCTAAATCTTCTGGATAACTTACTGCAGCTTCTACATCAGCAACTGACGCTTCACCTTGCACTTTGATGTATGGAGCTGGCTTCCTTCCTTAAGCCTCAGGAACCAACTTCTGCTAGCTTCAAACTTTTATTCCACAGTTTCCTCACTTTTCTCAGCCTTCACAGAGAATTAGGGCCTTGCTTTGGATTAGCCTTTGGGGGAATGTTGTAGCTGGTTTGATTTTCCATCCAGACCACTAAAACTATCTCTGTATCAGCAATAAGGCTGTTTTACTTTGTTTTTGTTTTTTTGCCTTTTTAAAATTGAAGTATAGATGATACATTATATTATATTGGTTTCAAGTATACAACACAGTGGTTCAACAGTTACACACATTATTAAATCCTCACCCTACCTAGTGTAGTTACTATCTGTCAACATAGAAAGATATGATAGAATCATTGGCTATATTCTCCATGCTGCACTTCCATCCCTGTAACTAACTTACATTATGATTGAAATTTTTGCGCTCCTTTACCCCCCTTCCAAAGCCACCGACCCACCACCCCTCCCCATGGTAACTGCCAGTCACTTCTCAGTGTCTCTGAGTCTACTGCTGTTCTGTTCATTTTGTTTTGTTTTTATATCCCACAAATAAGTGAAATCATATCATATTTGTCTTTCTCCACCTGGCTTATTTCACTTAGCATAATACCCTCTTGGTCCATCCATGTTGTCGCAAATGGCAGGATTTTTTTTCATTGTTATGGTTGAATAGTATTCCACTAAGTATATGTACCACATCTTCTTTAATCACTCATCTATTGGTGGATACTTTGGTTACTTGTTTCACTTTCTTACCATTCATGTGTTCACTGGAGAAACTCTCTTAATTTCCTTCAAGAACTTTTCCTTTGCATTTACAACTTGGCTGTTTGTCATAAGAGGACTAGTTTTTGGCCTGTCTTGGCTTTTGATATGCCTACCTCACTAGGTTTAATCATTTATAGCTTTTGATTTAAAGTGAGAGATGTGTGACTCTTCCTTTCAACTAACACTTAGAGGCAACTGTGGGGCTTTTAACTGGTCTAATTTCAATATTGTTTTGTCTCAGGGACAGGTAGGCTTGAGGAGAGGGAGAAAGACAGTAACAGCTGGTTGGTGGAGCAGTCAGGACACATGCAACATTTACTGATTAAATTCATTATCTTATATGGGTTTGGTTTGTGGCACCCCAATCCAATTACAATAGTAACATCAGAAATCACTGATAACCATAACAAATACAATAATTATGAAAAGTTTGAAATATTGTGAGAATAATTAGAATGTGACACAGAGACACAAAGTGAGCAAAGGCTGTTGGAAAAATAGTGTTGACAGACTTGCTCAAGGCAGGGTTGTCACAAACATTCAGTGTGTAAAAAACAGTTATCTGCAAAGCACAATAAAGAGAAGTAAATAAAAGGAGGCATGGCTGTATGGCTGTATTCTAAGAAGCCTGGATATGAAAAAAAGATGGAGCTACAATTTGAAGGGGAGCTAAGTTTGAAGGAATATTTATTTTTAGGATGAGAAGATCTGAGCATGTTTTTAGGATGAAGAGAAGGAACCAATAGAGGAAGAGAGGATAAAAATGAAAGAAAGACATATTACCACACCCATGTTATAGGAGAGACTAGTGAGGGTAGAATCAAAATAATAGGCAGAACATAAACTCTAATAGCAAGAAACTTCTCAGCTAACAAGTTACGGTTAGAAGTTTGATGCTGATATTAAAATACCCTTATTTAAATAGTCAAAAAGGAAAGGATCATAAAAATCTCAATATGTGAGATCAATTGGGACAGTTTCAAAGAATAGCAGGTCCATCAGTGACCAGAATGACTGTTTTTACTTCAGTTGATGTGATCAGTAATATGGGTGATCAGATAGGTTTTAGGGAGACATGGTAAGTTCAGTCTTATACAGAGTCAATCTGCAGTGGGTATTCAGATGAAGATATTCAGGAGGAACTGGATTTCTATTTAGCTTGCCTGCTTGTGGGGCAATGTCACATTATGTTGGAAGGAGTTAATAGTATGTAGCATTGCACCACAGGCAAACAAGCTAAATACTTGTATTATCAAGTTTTAAAAACAAAAATACAGATTTCTGGTAATTATCTGCATTCAATTTTATTTTGTTAGGTACAAGCTCCGTTATGGGAAGACTTTGCTTTATTCATAGCCATATTCCCAGCACTTAGACCAGTACCAGACACAGAGTAGGTAGGAATTGTAATCAGAATTTATTGAATGAATACTGAATAAATCTTTTCTGTCACTTACGCCAAAACCTAGGTATCATTAATTCCTTCTTCTCTTGTCCCACAGATCCTGTCACTCAAGCATCCTACTGACTTTCCCTCCAAAATATTTCCTGAATTTACATCCTTCTATCTTTTTACTAATACTGTTCCAGTTCAGGATCTTATCTTTTGCCTGTAATAGTACAATAGATTCATATCTGATTTCTCTGTCTCCAGCTTTCTTTTACACCTAGCTTGTGCATAGCAGATGGAGTTGCTCTTCTCTAAAATGCATATTTTGGGGAAAAAAATCATTCCCCATTTAAAATCCTTCTATGGTTCCCCAGATTTCAGGTTCCCAACTTGACAAAAAAGTTCAAATTCTCAACTTGCCTTATCTCTTACCTTTGTTTCCCATTTTATTTTGCACATATTTGTCAATTTGGATGTCAACACTTCTAAGTCTATCTTCTTTAAAAAAATTCATATACAAATATAATTCTGTGGCTGGTATGTGCCAGGTCCTATATTGTATTAGGTGTTAGGGCTACAAAGGTGATTGAGGCAGACAAGGCTTTTGCCTGCAAACATTCTCTAAGATTACATGCTCCACTCCCCTTAATGTTTGTGCTCCCTTAGTATCTTTTGCTTGTTTCAATTTTCTTGTTAACTATATAACAATAAATTATCAGTTTATATTCATCTGACTAGCATGTAGTGAGCAATCAATAGATGTTTCCTTAACTGAAGTTATAAATTAACAGCTCTAAAATTAACTACATTTGAAATTATTTTTCGTTCCTCCTCTGCTGTCAACTGAGGATTGGACAGTTCCCAAGAAGACTGGGTCCAGGGTATCCCTACACTGTCCCACCCAAATAGCTGGAAAGAAAAGAGACAGGTACTTAGCTAGGTACACAGAGATATGGGGAGATCATTAAAAGGTAGCTCAGAAGCAAAGGAAAGATGGGAAGGAAATAGAAAATGTTGAATTATCATAAGGAAAATGTACTTGCAGGGCAGAAGGGGGATGTAAAAAACAAAATTTCCCCAGCTCAGGACACATAACTATAACCCATAATTAAAACTTGAATTTAACTACTGGTCTCAAATATCTCCTTCCCAAATCAAAGCTTAAGACAGTTGATAGCAAAACGGTAACTGTCTTGGAATACCTGGAATCAAGTAGAAGAAGCGTTAAAACCAGAAGAAAGAAACAGAACTACTATGTGGAAGCTACATGAATGCAGGTCCTAGTTTAATACATCAACAGACAGAATTGCTCAACAATGAAACTGGTTGCCTCATAAAGGCAGAACCTTATCACTGCAGTTAAAACACAGGTATATTCTGAGGGGACATTTTGAGTGAGCTCTTTCAGCATACAGACTATGGTCCTAACATTTGGTACCTATAAGACATTAAATAAATGTTCAAATGAATGAGGAATGAATAGATGGAAGAGTAGACATCAAATGAAAAATCCCTTTCAGTTTTATAATTCTAAGACAACATAAAAACTGTGTCATAGCTTCTTTCCCATTTTTCACCAGCCCTCTAGAGGAGGTGGTATTTACAGTTAGCCAGGGAAGGAAAAATAATGGTTTCATCCCAGATAATCAGATTTTAAGATATTCCCAAGGCTGTGGCTGTTTCAGTTTGGCAAAGCCTCCTATCTCCACTCTACCTTCTTTTCTAACTAACCTAAAGAGTGTGCCAGCCTTACACACTACTCTTCACTGTATGACACTGAATTCTTTCTCCTGAAGGCACCACTCAAACAACACATATAATGGTGAGGGTGAGACAAAGAAATAAAATGAAGTGAAACAGGTTATCTGTCACCTCTCAGAGCACAGAATAATTAACAATTCTGGGTAGAGCTAAATGGCCCCTTTTTAATGTTTGTGGATTTAGCCACTTTAGAAGTTGAAGTATAATCTACTTTAGCTAATAAAAATATACTCAAGCACTAGAAAGAATATTTCAATAAATTATCTCTGGCAATTTCTGCCAACCACTGAAGCTCAATATCACTTTTTTCTTTCACAGGGCTTAGTGAGATAAAGTGTTAGAAAACATGGTGTGGCCTCTTTAAAGGAAATTAACATTTTAGATGTCCAAGAAACAGTACAGTAGTATTTGTAGCAGGGTAAAAACTTTCCTTCTTAGTAGATTTCTAAAAAAAAGCTGAAAAACAGAGTGACAAATTATCCTTCTCACAGGATGATCATAAACTAGAACTTCACTTATGCAGTCTCATTTTTCTCTTACATATTTAAGTGCTATAAATACATATTAGGAAGATGGCTGGAGAGGTCCTACGGCAACTTCTGTAATGGGTGTTCAAAATATATAGTCCGTTTAAATAAAAATTTGCAACCATATTATGTACAGAATGTAAATGCAAATAAGTTTTACTGGACTAGCCTAGCTTTTAAATATATGGATCATGCTCTACCCTGGAAAACACTGGTGTAAAATTCTTTTGTGCTATTTAGTTTTGACCTCTGTTGCATATACTTTTAAGGTCATGGTGATGACTCTTCCAGAATATGGTAGGAACACAATAAATATTTTTTTAAACAGATAAACTATAAAGTCCAGGTTCACTCTCCCATTCACTTATACCCAAAATCATAGTTGTGGACATAGTGTGTTATTTCTAACCATGGAAAAGATAATGGGTTTTAACATCAGTCAGACCCACAAAGACACACACAAGCATATCACGTACACAAACATGTTCAGTTTTATCTGTGCCTCTTCTCTATTTCTTTTTTTTATATAACTTTATTTATTTATTTATATATTTATTTTATTTACAATTTATTTTGGTATCATTAACCTACAATTACATGTGCAATATTATGGTGATTAAACGACCCCCTTCATCATGTCCCCCCCACCAATCCCATTACAGTTACAGTCCATCAGCGTAGTGAGATGCTATAGAGTCACTACTTGTCTTCTCTGAGTTCTACAGCGCTCCCCGTGCCCCCGCTACATTACGCCTGCTAATCGTAATACCCCTTTAACCCTCTTATCCCTACCTTCCCACGCATCTTCCCCAGTCCCTTTCCCTTTGGTAACTATTAGTCCATTCTTGGGTTCTGTGAGTCTGCTGCTGTTTTGTTCCTTCAGTTTTTTTCTTTGTTCTTATACTCCACATATGAGTGAAATCATTTGATACTTGTCTTTTTCGGCTTGGCTTATTTCACTGAGTATAATACCCTCTAACTCCATCCATGTTGTGGCAAATGGTAGGATTTGTTTTCTTCTTATGGCTGAATAATATTCCAATGTGTATATGTACCACATCTTCTTAATCCATTCATCTACTGATGGACACTTAGGTTGCTTCCATTTCTTGGCTATTGTAAATAGTGCTGCAATAAACGTAAGGGTGTATCTGTCTTTTTGAAACTGGCTGCTGCATTCTTAGGGTAAATTCCTAGGAGTGGGATTCCTGGGTCAAATGGTATTTCTATTTTGAGTTTTTTGAGGAACCTCCATACTGCTTTCCACAATGGTTGAACTAATTTGCATTCCCACCAGCAGTGTAGGACGGTTCCCTTTTCTCCACATCCTCGCCAACATTTGTTGTTGTTTGTGTTTTGGATGTTAGCCATCCTCACTGGGGTGAGGTGATATCTCATTGTGGTTTTACCTGCATTTCTCTGATGACCAGCGATGTGGAGC
>JAQQAC010002837.1:40893683-40915290 GCA_029783875.1 Phataginus tricuspis
TCATTGTGGTTTTACCTGCATTTCTCTGATGACCAGCGATGTGGAGCATCTTTTCATGTGCCTGTTGGCGATCTGGATTTCTTCTTTAGAGAAGTGTCTATTCATGTCCTCTGCCCATTTCTTAATTGGATTATTTGCTTTTTGTTTGTTAAGGTGCATGAGTTCTTTATATATTTTGGATGTCAACCCCTTATCAGATGCATCATTTATGAATATATTCTCCCATACTGTAGGATGTCTTTTAATTCTACTGATGGTGTCCTTTGCTGTACAGAAGCCTTTCAGCTTGATATAGTCCCACTTGTTCATTTTTGCTTTTGTTTCCCTTGCCCAGGGGGATATGTTTATGAAGAAGTCGCTCACGTTTATGTCCAAGAGATTTTTGCCTATGTTTTTTTCTAAGAGTTTTATGGTTTCATGACTTACATTCAGGTCTTTGATCCACTTTGAGTTTACCTTTGTTTATGGGGCTAGACAGTAGTCCAGTTTCATTCTCTTACATGGAGCTGTCCAGTTTTTCCAACACCAGCTGATGAAGAGGCTGTCATCTCCCCATTGTATATCCAAGGCTCCTTTAACAAATATTAATTGGCTGTAAATGTTTGGTTTTCTATTCTGTTCCACTGGTCTGTGCGTCTGTTTTTGTGATAGTACCAAATTGTCTTGATTACTGTGGCTTTGTAGTAGAGTTTGAAGTCAGGGAGTGTAATTCCCCCTGTAATTCCCCCTTCTCAGAACTGCTTTGGCTATTCGGGGCCTTTTCTGGTTCCATATGAATTTTAGAATTATTTGTTCCAGTTCATTGAAGAAAGCTGTTGGTAGTTTGATAGGGATTGCATTGAATCTGTAGATTGCTTTAGGTAGTATAGCCATTTTGACAATATTTATTCTTCCTAGCCAAGAGCATGGGATGCATTTCCATTTGTTAGTGTCCTCTTTAATTTCTCCTAGGAGTGTCTTGTAGTTTTCAGAGTACAGGTCTTTCACTTCCTTCGTTAGGTTTATTCCTAGGTATTTTATTCTTTTTGATGCAATTGTGAATGGAATTGTTTTTCTGATTTCTCTTTCTGTTAGTTCACCATTAGTGTATAGGAAAGCAACAGATTTCTGTGTGTTAATTTTGTATCCTGCAACTTTGCTGAATTCAGATATTAGTTCTAGTAGTTTTGGAGTGGAGTGTTTAGGGTTTTTTATGTACAGTATCATGTCATCTGCAAATAGTGACAATTTGACTTCTTCTTTACCAATGTGGATGCCTTGTATATCTTTGTTTTGTCCGATTGCCGTGACTAGGACCTCCAGTACTATGTTGAATAACAGTGGAGAAAGTGGGCATCCCTGTCGTGTTCCCGATCTTAGATGAAAAGCTTTCAGCTTCTCACTGTTAAGTATGATGTTAGCTGTGGGTTTGTCATATATAGCCTTTATGATGTTGAGGTACTTGCTGTCTATACCCATTCTGTTGAGAGTTTTAATCATGAATGGATGCTGAATTTTGTCAAATGCTTTTTCAGCATCTATGGAGATGATCATGTGGTTTTTGTTCTTCTGTTTGTTGATGTGGTGGATGATGTTGATGGATTTTCGAATGTTGTACCAACCTTGCATCCCTGGGAAGAATCCCACTTGATCATGGTGTATGATCTTCTTGATGTATTTTTGAATTCGGTTTGCTAATATTTTATTCAGTATTTTTGCATCTACGTTCATCAGGGATATAGGTCTGTAATTTTCTTTTTTGGTGAGGTCTTTGCCCGGTTTTGGTATTAGAGTGATGCTGGCTTCATAGAAAGAGTTTGGAAGTATTCCCTCCTCTTCTATTTTTTGGAAAACTTTAAGGAGAATGGGTGTTATTTCTTCTCTATATGTTTTGTAGAATTCAGAGGTGAATCCATCAGGTCCGGGGTTTTCTCCTTGGGTAGTTTTTTGATTACTGATTCAATTTCGTTGCTGGTGATTGGTCTGTTTAGTTTTTCTGTTTCTTGCTTGGTCAATCTTGGAAGGTTGTATTTTTCTAAGAAGTTCTCCAGTTCTTCTAGGTTTTGCAGCTTGTTAGCATACAGATGCTCATAATATTCTCTTATAATTCTTTGTATTTCTGTGGGGTCTGTCATTATTTTTCCTTTCTCATTTCTGATTCTGTTTATGTGTGTAGATTCTCTTTTTCTCTTAATGAGTCTGGCTAGGGGTTTATCTATTTTGTTTATTTTTTCAAAGAACCAGCTCTTGGTTTCATTGATTTTTTCTATTGTTTTATTCTTGTCAATTTTATTTATTTCTTCTCTGATCTTTATTATGTCCCTCCTTCTGCTGACTTGGGGCCTCATTTGTTCTTCTTTTTCCAATTTCAGTAATGTGTCTTTAGACTGTTCATTTGGGAATGTTCTTCCTTTTTTAAATAGGCCTGGATTGCAATATACTTTCCTCTTAGGACTGCCTTTGCTGTGTCCCACAGAAGTTGTGGCTTTGTGTTGTTGTTGTCATTAGTCTCCATATATTCGTTGATTTCTGTTTTGATTTGGTTGTTAACCCATTGATTAATTAGGAGAATGTTGTTAAGTCTCCATGTATTTGTGAGCCTTTTGGATATCCTTCTAAATTTTATTTCTAGTTTTATACCTTTGTGAACTGAGAAGTTGGTTGGTAGGATTTCAATATTTTTTAATTTACTGAGGTCTTTTTGTGGCCTAGTATGTGGTCTATTCTGGAAAATGTTCCATGTGCACTTGAGAAGAATGTGTGTCCTCTTGCTTTTGGGTGCAGAGTTCTGTAGAAATTTGTTAGGTCCATCTGTTCTAGTGTGTTGTTTAGTGCCTCTGTGTCTTTACTTATTCTCTGTCTGGTTGATCTGTCCTTTGGAGTGAGTGGTGTGTTGAAGTCTCCTAAAATGAATGCATTGTTGTCTATTTCCTCCTTCAATTCTGTTAGTATTTGTTTCACATATGTTGGCGCTCCTGTGTTAGGTGCATATATGTTTACAATGGTTATATCTTCTTGCTGGACTGACCTCTTTATCATTATGTAATGTTCTTCTTTTTCTTTTGCTACTTTCTTCGTTTTGAAGTCTATTTTGTCTGATACAAGTACTGCTACACCTGCTTTGTTCTCTTTGTTGTTTGCATGAAATATCTTTTTCCATCCCTTGACTTTTAGTCTGTGTATATCTTTGGGTTTCAGGTGCGTCTCTTGTAAGCAGCAGATAGATGGGTCTTGCTTTTTTATCCACTCTGTGAGTCTGTGTCTTTTGATTGGTGCATTCAGTCCATTTACATTTAGGGTGATTATTGATAGATATGTACTTATTGCCATTGCTGGCTTTAGATTCGTGGTTACCAAAGATTCGAGGGTTGCTTCTTTACTATCTAAGAATCTGACTTAACTTTCTTGTTAAGTTATTGTGAATGCCGTCTGATGTTTCTTTATTTCTTCCTTCCTATTCCTCCTCCTCCATTCTTTATATATTGGGTGTTTTATTCTTTGCCTTTAGTTAGTATTTGGATGGTTTGCTTTCTTTGCTATGATTTTATTTTCTTTGGTGACATCTTTTTAGCTTTAGGGGTGCTTCCCTCTAGAGCAGTCCGTTTAAGATATCCTGTAGTGGTGGTTTATGAGAGGCAAACTGTTTCACCTTTCCTTTGTCTGGAAATTGTTTAATCCCTCCGTCATATTTAGATGATAATCCTGCTGGATACAATATTCTTGGTTCGGGGTCCTTCTGTTTCATTACGTTAAATATATCATGCCATTCTCTTCTGGCCTGTAAGGTTTCTGTTGAGAAGTCTGATGATAGTCTGATGGGTTTTCCTTTGTAGGTGATCTTTTTTCTCTCTCTAGCTGCCTTTAATACTCTGTCTTTATCTTTGACCTTTGCCATCTTAATTATTATGTGTCTTGGTGTTGTCTTCCTTGGGTCCCTTGTGTTGGGAGGTCTGTGGGCTTCCGTGGACTGCGAGACTATTTCCTTCCCCAGTGTGGGAAAGTTTTCAGCAATTATTCCTTCAAAGACACTTTCTATCCCTTTTTCTCTCTCTTCTTCTTCTGGTAGTCCTATAATGCGAATATTGTTCCGTTTGCATTGGTCACACAGTCCTCTCAATATTCTTTCATTCTTAGAGATCCTTTTTTCTCTCAGTACCTCAGCTTCTTTGTATTCCTCTTCTCTAGTTTCTATTTCATTTATCGTCTCCTCCACCGTATCCAATCTGCTTTAAATACCGTCCATTGTGTTCTTCAAGGATTGGATCTCTGACCGGCATTCATTCCTGAGTTCTTGAATATCTTTCCGTACCTCCATGAGCATGTTCATGATTTTTATTTTGAACTGTCTTTCAGGGAGAGTCATAAGGTCCATATCATTTAAATCTTTCTCAGGAGTTGTATTCATAATTTTAGTCTGGACCAGGTTCCTTTGGCATTTCATATTTGTGTATGGAGCCCTGTAGTGCCCAGAAGCTCTACTCTCTGGAGCTGCTCAGCCCCTGAAGCAGTGTCAGGGATTGTAGGGGTGTGGTATTGGTGCCTTGGGGGAGGAAAGGGCTGTTTCCTGGTTCCTTGCTGCTATGCCTGTCTCCACTGTCTGAACCAGTGGGCTGAGCACACAGGTATAAGCCTCTGTGCTTTGCCTTTTTAGTTGCTGTAGACAGATCTTCCCTCTGGCTGGCCTAACACCAGGGAAGGGTTTCCAGGTTTGCAAGCCCGGTGGGGCTGGCCAAGTGAAAGGTGCACTAGTGTGCCTGTCACAGAAGGGGTTCTTGGAGCTGTGTAGGCAGCCAGGGAGCTGGCACACCTGAAGATCAGAAAACTCCCAATCTGCTGGGCAGAGTACACCCGGACAATTTTGTCTACCTGTCCTTTCTCCTGAGCAGTAAGCTCTGTGCAGTCCTTTCCCCCTTAGCAGGCCTCTTGCTAAGGTCTTCTTTGTTAGGAAGTCTCTCAGACTGCCTGCCTTTCTTTTGTCCCAGAGCAGCTGGGTATGGATCCCTGATTTCATAAGCAGCTGGAATCTTAGTCTCTCCAGGAATTCTGCCTGTCTTAGTTTTCCAAGCTCCTAATTACAAGAGTATCATGCAAGCACCATGAAATGTAGGTTTGTGCTCCCAGAGTAGATCTCCAGAGTTAGGTATTCAGCAGTCCCAGTTCTCCACTCCCTCTCTGCTCTGTTCCTGTTCCTCCTGCCGGTTTGCTGGGGTGGGGGAAGGGCTTGGATCCCACAGGACCACAGCTTTAGGACATTACCG
Source organism: Phataginus tricuspis (assembly GCA_029783875.1). Taxonomy (NCBI): domain Eukaryota; kingdom Metazoa; phylum Chordata; class Mammalia; order Pholidota; family Manidae; genus Phataginus; species Phataginus tricuspis. Next base: position 40,898,921 of record JAQQAC010002837.1, read on the forward strand.
TTTTCTGTGAGGGCTGCTCTTCTCTCCAGGTGTATGCAGTTTGTTGTAGTCCTCTTTCCCGTTGCTCTTTCAAGAGTAGTTGTAGTAGCTTTATTTTCATATTATATGCGGTTTTAGGAGGAAGCCTCTGTCTCACCTCTCACGGCATCTTTTCCCTATTCTCTATTTCTAAAGCACCCTGTATGCACTGCAATCACCACATTTATTATGTTATGCTATTATTTGACTTTTAGCACCTTAGTAAAGGTACACCGTTACTCATCTTTATTACCTAGCATCAAGCACAGAGAAGGTGCTCCATGTCAATGAGTTAAAGGACCTTCAGTTTCAGTCCTCATAAATATACTCAACTATAGAGTCAGTAGCAAAGAAAATCCCTTTGTTAATCTGGCAATTCTAAGTAAAAATCATTTCAACCAATCAACCCAAATTCTGTCTGTTGAAACATGAAACTTTTGGAACAAGAAGAAACACATTAGCAATAACTTTTGTGGGAAGTTTCTACCTTCAATAATTTTCTGAGACTTTATTCACGCTACATTAACTTTATTCATTGTTATGGCAGATAAAAAAGAATAGGAAGTGGGCAGGAGGGTAGAGGATAGGCCTGTGTTTAATGGAAAGCTGGCAAATAGGCTTACCTCCTCAGACTGCTCCTGGGTTTGTGCAGGTGAAGATCTTCTTCCCACTGTAAGTCGGTGGCAGGGATAAGAGAGCCCTGATTCAGCAAGACACATCTGCAAAAAGTACAACTCATCATTTGTAAACGAAATGAGACCATGTTTCACAAAAAGATTTCACTTTTGGGATACTTTCTATTATTTCTGAAGCTAGATTAGAAAGGTCACTCTACTGGCCCAGGTATTATATTACTAGGAAGGCACTGAAAATTTCAAATTTTTTCATATATGGAATGTTATAATAATCAAGGATAGTTTTCATTTAGACAGTAGACTGGGGCTCCAGGAAAGTGTAACAAGCTGAAAATAAAACTAATAATATACATTTCCTTCCTGCTCCAGGCATGTCTTTTACTTTTGATTAGTAGAATAATTTCTTAGTTTCATAATTCCCTGGGTAGTATTCTACAATAATTTTTTGGAGAGTACCTGGAATAGTGTTATTGAAGGCATTTATAAAAAATTTTCTTCAAAGTGTCTTTGAAGAAATAATTGCTGAAAACTTTCCTACGCTGGGGAAGGAAATAGTCTCGCAGTCCATGGAAGCCCACAGATCTCCCAACACAAGGGACCCAAGGAAGACAACACCAAGACACATAATAATTAAAATGGCAAAGATCAAAGATAAAGACAGAGTATTAAAGGCAGCTAGAGAGAGAAAAAAGATCACCTACAAAGGAAAACCCATCAGACTTCTCAACAGAAACCTTACAGGCCAGAAGAGAATGGCATGATATATTTAACGTAATGAAACAGAAGGGCCTCGAACCAAGAATATTGTATCCAGCACGATTATCATTTAAGTATGACGGAGGGATTAAACAATTCCTAGACAAATGAAAGTTGAGAGAGTTTGCCTCTTACAAACCACCACTACAGGATATCTTAAACGGACTGCTCCAGAGGGAAGCACCCCTAAAGGTAAAAAGATGTCACCAGAGAAAATAAAATCATAGCAAAGAAAGCAGACCATCCAAATACTAACTAAAGGCAGAGACTAAAACACCTAATATATAAAGAATAGAGGAAGAAGAATAAGAAGGAAGAGAAAAAGAAACATCAGACAGTGTTCACAATAACTTAACCAGAAAGTTAAGTCAGATTGTTAGATAGTAAAGAAGCAACCCTTGAACCTTTGGTAACCTTGAATCTAAAGCCAGCAATGGCAATAAGTACATATCTATCAATAATCACCCTAAATGTAAATGGACTGAATGCACCAATCAAAAGACACAGAATAACAGAATGGATAAAAAAGCAAGATCCATCTTTATGCTGCTTACAAGAGACGCACCTCAAACCCAAAGATATACACAGACTAAAAGTGAAGGGATGGAAAAAGATATTTCATGCAAACAACAAAGAGAAAAAAGCAGGTGTTGCAGTATTTGTATCAGACAAAATAACTTCAAAACGAAGAAAGTAGCAAGAGATAAAAAAGGACATTACATAATGATAAAGAGGTCAGTCCAACAAGAAGATAAAACCATTATAAATATATATGCACCGAATACAGGAGCGCCAGCATATGTGAAAAAAAAACTAACAGAATTAAAGGAAGAAATAGACAGCAATGCATTCATTTTAGGAGACTTCAACGCACCACTCACTCCAAAGGACAGATCAACCAGACAGAGAATAAGTAAATACACAGAGGCACTGAACAACACATTAGAACAGATGGACCTAACAGATATCTACAGAACTCTGCACCCAAAAGCAGCAGGATACACATTCTTCTCAAGTGCAAATGGCAGATTTTCCACAATAGACCACATATTAGGCCACAAAAAGAACCTCAATAAATTAAAAAATATTGAAATCCTACCAACCAACTTCTCAGATCACAAAGGTATAAAACTAGAAATAAATTTTAGAAAGATATCCAAAAGGCGCACAAATACATGGAGACTTAACAACATTCTCATAATGAATCAATGGGTTAACGACCAAATCAAAACAGAAATCAAAGAATATATGGAGACTAATGACAACAACAACACAAAGCCACAACTTCTGTGGGACACAGCAAAGGCAGTTCAAGAGGAAAGTATATTGCAATCCAGGCCTATTTAAAAAAGGAAGAGCATTCCCAAATGAACAGTCTAAAGACACAATTACTGAAATTGGAAAAAGAAGAACAAATGAGACCCAAAGTCAGCAGAAGGAGGGACGTAATAAAGATCAGAGTAGAAATAAATAAAATTGAGAAGAACAAAACAATAGAAAAAATCAATGAAACCAAGAGCTGGTTCTTTGAAAAAATAAACAAAATAGATAAACCCCTAGCCAGACTCACTAAGAGAAAAAGAGAATCTACACACATAAACAGAATCAGAAATGAGAAAGGAAACATAATGACAGACTCCACAGAAATACAAAGAATTAGAAGAGAATATTACGAGCATCTATGTGCTAACAAGCTGCAAAACCTAGAAGAAATGGACAACTTCTTAGAAACATACAACATTCCAAGACTGACCAATCAAGAAACAGAAAAACTAAACAGACCAATCACCAGCAACGAAATTGAAGCGGTAATCAAAAAACTACCCAAAAGCAAAAACCCTGGACCAGATGGATTTACCTCTGAATTCTACCAGACATATAGAGAAGAAATAACACCCATTCTCCTTAAAGTTTTCCGAAAAATAGAAGAGGAGGGAATACTTCCAAACTCATTCTATGAAGCCAGCATCACTCTAATACCAAAACCGGGCAAAGACCCCAACAAAACAGAAAATTACAGACCAATATCCCTGATGAACGTAGATGCAAAAATACTCAACAAAATATTATCAAACCCAATTCAAAAATACATCAAGAGGATCATACACCATGATCAAGTGGGATTCATCCCAGGGATGCAAGGATGGTACAACATTCGAAAATCCATCAACATCATCCACCACATCAACAAAAAGAAGAACAAAAACCACACGATCATCTCCATAGATGCTGCAAAGCATTTGACAAAATTCAGCATCCATTCATGATTAAAACTCTCAATAAAATGGATATAGATGGCAAGTACCTCAACATCATAAAGGCCATATATAACATACCCACAGCCAACATCATACTTAACAGCAAGAAGCTGAAAGCTTTTCATCTAAGATCGGGAACAAGACAGGGATGCCCACTTTCTCCACTGTTATTCAACATAGTACTGGAGGTCCTAGCCACGGCAATCGGACAAAACAAAGATATACAAGGCATCCAGATTGCTAAAGAAGAAGTCAAATTGTCACTATTTGCAGATGACATGATACTGTACATAAAAAACCCTAAAGACTCCACTCCAAAACTACTAGAACTAATATCTGAATTCAGCAAAGTTGCAGGATACAAAATTAACAGAAATCTGTTGCTTTCCTATACACTAACGATGAACTAACAGAAAGAGAAATCAGAAAAACAATTCCATTCACAATTCCATCAAAAAGAATACCTAGGAATGAACCTAACGAAGGAAGTGAAAGACCTGTACTCTGAAAACTACAAGACACTCCTAAGAGAAATTAAAGACACTAACAAATGGAAATGCATCTCATGCTCTTGGCTAGGAAGAATAAATATTGTCAAAATGGCTATACTATCTAAAGCAATCTACAGATTCAATGCAATCCCAATCAAACTACCAACAGCTTTCTTCAATGAACTGGAATAAATAATTTTCAAATTCATATGGAACCACAAAAGAATAGCCAAAGCAATCCTGAGAAGGAGGAATCAAATAGGGGGAATTACGCTCCCGAACTTCAAGCTCTACTACAAAGCCACAGTAATCAAAACAATTTGGTATTGGCACAAGAACAGACGCACAGACCAGTGGAACAGAATAGAAAATCCAAACATTAACACAAACATATACAGTCAATTAATATTTGATAAAGGAGCCTTGGATATACAATGGGGAGATGACAGCCTCTTCAGCAGTTGATGTTGGAAAAACTGGACAGCTACATGTAAGAGAATGAAACTGGACTACTGTCTAGCCCCATACACAAAGGTAAACTCAAGGTGGATCAAAGACCTGGATGTAAGTCATGAAACCATAAAACTCTTAAAAAAAACATAGGCAAAAATCTCTTGGACATAAACATGAGTGACTTCTTCATGAACATATTTCCTCGGGCAAGGGAAACAAAAGCAAAAATGAACAAGTGGGACTATATCAAGCTGAATAACTTCTGTACAGCAAAGGACACCATCAGTAGAACAAAAAGACATCCTACAGTAAGGGAGAAGATATTCATAAATGACGTATCTGATAAGGGGTTGACATCCAAAATATATAAAGAACTCACGCACCTTAACAAACAAAAGCAAATAATCCAATTAAGAAATGGGCAGAGGACATGAATAGACACTTCTCTAAAGAAGAAATCCAGATCGCCAACAGGCACATGAAAAGATGCTCCACATCGCTAAACATTAGAGAAATGCAGATTAAACCACAATGAGATATCACCTCACACCAGTGAGGATGGCCCACATCCAAAACACAAACAACAACAAATGTTGGTGAGGATGTGGAGAAAGGGAACCGTCCTACACTGCTGGTGGGAATGCAAATTAGTTCAACCATTGTGGAAAGCAGTATGGAGGTTCCTCAAAAAACTCAAAATAGAAATTCCATTTGACCCAGGAATTCCTCTCCTAGGAATTTACCCTAAGAATGCAGCAGCCAGTTTGAAAAAGACATATGCACCCCTATGTTTATTGCAGCACTATTTACAATAGCCAAGAAAAGGAAGCAACCTAAGTGTCCATCAGTAGATGAATGGATAAAGAAGATGTGGTACATATACACAATGGAATATTATTCAGCCATAAGAAGAAAACAAATCCTACCACTTGCAGCAACGTGGATGGAGTTAGAGGGTCTTATGCTCAGTGAAATAAGCCAAGCCGAAAAAGACAAGTATCAAATGATTTCATTCATATGTGGAGTATAAGAACAAAGAAAAAATCTGAAGGAACAAAACAGCAGCAGACTCACAGAACCCAAGAATGGACTAATAGTTACCAAAGGGAAAGGGACTCGGAAGATGGGTGGGAAGGGAGGGATAAGAGGGAAAAAGGGGCCTTACGATTAGCAGATGTAATGTTGGGGGGGCATGGGGAGGGCTATACAATGCAGAGAAGACAAGTAGTGATTCTATAGCATCTCACTATGCTGAGACAGTGACTGTAATGGGGTTAGTGGGGGGGTGGACCTGATGAAGGGGGTAGTTTAATAACCATAATATTGCACATGTAATTGTAGATTAATGATACCAAAATAAATTATAAAAAAAAAGTTTCTACACATGATAGCAATGTCACTTACTTTAATCAACATTAAGCCACAATTTTAGATCATTATTATAGATGTGGATGTATAATGTATATAAAGCATGAAGCACAGTACCTGGCACACATTCAGTTTATGGTTTTTATTACCATTATGATCTAAAACACTTCCCAAAGAGCCTGTATAGTTTAGCCAATTAATACAATATATATTTACTTCTCTTGAAATTTACAGTGGGTCAGATATTAAATAACTATTTTAAGGCTTAAGTTAAATCTGGGCAAATATAAGCAAATAGGAGTGCATGTCACTTTTGTCTACATAGAAGTATTAAAACAATGTTAAATATTCAAAAACAGGTGGTGTTCTTTGGTGTTCATGAAATGACATATATGTGTATTTAATGTTAACAGTGACATACAGTGAAGTTTCTTTTATTATTATTAGAGATAAAATAGGGCATCCAGTAGCACACTGAAAACATCCTCTGGTAAATTTTAGGGAGATGTGAATTACAGTGATATATAAGGAAACCCAAATGCCTAGGGACCAGCCAAAGACACAACAGTGAATTGGTCATAACTGTAATTCAAATATATGTTATAAGCAGACTGGTTATCTAAAGACAAATACTGGAATGGAAAATGCAAAAGTCACATAAATATCTAGGTATTTTTAAACACATGAGGTATGTGCTGTCATATCAATTATACTGATACAAATCATGTTTGATTATTTTTCTTTTAATCTAGCAAGAGGTTTTTGTTCTTGCATAGAGATGTTCTGGCACTGTACAAATGCTAGAAAACCTGATTAATTAAAAAAAAGCAAAATTGCAGTGATTCTGTCATTCTAATCAATCATAAATCATTAACATAACTGTTAGAACTAGCTTAATTTATTTCATTTCAGTACATTTAAAAGCAAAGCTAAATTGGTTAAGAAGCATAGGCTAAATTTCAAGCCACATTACCTTCACAGTATTTTTCATTTGAAAAGAGTCCTCCTCCCCCACCCTGAAATCCTCTGGTAATGAAATAGTAATGATGGTAAATGTCGTTGACAACCAGAAGCACTGTAATGTAATGGAAAGAGACCTGGACCAGAAGCCAGAAAAATCTTGATTCAAGTACTGCCTAGCCTTCTAATCTTGGGAGAATCATTTCTCTATTCTAAGCCAGAGTTTCCTTTTATTAATTTAGGTGAGTTATCCCTGCTTTAGCTACCTCAATGGACTTTGGAAAGGCTTAAATATAAAATAAGTAAAAACTGGCTTTGAAACTATACTGAAATAGGCAGAAGAGCTGTTATGATTTCAGTGAGTGTTTATTTTAAGACCTGGAGAAGAGAAAAGGTGATGATTAACTTCCACTGTGACTACTTCTGCATACAGCCCAGTCATGTGTAAATTAAAAGAGTACATGTTTTAGGAGGAGCTGGAGGAAAGCACTCACTAAAAAGCACATAGTGGCATAAATGGGTTAGCTCCTCAATGGGCTTGTCCCCACAGTTATCAATATTAACCTCCCCCATAGCTACTAGTAATTCCTGAAGAGAAGAGGAGAGTGGCCAGCACTTTTTCCTTAGTCTACAGCTGACAAAATGGGCCTCTGAATCACTCTATTTCAGATCCTACTAATCACAATACACTCAAGAAATTAAAGGATAAGAAATTTCTGAGTTACTATGGGCCCTGTATTGATTAAATATAAGGCACAGTGTCTGCTCTAAGGGAACATATACACCAGCTGGGGAGACAAGAGATGTACATAGGAACAGGCACAGGAAAAGGAATACAAGTGAGTAAAGATGGGGTTATATCTCCACCAGGCTGTCTCTATAGAACTGGGGGCCCCTTGGAAGGGACAATAGTTACTCAGAGAGGATTTCAACAAGCTAAGGCTAAAGTAAATGTGTGCTGGGACTCAAAACCAAACCTACATAAAAGATGTGAATTCAGAAGGCTGAGGTTCCGGGCTGGCTAAATTAATTGCACAGTGATTATGGGCAAAATCACTCAGAATTTCTGTACTTAGTTTCCTTACTTAGAAAATGGTGTAATACAATTTGTCCTTAATTTATAAAATAGGGTAATACAATCTGTTCCATCTTCCTCGCAGAGTTGGTATGAAGATCCAATGAGATACTGTATGTGAAACGAAATGGTTATGAAGTTGTAAAGGCTGTAAAGGATTGATACTATTATTGATAAGGAAAATAACATTTTTCAACATGGTCGATAGGGCTAACAACAGGAGAATCTCAGTGCCGCCCCACCGCACCCACCCCTGCCACGTTAGGACCCTTCCAGGTTCTTCTTCCTCCATGCTTGATGCGCAGGCCAAAATGCCACATATATGGAAGTAGAAAAGTATAAATTGTTCCCCTTGCTTGTGCTCAGGGCTCAGACCTTTGGAGATCACTCTCCTCTGAGCCCGCCACTGTGAAATAAACCTCCCACCCTCCAAGATCTCCGAGTGCCCTTGGTTCTTCCATCGGGTGATCCAGTCCAGGTTCCATAACATTTGATTCCCTGAATGAGAAACCCAACCGTGCTGGCCCATTGTTGCCACTGGTTTGGGGCAATGGCGGGGTGATGATGGAACAGGGGATTGTAACAAAGAAGGTGCGCCCTGCCTAATCTTTCAGCAGTCTCCTGCCCGGTCGCCTCAGACTGGCCCTGCTCTGCTATTCCCGCTGGACTCAAGGAGACTTGGCAGGTGAGGACCTGGTTCCGATGTCAGATTACGGTAAGGCCTGGGGCCCCTGACCCAGTCAGACCCACCCATCCGGGGTGGAAGGGGAGCACGGTCACCTCCTGGAGACCTTTTAGAGGTCTCGCAGGTAGGGATTCCCAGGGAGGGAATGTTTAGAATCTGGTTAAAGTGTGTAGAGCAACTGCAACCATTCAGTTTGCACTAAATCTGTGATTCCATGGCCTGAGCTACTGAATCCGAGTGGGCCCTTTGCCATATTCACGGTTGGCCGCCACGACATAACGGTGACTCAGTTTCGGCTGACCTGGCCTGGGATTTATACGGGTGCACCTTAGTCAAGCCTGACCAAATTCTACAATAGGAGAGCAAACGGACGGGCATCTGATTGGTCTCCTCTCTGAAGGAGGCACCTCCTCCCTTGTCTGTCTTTGCGGCACCGTCTCACAGACATGTCATGGGGTCAGGACACAGCAAACCTACAGTCCTCGAAACCATGATCAAAAATTTCAGGAAGGGATTTCTGGGGGACTACGGAGTAAAAATGATCCCTGGCAAGTTGAAAACCCTGTGTGAATCTGATTGGCCCACCTTTGGTGTAAGATGGCCTCTGGAAGGAACCCTAGATGTCTCAACCTCAACAGTTCTCCAAGTCTGGAGGGACATCACTGAAGATCCAGGTCACTCTGACAGGTTCCCATATATTGACTCCTGGTTAGGAGGTGCCCAGACCCTTCCCCCTTGGATGCGATTCCCTTGCAACAGGCAGGGACAAAGTAGGGTCTTAGTCGCCTCAACAAAGCAACCTACAAAAGACTAACAGAAGCCTGAGCCTCTGCAAATATTTGCTGGAGATACAGAGGAAGAACCATTATTGCCCCCACCTTATGTACCCCCAAGGCCATCAGCCCCCAGCCCCCAGACACTCTGCCACCATCGGTCTCTCTGCTATCTCCAGGTCTGGCAGACTCACTCTCCCCCAGACCAGCAGCCAGACTGCACCCTGACCAGGAGCAGGCGCCCTTCAGATGCCGGTACAAGAGACACGGGAGTCCGAGAGGTATGATGAAGATGGGACTACTCAGCCCGGCCAGTCCATGCTTTACTATAAACCCTTCTCTAGGACTGACCTCCTCAACTGTAAGCACAACACCCCATCATACTTGGAGAAGCCACAGCCCTGGTTGATCTCATGAAATCCCTCTTCCAAACCCATTGGCTGACCTGGTAACTTCTGTGCACCCTATTTAACATGGAAGAAAGAAGGCAGATTATCAGAGGGGCCCGCCAATACCTGGAAGAACACATGCCAGCCAGGGTCCTTGATCAGGGTGCATGGGCTGAAATCGCTGTCCCCAAGAAGCACCTTGGTTGAGATGTCACCATAACTGAGGGACAGCACCAGATCTGCCGATATCAGGAAGCCCTCCTCCAAGGGATCAAAGCTGGGTCCAAAAGGCCCATGAACATGACTAAAATATCTTCAGTCATTCAACCATCAAGAGAGTCTCCTGGGAACTATTATGAGAGGCTGTGTGAAGCTTATTGCATCTATACCCCCTTCAACCCTGAGTCAGAAGAGAGCCAACAGATGGTCAATACCTCATTTGTGGCCCAAGCTGCCCTAGATATCAGACAGAAGCTCCAGAAACTTGAAGGCTTCCCTGGAATGAATATTACCTAGCTGATTGAAACTGCCAACAAAGTATATATGAACAGAGATGTTCAGGCCAACAGGGAGGCTAAAAAAACAAATGAAGAGAAAGGTCAACTTCCTGGCAGCTGCCCTAAAGGAAAGGGATGACCAAAGGCAGAAAGAAACCGGCTGCACAGAGGGGGGAAGCCCAGGACCTCCCTAGCCAGGGACCTGTGTGCTTACTGTAAAAAGAAGGGACATTGGAAGAATGAATGCCCCAACGGAGGGAAAGTCCCTAAGTCCAGTCGCTACTGGGGAGAACCTCACAGGGAGAAGCTCATTGGCTTGTCAGGAACAAACTCATATTGACAAGGACTGGGCTCTCTCCCTCTCAGCCCCCATGAGCCCATGGTCAAAATGAAGGTGGGGAGCCAAAACATGACTTTTATGGTCGACACAGGGGCCAAACACTCTGTGGTCACCCTTCCTGTAGCCTCCTTCAGCAGAAGGACTGCAACTATTCTCAGAGCCATCAGGACAAAAGCAGTTCAGCAGCACTTCTGCCAATGTGAACTTGGGGGCCACAATGTCCAACATGAATTTCTCTACCTACCTGAGTGCCCCATTCCCCTCCTAGGCCAAAATATACTCTCAAAACTTGGAGCTGAAATAACTTTTGAGCCAACTGGATGCACCAGCCTCAAACTAAATCCAGGGCAAGAAGAGCCAGGGTCCCTCATCCTGGCAATAACCACACCCAGGGAAGAGGAATGGAGGCTATTTTGTGCCCAGCCCTCCTCAAGTAGCCCATCTGAATCCAGAGCTACCTTCCCCTTGGTATGGGCTGAAGACAACTCACCTGGACTTGCCCATAACTGAGCTCCTGTCATTGTAGAATTGACTCGGGGGGCCCAGCCAGAGATAGAAGCAATACCTCCTTTCACAAGAGGCAAAGCAGGCATCCAAGAACACCTGACCAGACTCAAAGAAGCAGGCATTCTAGTTGAGTGCCAGTCGCCCTGGAACACCCTGCTCCTACTAGTCAAAAAGCCAGGAGGAGGGTACCGACCGGATCAAGACCTGCAAGCTATCAACAAGGTGACTGTTCTTTTGCACCCGGTAGTCCCAAACCTGTATACCCTCCTCAGCCAGATCCTGGTGTCTGCCAAATGGTTCACTTGCATAGACTTGAAAGATGCTTTTTCTGCCTGCGGCTGGCCCCCCAGAGCCTTCAAATGGACTGAACCAGATACAGGGGGGCAGATGTAGTTAACATGGATGTGGCTTCCACAAGGGTTCAAGAACTCATCCACTGTCTTTGGAGAGGCATTGGTCACAGACCTTGCCAGCTTTCTGAGGGAAGACACGCGCTGCACCCTCCTCCAGTATGTAGATGACCTCCTCCTTGCCAGTGACATCCAAGAGAACTGTACAGAGGGCACGAAGGCCCTCTTGGAATTCCTGTCAGACTTGGGATACCGAGTCTCATGGAAAAAGGTACAAATCTGGCAGCAACAAGTCCAGTACTTAGACTTCCTCCTCACCCAGGGGAGAGGGCACTAGGGCCGGTGAGGAAAAGAGTTATTACCTCCTTACCCCAGCTCCAGACAAAGAAGGGCCTGTGAGAATTCCTGGGGGCTTCAGGGTTCTGCCGAATCTGGATTCCCAGATTCTCAGCAATGGCCAGACCCCTCTACAGCCTCCTAGAGGGGCCAGACCGAGAGCCCCCTGTCTGGACAGAAGAGGCAAAAGCTGCCTTCCTGGAAACAGAAAAGCCCTTCAATCTGTTCATACATGAAAAGGAAAGGTGGCCCTCGGGGTTCTCACACAGACTGTTGGTCCCTGGCAGCAGCCAGTCACATACCTTCAAAGAGACTGGACCCAGTTGTGGCAGGATGGCCACCATGCCTCAGGTTGCTGGCAGTCATAGTTCTACTCATTAAGGAGGCAGACAAACTTACCCTGGGACAAGAACTGAATTTCAAGGTCCCCCATGCTGCTGTGTCCCTCATGAACACACAGGGACACGGCTTCCTCTCCAATTCTCGGCTAGCACAATAGCAAGAGCTCCTCTGTGAAAACCCGCAGGTCACTCTTGAAACAGTATGGGCACTGAATCCAGCAACTTTCCTCCCCACTGAAGAGGGGAAACCAGATCATGACTGTTTTGAGGTAACTGATGAAGTCTATACCAGTTGTCTGGGTCTGCAGGATCAAGTAATACAGAATCCAGAACTCATGCTATTCAGTGATGGCAGCAGTTACTTACAAGAAAGTATCCAGAGAGCACTGCCACTGAGGTCTTAGAAGCTAAAGCCTTACTAGCCAGATGGTCAGCACAATGGACTGAATTACATGCCTAAATTCAAACCCTTACCATCAGTGAGAGCAAGCAAGCCAATATCTACACTGAATCCTGATACGCCTTCACCACTGTACATATACATGGGGCAATCTACAAGGAAAGAGGTCTCCTCACTGCAGCAGGAAAAGCAATCAAGAACAAGGAAGAGATACTGAAACTCCTTGAGGCCATTTGGCTCCCATAAGAAGTAGCAATTCTACATTGCAAAGGACACCAAAAGGGAAATGACCCTATAACACAGGAGAATTGCCTGGCAGATGAAGTAGCTAAAGCAGCAGCGAGTAAGAGTAAGGAGACAGGTGAAGCTCACTCCCTCACCAGGGCCCTAACACCCCTAGTGGAGGACCCTCCACCCAAGTACACTGAAAAGGAGAAAGACTGAGCCATGGCTGAAGGAGCCACCCTAACCAAGAAAGGGTGGTGGATGCTGCCCAATGGATACATCTTTGTTCCGACTGCAACTGGAAGGCATCTGGTCAATAAGTACCAACAGCTCACCCACCTAGGAAAGACTGCACTAGAAGCCCTCCTCAAGAAGCAATACTATATCAGCCAGTTGCCAGCATTGTGTTGGGCAACAAGTGAGTGGTGCATGACTTGTGCCAGGAATAATGCTTGATCTGCGCTGCAACCCCTGCCAGGTGTCCAAAGGGCAGGAGTTGACCCCTTTGAAGACCTAGAAATACATTTTGCAGATGTCCAGCCAAGCAGAGGACTCAGATACCTCCTAGTGATAGTGTGTACATACTCTGGGTGGGTCAAAGCCTTCCCGACCAGGACAGAACAAAGTCGAGAGGTAGCCAAAGTTCTCCTGAGGGAGATCATACCCGGTTTGGCCTACCATCTACAATCCACAGTGATAATGGACCTACATTTGCAGCAGATGCAGTACAGATTTTAACCAAATCTCTCAGTGTCACCTGGCAACTCCACACCGCCTACAGGCCTCAGAGTTGAGGGAAAGTGGAGCGAATGAATCATACCCTCAAGGGAACCCTAGCCACGTTCTGTCAGGAAACCAGCCTCCCATGGCTGGACCAACTGCCCCAACCCTTCTGCATGCCTGTTGCACACCTGGAGCACAAGGGTTTTCCCCTTTTGAACTAGTGTATGGATGCCCTCTCCCAGACCCCCATGTCTGGGGAACCTTCCAGGGAACTTACACCAAATAGGAGATAAGGGGGTAAGGTAACAGCTCCAAGCCGTAGGAGCCACCCTAAATGAGCTACAACAATATACCATAGAAAGAGCCCTGATTTCCTTAAGGACCTCAGTACATTCCTTCCAGGTAGGGGACTCAGTCTGGGCCAAAGATTGGAGAAAAGACCCCCTCAAGCCTCAGTGGACTGGCCCCACATTGTTGTTCTAACCACTCCTACTGCCCTTAAGGTTTCAGGCATCACTCCATGGGCCCATAACCCTGACAGAGAAATACATCAGTGGAAAGCTCAGCCAGACCACAAGAACTCCCTCTGCCTCTGTGTCCGACAAGAACCCATTGACTAATAGACATCTGCACACTGTGGTTCCTGGCCCTCATCAGTGTGGGATCCCTCATCCTGGGGGCTGGACTCTCCGCTGCCCTTCTGATTGGACTGTTCTCCACAGAGTTGCCATTGCCATTATTCATTGGGTGGCTGTAGGATGCGTTGTTGCGTTTACTTGCTTACATACCTTCTTTCTCTTCCCTTCCTCCCTCTCACCCATGAGGAACCTCAGTGACTTGCATAAAGTCAGACAAATGGGGGACTGGGTTCAGTGCCTATACCTACATGCCTGCCAAATTTTATAAGAACAGGGCCACCCTTTGCCTTAAAGATGGGAAAAAGTACTGGACTGAAACAATAACTAAACAGGACACAGACTGTGCAATTAGGGGAAGAAAGGGACCCATTGTCTCACCCACATTGGAATGTCTGATGGGGGGAGAGTCCAGGATCAGGCACAAAGGGACAGGGATGTAAAGGTCAAGTAGGCCCTAAAGGCACTGACTGAAGGGTCAGCTTACTGCAACACTGACCACTCAGGACTCCAACAACTAACTCTGACCCTAGCCCCTACCCATGAAGTCAACCAGGTCATTACAGCAGCCTACGAGTTGATTCGAAACATCAGCAACCATATACAAGCCTGCTGGCTTTGCTTGCCCTTAACTCACAGGGGCTGTATTGGAATCCCAGTGCCCTCATACTGGAGCTCCACTCAGGCAACTGAAAATAATACAGCCTAGAACCAGATCAAACTAATTGGTCCGGTAGTCTACAACATCCAGCTCCAACCCACCGCAGACAACATAACATGCCTGATCAACTCAAAGGCAGGTAACATTAGCTATGGCTCCAACCCAACCCGGCTCTGTTCCAAAAACTACACCGCCAATCAGTCAGAAACTTACTGTGTCCCCCTGGGAATTTTTCTCCTGTGCGGAAGTACCTCCAGATAAACTGGACAGGTTTATGCATGCCAGTCTTCCTCACCCCCGACATGTCTGTCCAGTCTGACCAAGAGGTTGAGCAAGCTCTCAGCCCCTTTCCAAGGATACAAAAGTGGGCAGCTCTAAGCATGGTTTTGTTGCATATGGAACCCTTGCAGGAATTGGAGCAGGGGCAGCTAGCTTAGGCTTTTCACTCCATTTTTATCACAAAATTTCTCAAGAACTAAACGAGGACACGGAAAAGGTTGCAGACTCCCTCCTTTCCGTGCAAGGTCAGATTAATTCACTTGCAGCAGTTTTACTCCAAAAACGATGAGCCCTAAACCTGCTCACAGCTGAAAAGGGAGGAACCTGTGTATTCCTAGGGGAAGAGTGCTGTTACTATGTGAAACAATCAGGAATAATAGCCACAAAAATCAAAGAACTAAAAGAAAGAATATTAAAAAGGAGGAAGGAACTAGAGGCAGGAGAGATGTGGGGACTTAGCCAGTTGTCCTCCTGGTTGCTCCCAGTGGCTGGGCCCCTTATCTCCATCCTCCTCCTCATCACTATTGGCCCTTGCGTATTAAATGCCCTCATAAAGTTCATAGAAAACAGTTACACATCGAGCCACCACTCGTACGCTGGCTCTGCAAGGCTATCGGTCTGTCATAGATCAGGATGATGCCCCCTAAAAACAAAATGTATAAGAGGGTCATCAGAGCGGGTAGCAATAAGGAAAATAACATTCCTCAACATGGCCAATAGGGCTAACAACAGGAGAATCTCAGCCCCACTCCCTACCCCCACCCCCGGCCTTTGGGACCCTTCTGGGTTCTTCTTCCGCCCTGCTTGCTGTGGGTGCCAAAATGCTACATATATGGAAGTAGAAAAGTATAAATTGTTCCCCTTGCCTGTGCTCTGGGCTCAGACCTTTGGAGATCACTCTCCTCTGAGCCCGCTGCTGTGAAATAAACCTCCCACCCTCCAAGACCTCCGAGTGCCCTTGGTTCTTCCATCGGGTGATCCAGTCCAGGTTCCATAACATTATCACTGTGGTATTTATTTTGCAAGAAATTGGAAAAAGAAAAAGATTAGGGCTGCAGGTTTGCTTGACTTTATAGTTGAAAGGGTACCTTTAAAAATTTAGACTTACATACATTATATTATTTCATTAGCCTACATATAATGTTAATCTCTCAATTACAAGAATGCTTTAATCTAATACAATGAATGACTGTGATTCACTTTTAAAATCTATCT
>JAQQAC010002837.1:40915300-40959701 GCA_029783875.1 Phataginus tricuspis
GTATAATCTTCTGGATGCTTAGGGATGGGAGAGATGGGAAAAGTAGAAATTTTATGCCTAACTCTAACTGGCTAATTGGTTTTACAAAAACAAACTCCTATGCCATTCAACAACACATGAAATGGTTATGTTGTTGCATGGTGCTGGGCTTTGTTATATTAAGACTATTTTTTAGAGTAATGTAGGTTTAAAAAAAATGAAAGTACAGAGATTTCTCTTATACCCTCTACCTCTACTCCCACACATACATAGTCTCTCCCATTATCAACATCACTCATCAGAATGGTGAATTTTTTTTTTTTACTAAGGATGAACCTACATGGACACTTTATAATTACCCAAAGTCCATAGTTTACATAGGGTTCACTCTTGCTGTTGTACATTTTATGTTTGAAAAAAGGTATAATTGAATTTATACGTCCTTATAATATCATAGAGTATTTTCACTGTCCTAAAGATCCTCTGTGCTCTGCCTATTCATCTCCCTAACCTCACAACCCCAGGGATCCATTGACATTTATATTGTCTCCACAGTTTTGCCTTATCCAGAATGTCATATAGTTGGAATCGTACAGTATGTAGCCTTTTCAAATCAGTCTCTTTCAATTAGTAATGTGCACTTTAAATTCATCTATGCCTTTTCATGGCTTGAAAGTTCTTTTTATTCTTTAGTGTTGAATGATATTCCATTGTCTGGATGTACCACGGTTTATTTATCCATTCACCTACAGAGAGATATCTTGGTTGCTTCCAGGTAATAGCAATTATGAGTAAATTTTCTACAAACATTAGTGTATAGGCTTTTGTGTGGACCTAAGTCTTCTACTTCTTTGGGTAAATACCAAGGAGTGCAACTGCTAGATTGTATGGTAAGAATGTGTTTAATTTTGCAAGAAACCACCAAACTGTCTTCCAAAGTGGCAAGACAATTTTGTATTCCCACCAGCAATGAATGAGCATTCATGTTGTTGCTCTACATCCTCACCAGCATTTGGTGTTGCCAGTGTTTTGGATTGTAGCCATTCTAATAGTTGCAAAGTGGTATCTTGTTTTAATTTGCATTTCCCTGATGACATACAATGTAAAGCATCTTTTCATATACTTATTTTGTTTATTTGCCATATGTAGATCTTCTTTGGAGAGGTGTGTGTTAAGGTGTTTGGTGAGGTATCTGGCCCATTTTTAAACTGGGTTGTTCGTTTCTTATTGCTGAGTTTTAAAAGTTCTTTGTATATTTGGAATAACAATCCCTTATCAGATGTATTTTTTGTAGATTTTTCTCCAAGTTTGTGGCTTATCTTCTGATTCTCTCGAAAGCAAGGACTTAGCAGTGTCCTGAATTCAAATTCATTTCTGCTAGTCACTGCTCTACTATTTACTCCAATCAATATTTTATATCTCAAACCTTGGGTTCTTCTAGGAAAATGGATAAATAGACAATGGATAATATGGATGGAAATGGAAATGAATACAATTTCCATTAGAAAATGGATATTACCTTTCCTAACAAGCTTGCTGTGAGGACAGGATAAAGAATACATTTGCCACATGGTAGTTATTCCATCAGTCAGTGAATACTCTTAAAGTCTATTTGAAGGTTTTTCTTTTCTTCTTATAGAAGGTATTTAGTATTTTCTTAGGAACATATTAACTATGCCAGTGATTCTCAAAGTGTGGTCTATAGACACAGGCTTCTTGAGATCCTTTTATATGTTCCACATTAACATAATTTTCATAATACTTAGGTGGTATTTGACTTTTTCAGTGTGTTTTTACAATGATGGTAAAAAAGCAATGGTGCACAAACTGCTGGTACCTTAGCACAAATCAAGGTAGTGGCACCAAACTCTGTCAATATCTTTAAGTGATCTACTTGCTGTGAAAATGCCAGTTTCACTTAAGAATGTCCCTGATGAATCAGTAAAATTACAACTTTTAATTAAACTTGAGTATGTGTCTTTTAATATTCTGTGTGACAAATGGAAAGTATGCATCAAGTACTTCCAGGGCACAGCAGAGTATGATGGTTGTGTTGAGGAAAAAGCACTTGTGAATTGTTTGAGTTGTACACTGAACCAGCTACTTTTTTCATAAAACACTACTGTTAATTTAAAAACTAGCAGACAAACTATGGTTATTCAGATTTAGGTATCTGACAGGATTTTCCTCCAAAAGGAATGAAGCAAGCCTGTGTATTCAAAGAATAGGTCTGACAGTATTAACGGCCAATGACAAAATTTTACTTTTAAGTAAAAATTAAAAATTTTGAAAACTATCAGTCATCATGAACTCAACATCCTCCCAATACTTAAAGACTTTTCTGATGAGATTGGTGGTAATATTAACAGATGTGATTTTTCACATCATCTGATGAAGTCTGTCAACACTAGAAAATATGCATAACTCACAGGACTAATACTCTCCAAATGAACAATGGATGCATGATGTTAAAAAATTATGCATCAATAAAGGATCTATTCAAATATCACCCAACACTAACGAAGCACAAAAGGTACAATGATACAGCTTTCTAGATTCTTCATTAGAACTAACCTTCAGAAAACTATCACTTGTTGAGTTCTGGCTTACCAACAAAGAATAGCCACAATTATCTGAAAAGACTATTAAAATTCTCCACCTGAAAAGATAGCGGTGTGAGAGGTGAGAGAGAGGCTTCCTCCTAAAACTGCATATAATACAAAAATATAATTAGTACAACTAATCCTGAAAGAGCAAAAAGAAAGAGGGCTGTGCCAGACTGCATACACCTGGAGAAAAGAATAAATCTCAGGGAACAGGGTAATGTACCAAAGCCGTGGCCTGGTGGGACCCAAGCCCTTCCCCCACCCCAGCTCACTGGTAGAAGGAAGAGAAATGGAGCAAAGAGGGAGTGAAGGCCTGGGACTGCTGAACACCCAGCACTGGAGATCTGCTCTGGGAGCATGAATCTACATTGCGTGGTGCTCTGGTAATTAGTGGGGTTGGAAAGCTAAGAAAGGCAGAATACCTGGAAAGACTGAGATTCCTGCTGCTTGTGGAAATCAGGGATCCATATTCAGCTGATTTGGGAGGGCAGTCTGAGAGAATTCCGAAAAGTGAGAGGACTGATAAAGGGCAAGGACTGCACAGAGCTTATTGCTCAAGACACAGGACAGGTAGACAAAATTGTCCAGGTGCACTCTGCCCAGCAGATTGGGAACTTTCATGATCTTCAAGCGCTCCAGCCAGAGGGCTGGCTACCCAGCTCCAAGGCCCCCCCCTCCATGATATGCACCCTGCTGAGCATTCCTCTCAGCCAGCCTGCACCTGGCTTGCAAACCAGCAAAACCTACCTTGGCGCGAGGTGAGCCAGAGGGAAGCCCCGCCTACAGCAGCTACAAATGCAAAGCACAGAGGCTTAGACCTGTGGGCTTGGCCCACTGGTTCTGGCACTGGAGACAGACATAGCAGCCGGGAAGCAGGAAACAGCTCTTTCCTCCCCCCAGGCACTAATACCGCTCCCCTGCGACCCCCAACATTGCTCCAGGGGCCAAGCAGCTCCAGAGAGTAGAGCTTCTGGGCACGAGAGGGTGCCACATACAAATAGGAAATGTCAAAGGAACCTGGTTCAAAGCAAAATTATAAATACACCAGAGAAAGATTAAAATGAAATTGACCTCATGAATCTTTCTGAAAGAGATTTCAAAATAAAAATCATAAACATGCTCATGGAGGTACAGAGAAGTATTCAAGAACTCAGGAATGAACTCCAGTCAGAGATCCAATCATTATGGAACACAGGATCACAAATGAAACATACAATGGAAGGTTTTAAAACCAGATTAAATATGATGGAGGAGACGATTAATGAAATAGAAATTAGACAAGAGTAATACAAACAAGGTGAGGCACAGAGAGAAAAAAGGATCTCTAAGAATGAAAGAATATTGAGAGAACTGTGTGACTAATTCAAAAGGAACAATATTCGTATTATAGGGGTACCAGAAGAAGAAGACAGAGAAAAAGGGATACAAAGTGTCTTTGAGGCAGTAATTGCTGAAAACTTCCCCAATCTGGGGAAGGAGATAGTCTCTCAGACCACAGATCTCCCAACACAAGGGACCCAAGGAAGACAACACAAAGACATATAGTAATTAAAATGGCAAAGATCAAGGATAAGGACAGACTATTAAAAGCAGCCAGAGAGAGAAATAATATCACATACAAAGGAAAGCCCATCAGGCTATCATCAGACTTCTCAGGAGAGACCTTACTGGCCAGAAGGGAGGGGCATGATATAATTTAATGCAATGAAGCAGAAGGGCCTCAAAGCAAGAATACTTTATCTGGCAAGATTATAATTTAAATTTGAAGAAGGGATTAAACAATTTCCAGACAAGCAAAAGCTGAGAGGATTTACCTCCCACAAGCCATCTCTACAGAACATTTTTGGAGGGACTGCTAAAGATGGAAGTGTTCCTAAGGTTTAATAGCTGTCACCAGAGGTAATAAAACCACAGTAAAAAAGTAGAACAGTAAATTACTAAGCAAATGCAAAATTAAATCAACTACCCCCAAAGTCAATCAAGGGATAGACAAAGTGTACAGAATATGATATCTAATATATACAGAATGAAGGAGGAAGAAAAAGGAGGAGAAAAAAAGAACCTTTAGATAGTGTTTGTAATAGCATACCAAGGAGTTAAGTTAGACTTTTAGACACTAAGGAAGTTAAACTTGAACCTTTGGTAACCACGAATCTAAAGCCTGCAATGACAATAACTACATACCTATCACTAGTCACCCTAAATGTAAATGGTCTGAATGCACCAATCAAAAGACACAGAGTCACTAAATGGATAAAAAAACAAGACCCATCTATATGCTGCCTACAAGAGACCCACTTCAAACCCAAAGACATAAACAGACTAAAAGTGAAGGGATGGAAAAAGATATTTCATGCAACTAATAGGGAGAAAAAAGCAGGAGTTGCAGTACTTGTATAAGAAACAATAGACTTCCAAACAAAGAAAGTCACAAGAGACAAAGAAGAACATTACATAATGATAAAGGGGTCAATCCAACAAGAGGATATAACCATTATAAATATTTATGCACCCAACACAGGAGCACCTACATATGTGAAACAAATACTAACAGAATTAAAAGGGGAAATAGAATGCAATGCATTCATTCTAGGAGACTTCAACACTCCACTCAGTCCAAAGCACAGATCAACCAGACAGAAAAGAAGTAAGGAAACAGAGGCATTGAACAACACATTAGAAGAGATGGAGCTAACAGACATCTACAGAACTCTACACCCCAAAGCAGCAGAATATACATTCTTCTCAAGTACACATGGAACATTTTCAAGAACAGATCATATACTAGGCCTGAAAAATAGCCTTAGTAAATTCAAGAAGATTGAAATTCTACTAGCCAGCTTCTCAGATTACAAAGGTATGAAAATAGAAATAAATTATGCAAAGAAAATGAAAAATCCCACAAACACATGGAGGCTTCACAACATGCTCCTAAATAACCAATGGATCAATGACTAAATAAAAACAGAGATCAAGCAATATATGGAGACAAAAGACAACAATAATTCAACACTGCAAAATCTGTGGGACGCAGTGAAGGCCGTGCTAAGAGAAAAGTATATTGCAATACAGGCTTACCTCAGAAAAGAAGAACAATCCCATATGAACAGTCTAAACTCACAATTAACGAAACTAGAAAAAGAAGAAGAAATAAGGCCCAAAGTCAGTAGAAGGAGGGATATAATAAAGATTAGAGCAGAAATAAGTAAAATCAAGAAGAATAGAAAATAGAAAGAATCAATGAAAGCAGGAGCTGGTTCTTTGAGAAAATACACAAAATAGATAAACCCCTAGCCAGACTTATCAAGAAAGAAAGACAATCTTTACACATAAACAGAATCTGAAAGGTGAAAGGAAAAATCACTATGTACACACAGAAATACAAAGAATTATTAGAGGATAATATGAAAAATTATATGCTA
Organism: Phataginus tricuspis; assembly: GCA_029783875.1. Taxonomy (NCBI): domain Eukaryota; kingdom Metazoa; phylum Chordata; class Mammalia; order Pholidota; family Manidae; genus Phataginus; species Phataginus tricuspis. The sequence continues at coordinate 40,921,308 of JAQQAC010002837.1, forward strand.
ACAAACTGGATAACCTAGAAGAAATGAACAACTTTCTAGAAAAATATAACCTTCCAAGACTGACCCAGAAAATCTGAACAGACCAATTATCAGCAATGAAATTGAATTGCTAATAGAAAAACCACCTAAGAACAAAACCGCTCCACAAGATAGCTTCACCACTGAATTTTATCACACATTTAGTTAAGACCTAATATGCATCCTCATTAAAGTTTCCCAAAAAGTAGAAGAAGAGGAAATACTTCCAAACTCATTCTGAGGCCAGCATCACTCTAATACCAAAACAAGGCTAAACACCACGAAAAAAGAAAATTATAGACCAATATCCCTGATGAACATAGTTGCAAAAATACTCAACAAAATATTGGCAAACCAAATTCAAAAACATATTTAAAAAATCATGCATTATGATATAGTAGGATTCATCCCAGGGATTCAAAGATGGTACAACATTCGAAAATCCATCAACATCATCCGCCACATCAACAAAAAGAAGGACAAAAACCACATGGTCATCTCCATAGATGCCAAAAAAGCATTTGACAAAATTCAACATCCACTATGATAAAAACTCTCAACAAAATCGGTCTAGAGAGCAAGTACCTCAATCAACATAATAAAGGCCATTTATGACAAACCCACAGCCAATATCATACTTAACAGCAAGAAGCTGAAAGTTTTTCACCTAAGATCGGAAACAAGGATGCTCACTCTCTCCACTTTTACTCAACACAGTTCTGGAAGTCCTCGTCACAGCAATTAGACAACACAAAAACATAAAGGGCATCCAAATTGGTAAGGAAGAAGTTAAACTGTCCTTGTTTGCATATGACACGATATTGTACATAAAAAACCTAAAGAATTCACTCCAAAACTACTAGATCTAATATCTGAATTCAGCAAAGTTGAAGGATACAAAATTAATACAGAGATATCTGTTGCATTCCTATACACTAATGATGAACTAGCAGAAAGGGAAATCAGGAAAACAATCCCATTCACAATTGCATCAAAATGAATAAATTACATAGGAATAAACCTAACCAAGGAAGTGAAAGACCGATACTTTGAAAAGTACAAGACACTCATGACAAAAATTAAAGAAGATGCCAATAAATGGAAACATATTCCATGCTCATGGATAGGAATAATTAATATTGTGAAAATGGCCATCCTGCCTAAAGCAATCTACAGATTCAATGCAATTCCTATCAAAATACAGAAAGCATTCTTCAACAAACTAGAGAAAATAGTTCTAAAATTCATATGGAACCACAAAAGACCCTGAATAGCCAAAGCAATCCTGAGAAGGAAGAATAAAGCTGGAGGATTACACTCCCATCTTCAAGCTCTACTACAAAGCCACAGTAATCAAGACAATTTGGTACTGGCACAAGAACAGATCCATAGATCAATGGAACAGACTAGAAAGCCCAGATAGAAACCCAAGCATATATGGTCAATTAATATGTGATAAAGGAACCATGAACATACAATGGGGAAAAGACAGCCTCTTCAACAACTGGTGTTGGCAAAATTGGACAGCTACATGAAGAGAATGAAACTGGATTATTGTCTAACCCCATACACAAAAATAAATTCAAAATGGATCAAAGACCTGAATGTAAGTCATGAAACCATAAAACACTTAGAAGACAATATAGGCAAAAATCTCTTGAATATAAGCATGAGCGACTTCTTCCTGAACCCATCTCCTCGAGCAAGGGAAACAAAAGCAAAAATCAACACATGGGACTACATCAAACTAAAAAGCTTCTGTAGGGCAAATGACACCATCAACAGAACAAAAAGCCACCCTATAGTATGGGAGAAATATTTGTCAACAACATATCCAAAATGGGGTTAACATCCAAGATATATAAAGAACTTATGTCTGAACACCCAAAAAGCAAATAACCCGATTAAAAAATGGGCGGAGGATATGAAGAGACAATTCTCCAAGGAAGAAATTCAGATGGCCAACAGACACATGAAAAGATGCTCCACATCACTAATCATCAGGGAAATGCAAATTAAAACAATGAGATATTGCCTCACACCAGTAAGGAAGGCCAACATCGAAAAGACTGAGAACAAATGCTGGTGAGGATGTGAAGAAAGGGGAACCCTCCTACACTGCTGGTGGGAATGTAAATGTACAACTACTGTGGAAAGCAATATGGAGGTTCCTCAAAAAACTCAAATAGAAATACCATTTGACCTGGAAATCCCACTTCTTGGAATTTACCCAAAGAATACAAGTTCTCAGATTCAAAAAGACATATGCACCCCTATGTTCATTACAGCACTATTTACAATAGCCAAGATATGGAAGCAACCTAAGTGTCCATCAGTAGATGAATGAATAAATAAGATGTGGTATATATACACAATGGAATACTATTCAGCCATAAGAAAGAAACAAATCTTACCATTTGCAACAACATGGTTGGAGCTGGAGGATATTATGCTCAGTGAAATAAGCCAGGTGGAGAAAGACAAGTGCCAAATGATTTCCCTCATTTGTGGAGTGTAACAACAAAGCAAAGATGAAGGAACAAAACAGCAGCAGACTCACAGACTCCAAGAAGGGACTAGTGGTTACTAAAGGGGAGGGGTGTGGGACGGAGGGTGGGGAGGGACGGAAAAGGGGATTGAGTGGTATTAGGTTTAGTACACGTGGTGTGTTGGGACACCGGGAAGACCGTGTAACACGGAGAAGGCAAACAGTGACTCTGTGGCTCTTACTATACTGATGGACAGTGACTGCAATGGGGTATGGGTGGGGACTTGATAGTATGCGTAAATGTAATAACCACATTGTTTTTTCATATGAAACCTTCTTAAGAGTGTATATTAATAATACCTTAATAATAAATAAATAAAATAAAATTCTGCTCCCCTTTTCAACTACTGGTCTGTGTGAGGCCACATTTTCTTCATATACTTCAACCAAAACAATATATCACAACAGGTTGAATGCAGAAAATATGGAAATTTAGTTGTCTTCTATTAAGCCAGGCATTAAGATTTGTAAAAGTATAAAACATCACTCTACTTACTAATTTTATATTTTGGAAAATAAAATTACTTTTTACAAAAAATGCTATTTATGTTAACATGTAATGGATTTATTATCTTAAACATCTAATTTTTTTTCAATATTAATTTTTATTATGGCAAGTGTCAATAGATAAAATCCATATAAACAAAAGCTCTTTCGTGTCTGTGATGATTTTTTTTAGGAGTATAAAAGGATCCTAAGACCAAAAAGTTGTGAACTGCTGAACTATGCAATGGATATAGATGAAACTAATTTTCATTATGTAATAATGGCAATTACTCAAAACAAGTGAGCAGCCACAAAAGCACATTCTTCTGTGAAGTTTTAGAATCTTCTCAATTTTCCACTTACATAATTAGGAAAACATAAAATGTTTTCCTTATAAACAACACTGAATGAAACACTATGGTAATGCACAAAAGGCAATGCCTGTGAACCATCATAATTGGTCACTATCTCTGAAAAGTCATTAACAGTATGATTACCTTACATTCAGCCCTGAGGGTATTTATAATACCCTCCTTAATAATGCTTTCTTGAAAAATATGAATTAGTTCTTGAAAGTATTTTTTATTTTGTAGCTAAATTCTTGCCCTCCCTCAAATATATAATGGCAGCCTGTCTTTCTTCCTTATTGTTAATGACAGAGACTAAGACATTTTGAGTACTGAACTGGAATTTAGGAGACCAAGTTATGGGAACTTGAACCAGTCATCAGAATAATATTGTCTTTTGTAAAATATGAGAGCAATCCACATGAATGACCTCTCAGATCCCACTAACAGACTATGATTTTAATAGATCACTAAAAAGATTCTGTTCAGTCACCTATAATACCCTTGCCCTGAATGTGACACACTTAGTAATACAACCTAACAACTTTGAAAATGTAGCTTTATTATTTGTATCTTTTAAAAATTAGTTTGTAAAATGCAATTCCTTGTGCAGAATATTAATATAATAAAAAAAATTTAAACCATTTTTAAGCTTGTCATCATCCTGACAAGGCATAATTAATTCCATCTGGGTTTTGGAATACTACTGGGCATCAGCACTGAATACAATCACCACAATACAAAGACTTATAATATAAAATATTATAAGAGATGTGCAGGTCAAAATTAATTATCTACAAAACTCCTGTGTAAACAGCTTAAAAAATACACACATACACACAACCTGGGTGTATTGCTGTGTTTAGGTATAACTGACGTACAATAAACTACACATATTTTGAAGTGCATAATTTGGTAAGTTTTGTAATATGTATGCAAATATCCATGAAACTACTCAGTAGTTTAAACATTTTTTAAAATAATAATTGCTATTATTGATAGTTTAATATGCATTAGTACTATTCAAAGTGCTTTATATGCATTGCCCCATTTAATTCTCACAATAACCCTAGGTATTGTTAGGTTAAGATAGGTATTGTTATAATAATCCCCGTTTAAGAGATGAGGATATGAAGTCTTATATAGATTAAGAAACTTGCCCAAGGTCACACAGGTACTGAGTAGTGAGCCAAAATTCAAACTGAGGTAGTTTTATCTTAGAGCCACTTGAAAGTAATTCTATCAAACAACTATTAAGGACCTACGATATGTTGTCTCATGGTCTGATAAACAATAATTACTTTCTTTGGCTTAATTAAAACAGCTACTCCTTGATACCATCAATTTGTCAGGCACTATATTAAGTACTTAACACATGTCTACTATACATGACATACATGACAATCCTGCAAATTATAGGTGATCATGACTGCAAAGATCACAAAACAGGCTTAGAGAAGTAGAGTAACTTATCTAAGATCAATCAACTACTAAGTGGCAAACCAGATTTGACTCCAAAAGCTATGTAGTTTTCAACTGCATTATATCTTTTGTGAGTAAGGGGCCCTGAAGATGACTGGTGGATCACCCCTTTAAAATTTTCGGATTCTCACTGTTCAGTTAAACAGATTATTAAGGTAGCTTTAAACTAAAATCAATCATGAGGCTGAACTGAAGTTTGATTTACTGCCATCCCAGAGTGCAAATCAAAAAAGCTTATTTATTCACAATCCAAGCTTTTTTTTTTTAAATCACTTATGTGCTAGAAAAGTCACAGAGCTTTAATTTGTGGCAGGTTGAAGCAAGCTTATTAAGAATGTTAGTTACCAAGTGCACATCCACTTGTCTGGACTAGCCCGCTGCCACATTCTTGTAGCAGGGTTAAATAGCAGTTTAGTCACCTCATAAAAAAAACACACTGTTAAAAAGGAAGTGACTAATAATAATCTGGAACCAATGGAATATTATAAAAGAGGTGCAGGTCAAGATCAATTATCTACAAACTCCTGTGTAAATAGCTTAAAAAATAGTGTTCTCTGCCTGGCCTTGCTGTATTATAGTCCTCAATTGATTTGGCAAGTTGGTAAGGTTTAATGAAATAAACACCAACAGTAACAAATTCTGCGGCTTCTTGCTATGTGCATAAACATGAATGCTATCATGCAGGCAAGCAGAGTTGGAACAAACAAGGACGGCTGCTATAGATGGCTTCATTTAGAATTCATCAATTGCTGGCATCCCAACCAGGAGACCACAGGTCTCAAGGTCTTAGCTGAGTGAAGTGCTGCTGCCATACCCTCCCTATCAAGCATCCCCTGCTCCATTCCAAACTCGTGATGAGAATCTCCAAAGGGAAGTTTATCAGCAACCTACTTGTAAACTTCTATCAGTAACCCCACAATCCCCAATGGATACTGAAGGAAAGGTGGTTTTCCCTCATAAGATCTGGTCTAATTTTCATATTTAGAGGGAGAAACTGAGATGTAGACAGGTAAAGTTCTTTGCCCCAAGTCACACATCTGCTTAATGATAGCACAGGCATGTTCTCTTGACTCCTCATCTAGGTCTTTCTACAACAACCTTAACTATGTTCTTCAAAGATGTAATATTAGTTGCAAAATACTATTAACTATCTTGGTTTAATTATCTCAAATTTAAAAAATTAGGAAATACATATGAAAATAATTTAAAATGCTCCTGACTTGTTTTGTTTGTTTTAATCTGCTGGGATTCTTGGAAACAAGAAGAATCACCTGATGCTAGTTTTCCACATTATAATTGCCGATCTTCATGCTTCCCTGCACTGGTCCAATACTGAGTTCTTTCTACCAAAAGGTGTTGCTCAACACAGAAGCTTTTTTCTTTTTTTTAATCTTCTATTGCATCCCAGCCCCTAAAACCAGATTAAGACATGGAGAGATAAAAGTTTCCCAGTGCAATAGAATTAGCAAAATTTTTGAACAGATGTAGTTTTATAAACTAAGTATATAGATAATAACATTCTTAGATTTTATTTATTGATTCTAGTGAGTACACTAGGAGAGCTTCTGAAGTACTTCAGAATAAAAGAGTACTTTTGAAGAGCATTAAGTTACCTAAGAGAGAGTATTAGAGCAACCTAATGCTACATAATGGCATAGTCTCACATCTATTTGGAGACAATGGCCAGGTTTACACACATAAAGATACTAGTTCAGGCAGGCAGACAAGTAGTTATTTTCAATGTAACTTTAAATCACAGAGGCTATTTTAGTTGAATCAAGAGTTCTACTTTAAAGTCAACTATTTTGCACAGAGGCCAATAATCCATGGTGTGAATTAAAATGGCACATTTCTTAGTTCCTTTCTCTATGGCTTCATGCCATTTAATTGCTTATGAGCACCCTCTGGTGGAGGGCAGAAGACGGAGAAGAACATACTAAATATATTTCTTCTAATCCACAAGACTGATGAGGGGAAAAGTAACCTGAAACACGTGCAGACTGCTCTTGACCTTGCCTTTCTTCCCCATAATTATTTCATGATTTAGAGCTAGTTGCTGAATAATTATACTAGTCTATAGTTACTCAGAGTCTTAATTTTCAATAAACATTTATTTAAGTTCCTATTATATGTCAGACACTTGGATTCAGGTAACCTGGTCTTGGATCCTGGGTTTGATATTTAATGTAATTTCCCATGGAAGTTGCTTGACTTTGTAATACCTCAGTTTCCTCATCTGAGAAATGGGAAACACATTTTTGTCAACAGTATTAAAGAGGTAAGTGAAAAAGTACCTAGCATAGTAGACTTAATTAATTTTGCAACTTTCATATAAAAACCAAACCCACGCACTTTACCTTTGGCTCTTTTCCAGAAGGAAGGATTAGCATATAGGTGTTTCCAGATTCAGTGTCAAGCCTAGATAACAGTATTGGTATCAGCTAAGTGTTTAATGGTATAAATTAATTTATAATACCATATGCCAACCACATTTAATTAATTAGTATGTGTTCTGAAACATATACAGAATAACCAAATATATTACTAATCTTTTCCACACCAAAGATATCGAGATGTTGACCAGGACTTTGTAAAATATTTTCCTCCTAGGTGAACAAAGTTACTTAGGGGTTTCTTCTCTCTTCTCAAGACCTTGTTAAGACATTCTTCTAGTGCTACACAATGGACAGCATATTTATTTAGATATATTTTTGGCTTTGAGTGCATCTAAGAGCTCATCTCTGACATTCATTACCTGCTTGACAGAAATTTTTAAAAGAATATATTACAAGTGATGTTCAAAGTGGAACGTGCTACAGGTTTCCCATTTAATTCCTATGAGATGAACTTACCTAAGATTGGAAGGCAGTTAAACAGGCTATAAAGTCAGAGGAAAGGCATGTTCTATTTGCTGTAGTGACTTTGGGAGAGCAGGTAAGCCTACTGATAACTTTCAGTTTAAATGCATTTAACCAGCTGGTAAGCTACTTTTCTTCTGTCACACGATTAAAGCAAAGCCGACTATTGTTCTTTGATGTCTTAAAAGTGTATGGTGCTCTTTTATGACTTTCTCCCTTCAATGCTGCCTATGATATGATTCCATGTGTGTAAAAATATTGGTGGGCTAATACATGGAAAGAACACTGTACTATTAAAAGTACCTGGGTTAAAATCCCAAATCTGCCTCTTATTCATTATGTGATCTTAATTAACTCTCTTCTCTCAGTTTTATCATCTATTTAAGCTGGACTAGGTGATTTCTAAGTTGTTTTATCACTCTAAACACATTTTTCAAGACCATAACCTGGCCCATCAGTCCAGCTGTTATCCCCCACTACTATTTTATGTTGTATACAAGTTTAATTGCTCACCAATTCAAAAGTATGTCTTGTGCTTGCCTACTGCTAGGTTTATGCTCAAGCCATTACTTTTGCCTGGGATTCCCTCCGCAGGTTTTCCATCTGTCCATTTCATTGTATATAAGGATCATATAAGAAAAATAAGTGAAATCACTTCAAAATTCAGCTTAATCTCCACTTGAAAGCCTTCTATAACCTCCCCACTTCAAAATATTCTCTGTTCTCTAAAACACCTGTTTTCTTTTGGTAGTCAATCATACCTAGTGACATTTGGATTAATCTTCCAGGTATAAAAATTATTTAGTCAGCTAGTTCCTGAGAGGAAGACCAGAATCCCAGGTGAGAGTTGAGTAGGAGGAGGCAGTAGGAATTTTAGAGACATAAGTCTTATAGGCATAGGTTAGGGTCTGGGTTAAAAGGGCTAAAGTCCAGGAATGACTGAGGGAAAAGCCAAATATCTATTATTATCCTACATTTGTGCAAGTCTGCCCAACCCATAGCCTTCTATGACATTTCTCTCACTGAGGAAGAGATTGTCCCCAGAAAGGCAGTGATACTGCTTTAATAGGCGCAATGGATCAGGGACCTGATCTTTAGGAGGTAAGGGGACAAAGGAATGTTTCATTGATTGTCTCCTGAATCATTTGCACCTGTGACAAGGAAGTTTCTGAAAAAATGTGTGTCACTGTAAGGCATTTTCTTTGATAATCATGTGTCACTTAACTGTCCTAGAAAGGTATAAAAGCAGAGTGATTATGAACTTAGACTCCAAAGCCACACAACCAGTGTTTGAAATCCTTGCCCTTCTGGTTAACAGCTGTATGACTTAGGACAACACTCCTATCTTCTGAGTGCCTCTGTAAAGTTTCTAAATCATAAGATTGTTGTGAGGATTGAGTTAATGTATATATGTATGGTGGATGATAGGGATTTTGCTATATAACTCTGGGGAACAGATAGTATTAAAGTTGTTTTAAGTAGAGTGAAAAGTACTATTTCTCATTCACTTAACTAATAGTTACTAAGCATCTACTATGTGTCAAGTACTCAGGTGAGTGCAAGGGATACAGCCAATGGTGAACAGTTTCTGCTTTGATGAAATTAATGGTTTTCTAGGCTATATAGGTTTATGAATCAAGTGTAGACCATGTTGGCTCTATTTTATTTTGCTATATTTAATCCTTGTTATCCCCTTAGTGAGAATGCACCTAGCATGATTTCCCACAATTCCATTCTACAGAAAAGAAAAATGAGGCTCTTATTTTTACCCAAGATCACAAAGCTAATAAATATAGCAGAGTCAAGATTAACGTAAGTTGAGTCCTACTTTTTTTTTTTTTAAATAACATCACCTCCACTTTAAAGGTGAACCAACATGGTTAGCTTGTTAAGCCTATGATTTATTGGGTGCAGGAACATGGTAAAGTTGAATTATTAAAAAACATTATGTCTATTGATGTCATTAGATAACCTAAAATCATAACTCTATTTTAAGGCATAGAACAGTGTAAGGAGAGCAGTTTATGTTACCAAATTGCATCTCTTTTTTGCACAGTTAGCTTTTATGGCCTGGAAACTTGTTTTAAAAAAATTATGCTTTAACTTTTCTACTTTTCAGGTCAGACAAATGTAGTTATGTTATTGTAATTATTTTGTAAGTAAATGAAAGCATACTTTAAAAATACTGCTGCCAAAGAAGATGACAATGGATGCTGTTTGGAGAACAGACTGAAAATGTTTATCAAATCTTCCCTGAGTGGGTCCAACTCCACTCAGGAAATACAGTGCCTTTATACCTCTCCAAGGAAGTACATGCAGCAGTGTTATGATGACGTGCAGTTCATTCAGCTCCCTCACATATTATCCTGTTTCATATGGGAGAGTCCAATATACTGAACACCTCTCAAAGTAACTGAAAACCAAACTTTCAAGCACTTTGCAGTTGGGAAAGTATCCTTTCCCAGAAGCTAATAAAATTTTCTATGTACTACTTGAGATTTCACACCATAATGGCTTACCAAAATAGGAAGCATGGAAGAAAAGTTTTCTATTACCAAAACTAGTTAAATACCAAAGAGAAACCATGTGTTAAAATAAAAACAAATGTATGTCTTCCAACAATTTTTATTTCATGATAATTGTTATTGCTATTATTATTTGATTAGGCTCTATGAAATTCTCTCTTGAAAGGTATTCAACAGTTTATGTTAAATGGGTGAAAAATCTATCTTGGGTGCAGTGTGTTCAGGTTATAAAAGCACCAATGCTTATTTTATCTCCCCACAAAGTGTTGCTGAGATAATTACTGCTGACAGCTTTATTCAAGGTTCATTTCACTTTTTCTGCTATTTTTCTCTGGTTAGAAGTTCAACAGAGCCCATGGGAAGCCACACCCCTCACACCTGTTAGGCTTCTTCATGTTACGGAGGGCCAGTATGGACATGTCACTTCAAATTAGCATTGTACCCGGGCGCTAACTGTGACAATTACTTATCACAGGTTTAACCAAAAAAAAAAAAAGTTTCTAATTCAACCACAAAAACAGTGTCACAGAATGTAATTTAAACCTGTAAAAGCAGGTTACATAAAAAACATTCAGAGAGCCACAGAAAAGGTTCCCAGGGTTTGGGCTTTGTGCTATATCTGAATTATGCAGAAATGCTCTGCAACTGAACATTTCCTTTAAAACAAAAACAAACCAAAAAGGTAAATAAGGAAGAGCCAGCAATTATACATTACTAGCAGGCAATGGTCATGAGTGGGCTGCTTCTCTAAATGTTCTTTATGATTCTCTCCCAAGCTTGATTTGATTCATTTTGTTAATTCTTTTGTGCCATGTAACTAATTCAATAATGAAATTTCCAGCAAAAACAAAGCAGCTACTTCTAACTTTACAAAGGAAAGACATAGATTTAACTAGAGGCAAGAAGCATTCTCTCCTAATATTTTTTTCCACTTGCAAACCATCATTACAGAGGGCAGACATTAACACAAAAAGAAAAAGAAAAAGAAAAAGGAACAACTTCACACTCTTAAATGTGTTTCAAGCTACTTATTATAAGCCTCTCTGTTTCAAGTGTAAAATAATCTCAGAATTATGCCACCTCTGAAAGACCTGGGTTGGTTGGAGGTGGTTAATATGGACTGCTGTGAGGCTAATTGTGGATCTTGAGTTAATTATTCTCTCCTGAAGGGGATTTAAAAAATAAATAAAATGGTCTTTTTCTCCATTTTTATTTTAATTTGGACTTAAGCAAACACTGAATGATGATAGCTAAGTTCTGAATACTTCACAATTTGCTGCTGTTATTTAGATGAAGATCCATGGATGTCTGGAAAATAAATATGTCTACATCATAATAAATGCTAATGTGCACTAACAAACAACAGTGAATGGATCTGTATTTGCCATAACTTGCACTATTTGATTCACAGATGTCCAGTGTCCATTATCTGGTCAGAGATAAAAAGGAGTTCAACGTTGTTCCCCCCACGCATACCACCATTACCACTGCTACCAACCACCACCGGGAGGAAGGATGCAAGCCAGAGTTCAAGGAGACTAGCTTTGAAACAGAATCATGAAAAGCAAAAGCCAAAACAATGAACGAATTTGACAGAAGAAATTAATTGCTTGTTTGCAGGAAATCATATCTGCTGGTGAACCCATATTAATTTTGGTATGGAAAATAATTTCAGTATCTTAACAGTTTCAAAAATTTCAAAACCATCAAATACATAAGTGGTACAGTAAATGCAGAATTTTTCTCAAACCAAAATATAGGATTACCTTATGCAAAAGAAACAAACAAAAAAAGCTTCTCAAGATATTTTCTTCATTTTTTCTAACACTTAGGAAGTCATTTATTAACAAAAGCATATGAGGTCAACATAGGAAATGCCGATTTTAAGAATCCAGGACCTTACTGAAACAAACCTTTTGTCTTATACTATAACCACAACATATTCACAGAGAATCAGAACAAAACCTTTGGTTGGTACTTTTACCTCAAGCTGGCTCCTTATTATAAGTTTGATAAAGGGATTCTGTTAGTGGAAAAACCTCATTATTTTAGAGATACTGTATTAATCAGTGGTGACTTCAGCTCATCAAAACCACAGAACCTCCAAATATGCAAGGATACATCTCAAGCCTGTTTTGTATGCACATAGAGTACCAACCAGCCATTTGGCACATGCCTAGTCACTAGTGGGATGCCATTTACCCCACAGCACCGTGGAACTCTGGATAGCAAACATAGGCGCTCCGGATATTTTTCCAGCAGCATGTCTTTCCTTGGCAAAACTCAGGCACTTAGGCTAACAGCTTTGGTCTCACCACATGGACACAGTCTACTGGGCATCTTGCCATGGCTTTTCCTTCTGGGAAAAATAAAGAGTCTGAATTAACTATACCAAGTCAGGCATAGCAGCATAAATGGGTGCTACCTTGAAACTGGAAAAAAGAATTTAATCTGGCTAGTCATTCCAGGCCTGGCCCATCCTAGCGAAGTAATTTTTCTCCAGCTCAATTACCATGTTCTTTTTGTGAACCTCTACAATTCTTGGCCTGTGGTTCTTTTAATTTTACCTATGTCTGAGTTTAGGGATTGGACCCTAAGGTCCTTGAGACCTCCACAGGGCTTAGCAGGTTGGCTTTGATAGGCCAGTCATGTAATAAATGCTTGCTTTAATTTAAATGGGCATTTTCCCTACTTTCCTCGCCAAGATAAAACATGAAAGATTCTTGTAATTTTCTAGAGAAGTACATAACCTACCTAGGGGGTAAAAAAAGGCTTGAAAACACTCCAGAGTGTGATAAGCAATACTAAAAAAATAGTATCAGATCACGGTTTGACTGACTTCTGGATCTGTGTGAAAAGTATAAGGTTCAAAAGGATTCCAACATAAGATAGCAGGTGAAATTTAACTCAGCAGTCACTGAAAACTTGAAACCATCAGTCAAAATAAGCAAAATACAGACCACTCAAATTCAGTATCAACATAATTTGAACTTAAATATTTTCATTTTTTGATAAAGCACACTAGTTTCATTTAGTACTTAATATTTTTAATTATCTTTACATTCTAATGTATTTCATCTCTGTGGACATTTTGAATTAGAGTAATTCAAACGTCATTTCAACCCCACTTTGTAAAATTTGTAGTATCTTACAAATTTATGAGGATGCATAATAATGTAGCTAATAAAGAAAATTTTCAGATTGGTATAGAGGTTATCCAGTAATGTATCCTGCACATAAAAATAACACATCTTAAAATAATGTCTTACATAAGAATAATACAATGCCAGTATTATTTTACTATTATATTTTTTTGGACTCTCACTCAGGTAACTATAAGAACCAGAAAGTAACCTTGCTATATACATGTTTATGTTTACTTATTGGTTCAATGATTCTTGTAAGTATACACACATATACACAAGCCAAGATTAATCTTCTGCATTAAAAAAAATCAGAAAACACTCAAATCTCTTAAAAAATATTTTGACACACGACAAAAAAAATGCCCCATTCCTGAGTCAAATATGTCTTTGTGGGCAGATTCATACCTACAGTCCTTATATACGTCAATTCCCAAAAAACAGTATATATAAAATGAGAGCTGTGTTAAAGTGTTAACTCTCCAAATAGGCAGTCATCACTTTTATGTGCTAATTATAAGTCCTATTTTTCAAAAAACTAAATCAACCTTTACTTTGAGCTGAGTAAATTTACTGAAAAGTGCTATAGTTAAAAAAAAAGAACCTTTAGTATGAGTACAACAAAAATGAAAAGTGAAAAATTTTTTTCCAGAGGCCAAGAATAAATCATTTTATACATTATTCTGATCAATGTATAGTAATAATGTTAGAAATATTCCCTCAAAAACAAAACCTATGCAAATCTCTCAGCAAAATGAGAGCAAGAAATGATTTGGAGAATTAAAGAAAGCTGTATTTCTTAAAGGACACTAGTAAGGCTGTCATTCAGGAGTTGTGTATTATTTGAAGTTTATCTATTTTTAGTTTATCCATTTCATATACCAAAGATTTATGTATTAGAATTGTATAGAATCAGAGAATTTTAGAGGTAGGAGAAACCTTGGAGTTGGGGATGGAGAAGATGGTGGAAAGAAAATGAGAGGATTCCATTATTTATTGGGCACCTACTCTGCACATAAGGGTTCTATGAAGTAGGTTTTATTACCTCTTTTTCCTGAAACAGAAGTCCCAAGAGACTATTTGCTTTTAGTGGAGATGAGCTTAAATTCTAATTCAAGTTGCTCTGATTCCAGAATCTATATCTGGCCACCATACAAAAAAAACCTAACATTTATTTAGCCAGGCAATCCATATCCATTAACTCATTTAATCCCAAACCTGCTAATATTCCCAAATGACAGATGAGGAAACATGGGCTTAGCAAAATTAGCAAATCTGTCTAAAGCTACTTTAAGATCTTCTGTTACATGGTCACATGTATATTTTCTAATGTAACTGCTAAGAAAACCAAAGTCCAGAGGACTTATATGACTTGCCCAAGATCAAAGAGGTGGCAAATTAGAGGAGGGACTATGAGATGAGCCTATAGGCTTCAATGTACTACACTCTTTTTCTATGCTCTGTCATTCAAGATACACATTTCATCACCACTTAATCCAAGAGCCCCCTAAATCATGTCCTATGAACTCTTTTCAAGCTCAAATGGCATTCAAACCTATTTGACAGAACATTATCCAAACTTGACCTTCAATTTCCTAACACTAAAACTTTATTCAGTTATGGCCTAGAAGAAAAAAATACCATGCTATAGCCAATCTTAGGTGAAGTCTGCTAGGAAAGGAGGACAATGAAAGCATCCTCTTGCTTTGCCAACTCAGGAGGCATTCACCAAGGTTGGTTCCCTGGAGCTTAAGAACCAGCAGGCTGACATTTTGGACACATATAGGCAGATGAGGGGCAAGCGGCAGTAATCAATTCTCTACTAGAGTGGAATGTCCATGGGGATTCTGAGAGGACAGGGAATCTAGGTCTCCCAGAGAACTTTTGAGAGTACAGCTGTATATATCTAGAAGCAATGGTAGTCACAATTGGGCACAAGTGGGAGGCATCCTGGAGTTTCTTCTAGACTTTATCCTTATTCCTCAAATCCTTTTCTAAGACTTGGTTCTTTCCCTCATCATCCTAGACTTGGTAACTTCATGTTATACCCTAGTTCTCCACACCCTAGTCTTATTAATTTCATCTTCTCCTACACCATGACCCCTGCTGCTCCCACCATCTCCCAACTACACTGAACTTTTATCTGTTTTGAGTTTCATTTCTCAGAGCCTCAAGCATCAACTAGCCTACTCAATAACATACCAAGTTTGGACCAGTCCACCCCAAGCTAAGAGCACTTGACAACTTGGCTAAATTACATTCATTTATTCATTTTAACTGTGGCATTTGAGGGACAATGTTCTATTTCAACTGTAGTTTGGAAATTTTCAAGAATTTTGGCCCAGGTTAAAAATTCTCACAGATGAAAGCATAAATGGCATTTTTTTTGTGTTGGTATAATCAACCAAAAGGCCATGTGGTTCCATGGAAAGCATTCTGGTAGACAAGTGAGAGAATGGGGTTCTAGTCCACATTACAAAATCTTCTAACCATCTAATGTTCTTGTCAAAGTCATTTACCTCTGAACTTCAGTTTATTCGCAAGAGAGAGAGAAAAAACCTCCTCTGAATGATTAAAAAGATTATGAAAGAAAAATGAATTAGTCTAAGTGAAATGACTTGAAAACTGAAAAACAGATGGTTTTATTCCTTCAACATTTATTAGGCTCATTCTGCGTATGGTAGGCTCATAACACCAGCATTATTTTTTCATATGTGTTCACCTTGTTCTTCTTATAAGACCTCAAAGTAAAACTCAAGTCCACAGAGTAAGCAGACATGCAATAAAAACATCAGACTGCTAAGCATTTCTTAATGATTCAATAAGAACCGTAAATACCCAAAGTCAGATGCATTGTAACTCTTTCCTCTATATAGCCCAGCAGTGAAAATACCCAAATGCCTGTCCCATCAACAATAGAATAGATGAGTCATGTGGAATATCCATCCACATAATAAAATATTATGAAGCAATGAGAATGAATGAACTGTAAATACATATAAGAATATGGATCAATCTCATAAACATAAGGTTGAAAAGCAAGGAAGGAGGGGAGAGAGTGAAGGAAGGAAGGAGACAAATAGTACATACTATATAATTCCATTTATGGTTTTATCACTTAGATGAAGGGGGCATAAGAGGGGCTTCTGGGATGCTGGAAATGTTTTCTTCCTCAATCTGGATGCTGGTTATATGGGGGTATTTACTTTACAAAAATTCATCAAGCTGTACATTTATGATTTCTACACTTTTCTGAATGTATTTCAGTAAAAAGTTGTTCTGTTTTGTTTTGTTTTAATGCTGCTAAAAATTCAAGTACAATAAAGAGTGAAATGCATATTTCATTTACAAACATGGCAGTCATTGGTGCCAAGAAAAGTTATTCTGTGGAGAAATCAGTTGAAGGCCCCAGAGTTGTTAGTTGAGGAATTAGTGGTAGACAAAAAATGGAGATGGTAATTCTATTTAACTCTTTTTGAATTTTGGTTGCAAGAAGAGAAAGTAGTAGCTAAAGCCAGTTAAGATTATTTTGTCTTTGTTTTTATGGTGTGCATTTGTGTGTTTCTTTTAAGATGTGAGGCTTTTCATGTTTAAATGTGACAGACTAGTACAATAAGGTTAGTTAAAATACTCAAGAAGAGATGATTGATAATGTATAGTTCTGAGAATACCAAAGGAGATGGGATATAGAGCATAGGTAAAGAGATTATCTTACTTAGCTTGGACTAGAAACAACATTTTCTGACTCCTAAATCCAGTGTTCTTTTTCTATACACAGTTATCTGATTGAAAGTGTGACTGGGCTAGTGGCAGTATTCAAATGTTCAGTGCAAAGGAGCTTCCAAGTTTTAATCCTGTCTCTATGGGCTTGGGCAAATGTTTTTTTTTAGATGGGTCTTGTTTATTCTACCACCCTATGTCTTTTTTTTTTTGCTATTATTAATGTACAGTTAACATGAGCAATATTATGGTTACTAGACTTCCCTATTATCAAGTCCCCACCACATAACCCCATTACAGTCACTGTCCATCAGCGTAGTAGGATGCTATAGAATCACTACTTGTCTTCTCTGTGTTATACTGCCTTCCCATATCCCCCCGCCCTGCTACATTATGTGTGCTAATCGTAATACCCCTTTTCCCCCCTTATCCCACCCTTCCCACCCATCTTCCCCAGTTCCTTTCCCTTTGGTAACTGTTAGTACATTCTTGGGTTCTACGAGTCTGCTGCTGTTTTGTTCCTTCAGTTTTTGCTTTGTTCTTATACTCCACAGATGAGTGAAATCATTCGATACTTGTCTTCCTCCACCTGGCTTATTTCACTGAGCATAATACCCGCTAGCTTCATCCATGTTGTTGCAAGTGGTAGGATTTGTTTTCTTCTTATGGCTGAATAATATTTCACTGTGTATATGTACAACATCTTCTTTACTTATTCATCTACTGATGGGCACTTAGGTTGCTTCCATTTCTTGGCTATTGTAAATAGTGCTGCGATAAACATAGGGGTGCATATTTCTTTTTCAAACTGGGCTGCTGCATTCTTAGGGTAAATTCCTAGGAGTGGAATTCCTGGGTCAAATGGTATTTCTATTTTGAGTTTTTTGAGGAACCTCCATACTGCTTTCCACAGTGGTTGAACTAGTTTACATTCCCACCAGCAGTGTAGGAGGGTTTCCCTTTCTCCACATCCTCGCCAACATTTGTTGTTGTTTGTCTTTTGGATGTTGGCCATCCTAACTGGTGTGCGGTGATATCTCATGGTGGTTTTAATTTGCATTTCTCTGATGATGAGCGATGTGGAGCATCTTTTCATGTGCCTGTTGGCTATCTGAATTTCTTCTTTGGAGAAGTGTCTGTTCCTTGGACACGTTTTTAAATAACTAGCCATAGTATCTTCCATGTGATAACATTTAATATCATTTCTGGAGTTTTATGGATCAATTGGCAAATCATCAGCTAATAGCTTTAGAGATGAAAAGGGCTAGAATGACAATCTTCTATTTGGATGTTAAAAGCTTATAAGTAATTAAACTTGCCAACTGTCTGTAGACAAATGAAACTAAAAGCAAAAGAAAATTGGCAGACATAGTACACACAGTCGTCACATTTTACATGAATAGAAAGACCTAGTTTCCCTTTCCATCTCACATTCCATGAAAGTGGAATTATGGCTACAATGAATGTGGCATTCTCATCCTTCAGTTGTTCCACAGTGAAAACTATAGCATGGTGAAGAACATACAGACAGATAGGCTTTCACAGATATCCATCCTATCATTGATCTTCCTTTGCTATAATGAGACATGTGGTGTGATAAGGCCATGAAGTCTATTCGGCTTGGATTCAAATAACACTGCCACTTATTAATTATGATGTCATATGAATATGACTCAGTTTGCTCATGTGTAAAATGGGTCAAACAATAACCTTCACCTCATAGGGTTGTTAGGAAGACTGAATTGTATTATTATACATATTCTGCTAAGACTATGCCTTGTGTATAGTATTTTTTAAGGGCTATATAATGTTATCATTATTCCCAGAGAGACAGGCCTAAGATGAGCATAAGGCAAAGGGACCAATCTTATGGGTACAAGACAGATTTTTTAAGAGAAATATCTGAATGTTCATAATAGGTGAAGCTGGGGAACTATGCTAGGGAAGGAAAAACAAGAATTTAAGGTTTACAGCTCAGAAGGAAAATCCTTTATGGTAAAGTGGGAAGAGGTAGCCTTTTGAATCAAACCTGGGCCAAGATCCCCTTTCCACTACCTCTTATCTATGTGTTGTTGGGCAAGTTACTAAACCACTTGAAGCCACAGTTCCTTCACATGTAAATATGGGGATGATAACCTACCTTTCTGGATTAATCAGTGGGAG
This sequence comes from Phataginus tricuspis, assembly GCA_029783875.1. Taxonomy (NCBI): domain Eukaryota; kingdom Metazoa; phylum Chordata; class Mammalia; order Pholidota; family Manidae; genus Phataginus; species Phataginus tricuspis. Next base: position 40,940,598 of record JAQQAC010002837.1, read on the forward strand.
GATTAGGGATACAACATATAAAGCCCAGCAAAGTGCTTAGAACAAAGGACAAATGGATATTGTTCCTATTATTACTGTTACTATTAATAACAAAAATAATAATTATAGAGGTCAAGAGAAATGGTTAAATTTCACCTAGGATTTTTTTTACATCCTGAGGTCAATTCACAAAAGTATCCCATATTTAGTTGTAATATATTTGTACTAAAGTAATTAAAGTTCAACTTTTAAAACTTATTTTAGTGCTCACTACAAAACTGTTGATGTCACACTAAAAAATGCTAATTTTCATTAAATTATTTCTGAGTTTACAATCATCTGAAAATATATAAACATCATGATGAGATTTTTGAGTTTCTGAACTCAGGGATTAAATTGTCATGTTAATAAAAAGAACCAATTCCCTGAATATTTTTTTATTACTTTTTTTTGGTATCATTAATATACAATTACATGAGCAACATTGTGGTTACTAGGTTCCCCCCATTATCAAGTCCTCACGACATACCCCATTACAGTCACTGTCCATCAGCACAGTAAGATGCTATAGACTCACTACTTGTCTTCTCTGCTATACTGCCTTCCCTGTGTCCCCCTGCTACATTATACGTGCTGGCCGTGATGCCCCTTTTTCCCCCTTATCCCTCCCTTCCCACCCATCCTCCCCAGTCCCTTTCCCTTTGGTAACTGTTAGTCCATTCTTGGGTTCTGTGAGTCTGCTGCTGTTTTTTTCCTTCAGTTTTGCTTTGTTCTTATACTCCACAGATGAGTGAAATCATTCAATACTTGTCTTCCTCCACCTGGCTTATTTCACTGAGCATAATACCCTCTAGCTCCATCCACGTTGTTGCAAGTGGTAGGATTTGTTTTCTTCTTATGGCTGAAAAATATTCCACTGTGTATATGTACAACATCTTCTTTATCCATTTGTCTACTGATGGACACTTAGGTTGCTTCCATTTCTTGGTTATTGTAAATAGTGTTGCGATAAACATAGGGGTGCATCTGTCTTTTTCAAATTGGGCTGTTGCATTCTTAGGGTAAATTCCTAGGAGTGGAATTCCTGGGTCACAATTCCCTGAATATTATAATCATTTTTTAACATGAAGTCAACATTTTTTGAGAGACTACATGCCATTTTTCCTTATCCTATAGGTTTCAATTTCAACAAGCTTGCTCATATTGTTGTTTTGTTTTAGTAACAGTTATAAACTGATATTTATCAGTTCTAAAACACTGTGGGAATGATATGGTCTTAAAGACTTTCTCATTAGATAACTCAATTTTTAGAGAGACTAGAAAAGCACATATATAAAAATACAGCTCTTACAAATCTCCTCTCCTTCTCTTATTTAATATATCAAAGCAGATAATTGATGATTAATTTAACCTCTTACTTCCTATAGTAAGGGATGCAATGAATACCGTGAGATAACACAGTGTTAATAAAGGTCTACTAAATATCGTTTGAAAATGTCATATTTGTTTGTCACTAGTCTGAAGGTTACCCTTTTTTGTCTGAATTACAAATATTTGAATTTTATGAGCATTTACATCTGCTCTGAATGAGGCTGAAAGGTTAGAAACAAGTAACACAAGTCAGATCTCCAGCTTTTCAACTGCACACTTAATCCAAAACAACCAATTAAAGTTTTTAGGCCAAATTTCTCTTCTGAGCCTTTATTTGTGTGCTGGCCACATGCTTGTTCAACTAGTGTGGGTCACCAGCAATTTAGAAATCAGGGAACACATCTACTCTTTTTCATCTCTTCTGATTCTCAAGTTACTTCTGTATTCACCTCATTCTGTTTGCTTCCTGTTTAACTGTGAATTACATTTAAATTTTAGGGGTAAGATACTTAGATGCTTCATATCTCCCTTCAGATTTGCATGGTTTAATGTGGGTTAGTGTTCCTGCTTCTTCTTGGTGTTCTTTTTTGGGGGGCCTCTTTTCAATAACATCAACTACACAGAGAGTGGTTTCCAGCTCTCAAGGTTTCCCATTTAACTATTATTAAGGGAGTCCTCCATCTTCCAGAATTAAGACTATTAACTCTCCTAGCTTTAAGAATCTAGGGGAAGAACATCGCTTTTTAGGACATCTATGTTCTTTCCAGGTAAGATTCTATTTTCTCCAATTGTTTCTTGAACTGACCTACCCCTGCCCCACTGTGGTCCATCATCACAGTATTTTCTTCTGAGTTTGAAGCACTTTATAAGCTGCTATTTATAAAACATTAATTTTAAATTATTCCATTTTTGAGAACTAAAAAGAGTTATAATAACTCAAAGGCAATGTCCAAATAAAGCTATCTGCATCTGAATAAAATGTTGCAGCAATAGTTTCAAATAAGAAAATGATACACAGAAGGGTAACTTCTAAATTTTGAGATGGAACAGCTAGCATAGTTCACCAGCAAGTTAAAAGTCAGGCCTATTTACTTATTAAGCAAGCGCCTAACTATATCATCACTAATAGCTTAAAATGTCCAAATTAATCTGTTACATATGGTTGGTGAACATGTATTGGTTCTTCAAAGTTTTACTTGTAGTATCAGTCCTGTATTTTCTAACCTATCATAATTAATTCAGTCCCCTTGCACTTTGAAATCTCCACAATAATAAGAACTTTATCAGGCTGGTGTTGGTATGAAGTGGCACAGCAAACCGAAATCCCACTGGGAGCAGTCCACAGACTTCTCTTCTAAGCAGCAAAAAGCTGTTATCATTTTCTGAATTACAGGAACTATAAAAGGACACTCTACTCAAGCTGCCGCTGAATGTCACCTGAAAAGCAATCACAAAAGGGCTCTGTCTTGGCTTATCTCTGAGCTCTGTCACTACGGCAACCAGCAGGGAATAAGTATCTGTGGGTCTATGAATTTCAGAATCCCATAAAAGCCAGGGCTAAAAAGGCATGTGCAGCCTCTCAGAGATTGACTGCATTAATACATTAGCAAATACTGTGAAACACTGGATAAATGTCAGCAATTATGGAAAAAGCGTCTAATAACGATATTCGTTGCCTGTCAAACCCCCATGAGGTTTGATATGTAACTGCCACTCAAAGCTGTCTGTAATTTTATCTCTTTTATACATCTGAATCCACAGCATTCAAATTTGTATTTTGAAAGTAATAAACTGTAAAGCAGTTCATTCTGTGTTGATCACAACTGTCAACAAACATACAATAAAAGAACAAAAAGACTTTTCATTGGCTGTAGGAACAATCAGTACGAACAATCTCCTGTGGATGTTTATAAAAAAATATCCATATATATTCTACATGTAGAATATTAAACAATGTCATGATGTGGGGCAGCAATTGATTTGGCTATTAATTAAGTCACCTTGAGCTCAAAAGGCTATTTATCGTCCATAAATTTTCATTTTAAGCCTTTTCTTTGGGTTAGACAGTTTTATGAGAATTTGGCCAAGTGGACACAGTTGAAAACATCCCTTTTTTTTTTTTTTTTTGCACATTGAAAAATGCCATGGAATCATTGTTAGTCCCAAAACAGGCTATAATGCTATCTTCACTGCCTTTCTCAAATAGAGAATTACAGGCAATTGATTATATCTAAAACCCAAGGGTCTAAAAGCACAACTTAACAAGCTGAACACTACTCTTCAGATTCATATCTCCACTGTTCAAGAAAATGACTTATTAAGAAATCTTATCACATATGTTACAGCTGTTCAAATGCAGTAGACAGCATGTTAACTTGCAAACACAAATGCCAGAGATTAAGTAGTGCATACGTACTGCAAATAACCTTCCATTTCTGTTATAGACTAGGATCAGGTACAAGGTTTCTAATAAGACCTTTCTCAGTAACAGAGGAAAAGAATGTGGTTTCTTGAGGAAGAGCAGGGCTATCTCTGAAGAAAGCAGTAATATGTATTAGAGTACTAGACTATCAGTTTTTATTGCAATTTAGAGTCAACTCTTTGACTTTTCAGTGTTACATTTAATATAAATGCAGGAAACATTTACTGTTTATTTTGTGGGCTATACTATGCATTTGAGACAAAAAGATGAATACCATCTGTTTCCTACCCTCAAGGAGTACACTGTCTCATAAACAGTAGTATATGTAAACAAATTATTATTACAAGTACTCTTCCTAAGAGCTAGTTAGAAGGAAAAGGGGATTTGAAGTAGCCCTAAGGAAAGTTTATAATAATAGAAAATAAGTGTATTCTGCTGTATACTATTTCTATCAAAAATTGTTTACTTATAATCTACTTGGATCAGATGAGATCATGTATATGAAATATGCTTTATAAAGTACAAATCACTACATAAGTGTCTTTTAATACACTAACTCAGTGCTATGTTAAGTAACTGTGGGTACCAAAATAGTGTATGTGGCTCATTCCCTGCCACATAAATAATATGGTTACTATTCAGCACACACACACACAAACCAAAGTGCTACAGTGAAAAGTTAAAATTCACTTATATTCAAAGACATCTAAGTACTAACTGGAAAATAAAGGCAAATTTTGTGTCTCTGTTTCTGCCTTTTATTAAATAATTGTAAGACTTCGAACCAGTATGAGTGCAATTCTGGAAAAAATTAGACTGGATATCTTATAATTAGAACTACTTTGAGAAACACGGAACATATAAAACATAGCATGGTACAAGAGAAAGAACATTTATTTGCATCAGAGAAGGAGCAGATTTGGAATCAAATACTGGTTCTGCATTTCACCTACTCATTCACAAGTTACACTTTCAGAGCAACATATTCATCCTCATCCACTAGTTAAAAATAAAATTTATTAGCAGTTTTCACACACACACACACACACACAACACACATTCTTGTAATGACCACCACCACAATCAAAATATTGAAAATTTCTACCACTTCCCAAAATTTCCATTTGTTATTATTTAGCTGCAAGCCTTATTTATATAACCTGGATTCAGGCCCTTTGTTAAGTATATGTTTTGCAAATATTTTCTCCTAGTCTGTGGTTTGTCTCCTCCCTTTTTTCATTAAATGGTGTCTTTTGAAGAACAAAAGTTGCAAATTGTAATGAAATCCAATTTATCAGCTTTTTCTCTTATGGTGAAGGCTTTCAGTGTTCTAAGAAATTTTGCCTGCCCTAAGTTCTTAGAATTCTGACTTTTCTCTGATATTTTCTTCTACCAGTTTTATAGTTGTAGCTTTTGCATTTAAGTATATGATCCATTTTGAGATAATTTTTGTGTATGGCATAAGATAAAGGTTGAAGTTGCCCTTATTGATAACCAGTTGTCTCATTACCATTTGTTTTAAAAAGAGACTATATTTGCTCCGTTGCATTACTTTTGTATCTCTGTACAAAATCAGGTGACACCACATATAAAGATCTATTTCAGAATGCTCTACTTTATCCATTGCCCTTATATGTCTATCTTTTTTTTTTCATTTATTTTATTTATTTCTTTCTTTTATTAAGGTATCACTGATATATAATCTTATGCTCAGGTTTCACATGAACAACTGTGGTTACTACATTCCCCCAATTATCAAGTCCCTACCACATACTCCATTACAGTCACTGTCCATCAGCCCTATATGTCTATCTTTATACAAATACCATGTCTTGAATACTTTATTATTTTTAAATCAGGCAGCGTTAGCCTTCCAACTTTGTTCTTCTTCAAAATTATTTTGTTAATTCTAGGTCCTCCACATTTCCATAAAAATTTGAGAGTTAATTTGTTCAATTTCTAAAAAGAAACTATTGAAATTTTGATTGGGATTGCAGCAACTCCATAGAATAGTATAGAAGAACTATCACCTTAAAAATACTGAGGGTTCAGTGAAATAAGCCAGGCAGAGAAAGACAAGTACCAAATGATTTCACTCATTTGTGGAGTATAACAACAAAGCAAAACTGAAGGAACAAAACAGCAGCAGACTCACAGACTCCAAAAAGGGACTAGCAGTTACCAAAGGGAAGGGGTAGGAGAGGGTGGATGGAAGGGAGGGAGAAGGGGATTAAGGGGCATTATGATTAGCCCACATAATGTAGGTGGAACATGGGGAAGGAGTATAGTACAGAGAAGACAAGTATTGACTCTATAGCATCTTACTATGCTGATGGACAGTGACTGTAATGGGATGTGGGGGGTACTTGATAATATGGGTGAATGTTGTAACCAGAATGTTGCTCATGTGAAACCTTCATAAGATTATATATCAATCATACCTTAATTAAAAAAAAAACATTGAGTGTTCCAATCCATGATTATGATGCATCTCTCCATTTTAAGGACTACTTTTAGCAACAAATTTGTGGTTTCAATGTACAGAACAGCTCTCACAATTTTGCTAGATTTATCATTAAATACTTCATTTTTTTGGATGGAATCATGAGTGACACAATTGTTTTAAATTCCATTTTCAAAATGTTCTTTGGTGCTATATAGTAATACTTTTTTGGGGGAAGGGTACATTAATCTTGTAGCTTATGGCCTTGTTAATTTCACTTGTTACTTTTCATAGCTTTGTTGTTGATTATGTTGGTTACTGGGTTCAATAAATTTTATTTTTAACTAGTGGATAGAATAAGTATGTTCATAACAATGCAATATACTACTTAATATTTGTTAAGAATAAAGACTTTATGTAAATTAAGAATTATATAAATTACAAAATATGTAATTTAATTTTGTTTTGGTCAGAGATAATACTTTTCATTTCAACTCTCTAAGATTTACTGGGACTTCATTTATAGTCCAGGCTATTTTGGTGAATGTACCATGTATACTCTAACAGAATGTGTATTCTGCTATTTTTGAGTAAAGTGTCTATAACTTTCAATTAGGTCAACTAAGTTAAGAGGGTTGCTCACACTTGCTATACCCTTATCTATCATTTTCTTGTACATTGCTGACACAAGAATGTGAAATCTCTACCTATAGTCATGGACTTGTCTATTCTTTTGGTCCTGTCAGTTTTTAGGGTGTATATTTTGAAACTGTTATTAGGGTGCATAGACATTTAAAATAATTGAATCTTCATGATGAATTATCCTTTTATTCATTATGAAATGTCTCTCTGTAGTGCTGGTAATAGTCTTTATTCTGTATCTTGCTGATACAAATATTCATTACAGCTTTCTTACACTCAGCATTTTCCTGGCAAATATTTTTCCATTCAGTCATGATTAAGTTATCATTGTCACTATATTTAAAGTATGTTTCTTGTAGGCAGCATATAGTTGAGTCTTGCTTTTTGAAATTCATTTTGGCAATCTCTGCCCTTTAATGTGTAGACCATTTATAGTTACTGTAATTATCAATATAGTTGTATTTAGATTTACCATCTTACTTGTTTTGTAAATATTCCATCTTTCCCCCCACCTTATTTTTGATACTTTGTCTAGCATTCCATTTTATCTCTTTAAGTGGCTTCTTAACTATATTTTTTAATATTTTTCTTTAGTGGTTGCTCTAAGGTTTACAACATGCATCTTTAATATAACAGATCACCTTCAATTAATATTATACAACTTCATGAATACTGTAGGAACCTTATAACAGTACAATTCTATTCTGTTTTTTCTGCGGACATATATTTCACTTCTACATATGTTCAAAACTCCCCATTTTTTCTTTAAAGTCATCTTTTTAAAAAAATTAAAAACATAAGGAAACTTGTATACTTGAAATCAATATAATATTGTATATCAACTATACTTTAATTAAAAAAAAAAGAAAAATGTCTTTTATATTTAACCACATTTTTACCACTACCAAGCACCTTTCATTCTTCTGTACAGATCAAAGTTTATCTGGTATTATTTTCCTCTTGCCTAAAGAACTTCCTTTATATTTCTTGTAGTTCAGGTTTGCTGGCACCAAATTCTTTCATTTCTGTTTGTCTGAAAAAGTCCTTATTTTGTCTTCAGTTTTGAAAGATTACTTTCACCTGATACAGAATTTTAAACTGTCTTTCAACCTTTCAGTATTGTGTTAAAATGTTATTCCATTGCTTTTTGGCTTACAATGTTTCTGACGAGAAATCTAAAGAGTCTATGTTTGTTTCCCTGTGTAATGTGTATCTTTTTTACTCTGCATTGAAATTTTTCTTTTACCACTTATTTTTAGCAATTTGATTATGATATTCCTCAGTGTGGATTTTTTTGTGTTTACCCTTCATGGGTTCATTGAGCTTCTTGGATCTACAATTTTATAGCTTTCATAAAATACGGAAAAGTTTCAGAAATTATTTCTTCAAAAAAATTTTTTTTATCTTTGATCTCCTTCGCCAATATCCTTTCTCTTATTCTAGGACTCCAACTGCCAGTATGTTAGACTGCTTGATTTTGTCCCAGAGGTCACTGATACTTTGTTACTTTATTCTTCTCTTTTTTTCCTCTCACACTTCAGTTTAAATAGTTTCTACTGCTATATCTTCAAGTTTGCTGATTTTTGTCTTTGGCAGTTTCTATTCTGCTGTTAAACCCATGCAGTAAAATTTTCAATTCAGTATTATATTGTTTATCACTAGAAGGATTGTTATCCTATTTTATATATTCTATTCTCTCCTCATTAACTTCATGTTTTCTTTTAAATCCTTGAGCATAGTCATAATATTAATACTAGCTCAAGTCCCTATCTCCTAACTTTATCATCATTCTATGTCTATTTCTTTTTTTTTTTTAATAATTTATTTTATTTTAGTATCATTAACCTACAATTACATGGGCAATACCGTGATGATTGAACTCCCCCCCTCACCAGGGGCCCCCCCCCAACCCCACCACAGGCCCTGGTCCGTCGCGTTGGGGGGTGGGGATTGGTTCTTTTTTTTTTTTGGGTTTTCAGTTCCCCCCATGCCCCCCCACCCTATGTCTGCCAATCGTAATGCCCCTTTTACCCTCTTATCCCTCCCTTCCCATCCATCTCCCCAGTCCCTTTCCCTTTGGTTACTGTTAGTCCATTCGTGGGTTCTGTGAGTCTGCTGCTGTTTTGTTCCTTCATTTTTTTTATTTTTTTATTTTTTCTTTGTTCTTATACTCCACATATGAGTGAGATCATTTGGTACTTGTCTTTTTCGGCCTGGCTTATTTCACTGAGCATAATACCCTCTAGCTCCATCCATGTTGTTGCAAATGGTAGGATTTGTTTCTTTCTTATTGCTGCGTAATATTCCATTGTGTATATGTACCACATCTTCTTAATCCATTCATCTACTGATGGGCACTTAGGTTGCTTCCATTTCTTGGCTATTGTAAATAGTGCTGCAATAAACATAGGGGTGCATGTGTCTTTCTCAAACTGGGCTGCTGCATTCTTGGGGTAAATTCCTAGGAGTGGGATTCCTGGGTCAAATGGTATTTCTATTTTGAGTTTTTTGAGGAACCTCCATACTGCTTTCCACAATGGTTGAACTAATTTGCATTCCCACCAGCAATGTAGGAGGGTTCCCCTCTCTCCACATCCTCGCCAACATTTGTTGTTGTTTGTGTTTTGGATGTTCTATGTCTATTTCTTTTAACTAATTTCTCTCCTGGGTATGGATTAGATTTTCCTGCTTGTTTGTATGTATGCAGTAACTTCTGATTGGATGCTGGACTCTGTTCTTAGAGGTGATTAGCTGTTAATCAGCTTGTTCTTTTTGAAGGTTGTTTTAAAGTTTGTAAAAGTGCAGTCCTAGAGTAGCCTTCACTCTAGGGCTAGTTTATCTTCTCTACTAAGGTGTGACTCTTCTGGGGGTATCTCCTGAATGTCCTATGTAGTCACTGAGGTGTCTCTACTATGGCTGGTGGGAACTCGAACTATTCCCAGTTCTCTGTGAGCTCTGAGAATTGTCTGCCTTACAGCTTTCAACTAGCTGTTCTTTTTCCTGGCAGTTGTTCTTTGCCCAGCCTCCTGGAATTTCACCCTGTGCAGGCATAGATTGGTATTCAGTTAAAGACCAGGGGAATCCTATGTACAGCTCTACAGGTTTTTCTCTGCTAGTACTCTGTCTTGCAAAGTTTCGTTGCCTTGACCTCCCTAAACTCCACTCTGTTTCTTCAAACTAAATAAAATTCCCAAGTTCTGTTTTGATTTCATCTCTCTCCTCTGCATCTAGAAATTGCCTCCAAGCAGAATGTAAAGCTACCATAGGGCTCATCTGTTTCCTTCTTCAGAGTCCTGTACTATATATTGTCTAATATCTGAAAACAGTTGTTACATATATTTTATCTAGTCTTCTAATTATTTATAGAGGGAAGAAAATCCCCATAGCAGTTACCTCTTCATGGGCAGAGGCAGCAGTCCATCAGCTTGGGATTTTAATAAACTGACATTAGGATTCACAGCATCAGATCTTAGTGACTGTAAATTTCCTTTTGGGGGCTGTCTCACTTCCATGTGTTCTCCCTCATATTTATTGAATAAATATGTCCATTGGGTACTTCATCCATCCTCCCAAACTTCTCTCTCTCTCTGTTCAGGGTATAGTCTATTTCAAACTTTTCATTCCTTTTAAACTCAAACTTTCTTCTACAGCTTTCAGAGCTGTTCTTTCTGCCTGTTTAGTCTTTGCCTGTGTTACTTGTAAAAGACTATATGTTGACAAGGGCAACGAATGCTCTGAAGCTACTGGGTCTCACCACCATCAGAAGCAACATTATCTATGACGTTGCCAAATAAAGATAAAGCCAGTGAAAATGTCCAAAGACATGTCCAAATCTGTCTGACCTAGGACAGGCTAACAAAGTAATTTAAATAGCATAAGATGACCCTGAAGTTAGTCAAAGAATGCTTCTGATTCTTCATGTATATGCAATATAAAGAAGGTGCTTACTCAAGGGAAAAGGAGCTAATGTCTGTTGAATGCCTACTAAATTCCAGATATTACACTAGAGGTTGGTAAACTTTTTCTCTGAAGAGCCAAATAGCAGACATTCTAGGTTTTGTAAGCCATGTGGTTTTCTTGCAACTCTACATTCCTGCCATTAGTTATAGTATAAAAGCAGCTGTATACAATAAACAATTGGGTGTGACTGTTTCCCAATAAAACATTTACAAAAACAGATGGTGAGTGGGATTTAGGCTGACAGACATAATTGCCAAACGCTGCATTATATTATGTGCCATATATATTAGGTAAAACCATAAGAAATTCCTAATATTCAACAATTTTTTCCTTAAAAAATGGCAGTTTCATATGGTTTAGGCTGTTTGTCAATCCTATTAATCTCCACAATAAACTTTCAAGGCTATTAACATTGTCCTCATTTTGCAGATGAGAAAACTGAAATTCATACACTAAGTAACTGGTCCAAATAATAGCAATATTGGGATTCAATGAACTTGGATTGGTCTGCCTGCTTTATGCTCTGACACACACACACACAGAAATAAATGAACATTGGTACAAATCAGCTCAATGTAGCCTTCCCACCCCCACTCTAAATTATTACAGAATAACTCGTTATTCTTCTGCCACTAAAGAAATTTTGAATTTTGGTAATTTAATTTTTTAAGTTAATTTTAAAGAAAATAAACCTGATTCTCAGTTTATTAAGTTACTATAATCATGCAAGTGCATCATTTAGTTGCTTATTGTCATAGATGTCAACTTAGTGGAACTCTAAATAATTCCTATGAATGAATGTATAAAACACTATGATCCTGCAGAGCATACAGAGAAATACAGTTCAGTTCTTAGTCCCAATTTTTAGAATTTACAAAAGGGAGGCGCACAGACTTATTAAAAAGTAATCAAATGTCCCTTTATTTGGGAAGCCATTTTTCACCACCCTACCTGTTAGAAAAAACTGGTTGCTCCTTTTTCTATGATCTCATTATGTTTATATAAACTTCAGTTCTCATTGTTTATATATGTCCCATACAATACTTTGCAATCCCTGAGAAACAGGACCATATCCTTGCAACTTGAAGGGCCAGCATAGTTAGTTACTTGCTTATGAGTTGTTCCACAGATGTCAAATGAATTGATAGATGGATGAAGAACAGTAATGGACAAAGGTTAACCATTAGATATTATCTAGTACTGACTACTTCAATCTTCAAAATAAACCTAGGAGTAACTATATTTGTAACTACTGACTCAGTCTTCACAGTAACTCTGGGAATAATCTGTGTTCTACAGGTATTGAGGCTGAGAATCAGAGAGGTAAATTAATAGTTGTTAGAGGTTGTCTGTGGGAGCCAGGTGGAAGGAATGAAGGAAGGAAAGAACATGATAGGGAAAAGTGAAAATAACTTACATAAAATACTAGGAATATAAACTAATTTGTTAAATATTTGGAGAAGGTGGTACAGGAAGAGGGACAAAAGCAGTTTCTTAAAGAAAGGTCTTAAAGGTGATAATTGCTGTAGGCATTCCACATGGAAGGAATAGTAAAATTAAATGACAGACTGGGAGACAGCACCAAGTATATTTGAGGAACAACAAAGTGAATATTTAAGCTAAAGCTGAGATATATATGGTATCATATGCAATCATTTATCCAAAAAGTATTTATTAAGCATTTACTCTGGGCCTGTATGGGAAAATAAAGGGTTTTGTATGCCAACATAAAAATCTGTATCTAGATTAGCAAATACTGGGTTGCAATTGAAGAAAAGCAAGGCTGAATGTGATTCATTCTGCACTTTAGAAATATTAACTTTGCAGCAGTGGATGAAATGACCAGAGTGGGGGCTTATGAGTTTTCTTAATAGGTGACTACAGCATGGTAAGTGTGTGATAATTACGAAAGTCTGTATTCAGACAGTACTTTTGTTACGTGGAGGACAAGGAGCCAATGTCAAGCAGTATGTTCCTAATTTGACACCTGCCAAATTATGAATAGGGCAGAAGTTACAGAAGAAAATGACCTCAACCAGAAGAATAAAAATAGATGATATTCCCGCATTCACAAATTCTTTTTTGTTTAAAAAGAAGAAAAGGAAGGAGGGGTGTGTGTTTTTGTTTTATTTTTATTTTATAGAAAAGCCACCATGTAATGGTTCTGCTTAAAAATGATCTCTTTTTTAATGTGAAAATATCTAATAAGTAGCTTTCGGACTCCCAAAACACATCAAACATCTAAAGACCTCTGATTCTAAAATTCCTAATTTCTAAAATTCTGAGTCAACATTCCTTATCCAATGATGGTTATGCAGAAGACCATTAGTAAGCTCAAAAGAAAAAAACAGGGGCATAGCAATAAAGTATTAAAAACCGAAGTAATTTTCCTCTTTTGAATAAGCATGATTAAAACCTGTAATTTAAAAAACCACATATATTCAAACTGTCTGCATTTATAATCTGTCTAGACATAATTCACAGTGTTAAAATTATTTCTACTCTCTGGAAACCAAGAGTGTCCTTGTTAAAGTGTAAAATGAGATTTCGCCTACTAGCAACTCCTTGTTCTCACAGATGAACTGTCACAGCATGAAAACATTCCCCTACTGGTGAAGCTTCAGATACCTATTTCCCTGGTGAAAAGTGCAAAAGGAACTGAAAGAGTTATTGAAAATTCATACAGTATCCCATACCCCATTAGAGTACAACTCTAAGCAAAGAATATATTTTAACTCTAAAGGGAAATGGGGCAACAATGTTTTAAGTGATTGTTGACTTCACTGAGAAGCACAGAAAATGTAAGAAGACTGTAGTCTTCAGGTTCTCAAGAGATTCAAGATTATAGTATAGAAGAATCTAATTATAAGAACTCTAGTTCTTTGTCCTGTTTCCTAAGTCAAAGGTTAATGAGAAGTACACTGAAGAAAGCATCTGTTATTGCAAAGTACTTCTCATGCAAATAAAAATGGAAATGAAAAGTATTTTAATCTAGTTCTTAATTAACTTAAAAAATTGCTTTATTGAGGTATAATTTACATGTCATAAAACGTACTCATTTTTAAGTGTTTACTCAATGATTTTTAGTAAATGTACAGAGTTGTGCAACCATCACCATAATCTAATTTTAAAACATTTCAACCATCCCATCTATTAACTTCCTGATCTAAGTTATTTCCATAAATTCTTGGAAGCCACTGATATCTACAGCTACAATATATTCAAAGCCAAACAAATTTCTGCAACTGAACAGGCAAAGTGAAACTAAGCTCACTTTTATTGACCTTAATAACCAATCCTCTACTCTGGCAATGGGAAGAAAATGTTCAGGTGCTTTCTCTGAAAGTTAAACCATTCTAAGTATTAAGTTATGGCACACTGTCTTGGAAAGAAATTAATTATATTTTTGTTGGTAACACATTTCAGGCTGTTTACACAGCTGACATTTCTCAGCTGTACCCAATTCATGTCCTAAGCTGTGAGGACGATTTGTTTTGTGGCAGATGCCTCCACTTGAGTGATTTAAATAAGTATAAAAACACCATGCCTGCAACAATATAGATTACAAGCACCAGCCTTATGAGTTTTTATAATCCTAATGAAAGAATGGTTTCATGACATTTCTTTGGCAAGGATCTCTTTAGAAGACCACAGTTATAAGCCATTTTTGACAAACTGAAGCACTGGAGCTAGTAGATCTGCTTATGGTACCATTTAAAAGCAGCCTGGTCCTAAACATCTTTGTTGTATCAAATCATGCAGCTCAAGGCAACATCCTGCCAATGTGGCAACATTTGCTCTGGGGAGGTGTGGGCAGGCATGCTTCACAGGTTCTGGGACAAGGTGCAAATATGAATAATGAGGCAAAAAGAATGAAGCCTCTTAATGGAGATTCCCTTCTGTGTGTGCTGTGACTCAGATATAGCACCAAGTAGTATTAGTCTTGGATATGGTGAGTTTTAACTGCTTTCCATATTTTCCTACAGTAATGAAATTGCATTAGAACTCTTTAATAAAAAAATGTTGTAACAATCATTAAAAGGTGGGCCTCATAAAAGACTGTGCCAACTCAGTGTAATGATTCAACATCTAAAACGTGTAAGGCCTTATGCTAAAGAAGAATTTATCATATTTCACTGAATTTGTCAATCACTCTTGGAACTTACATCTGATAAGCCTATCTCAGTCTGCCTTCTACAACTGTGGGGTCCAAGAGCAGTTGCTTTTTCCAACCCTATAAAGTCCCACATTTCTGGACTTTATTACCTTATGTTCTTGCCCTTATACTGGGCAATTATTTTTGCTTTGAACTTTTTATTATAGAAATTTTCAAATACATACAAAAGTTAAGAAAATAGTATAATAAACCAAATATATGCATCACCCTATTTCAACATTGATCAATAGGTGGCTAATTTGCATTTATCTACATACTTTGACTCATGCCCTCAACTGCACAGGTTATTTTGAAGCAAATCTCAGAACCATTTCATTTACTTAAACCAACCAATTCTTACCTATGATCCTTTTCTGACTTATGTCAATAATAATTATAATACTGACTAATTTTATTGAGTGTATGCTATAAGCCAGGTACTATATGGATGTTATTGCTAATCCTCAATACAATGCTACTTGTGAGGAAACTGAAGCTCACAGAATTTAAGTGACATGTTCAGATCTTTATTATTTTCTTTTATTAATATAATTATTTCTTGTAGCAGGTTATTAGACAATGCTAAGACAACCAGACAGTAATTCTATACTATAATATCTATGTTAAAATCAGTGCTTATAAATAAAATGTCTACACATACTTTTTTTTTCTGGAAGGGTTCACTTAAAAAAAGACAATTTTGCTATTTTGTGATTATTTTAAAAGCTTCACAATCCACAAATTATTTTCTAATGGTACAGTGTTTAAACTGTGGAATAATTAAGACTCAGGTAACATCTACCATAAACAAATTGTTTAAAAAGGTTTCCATCTTTCAAAAAGAATTCTTTTATATTAAAATATATAATGATGGTGCTGAGAAAGGAGGAGGTATTATTATCCAGATGGAAATATAATATTTATGAAAATGCAATGTTTGTAATATTTACAAAAAGGTAATCAAATTCTTAGCCATGATTATTATTTAGATGTTACTAGGAGATGTTTAGAAAACCTCAATTTCTTTTTAACCCTGTTTGTTTTAAAAATTAGACTTAGCTTCAGAATTCTTGAAATATCCTCATTTTTTACTTAAAAAAATGGGTATCTGGTTAGAACAACCAAGATTATGGATAAAAGTGGCTAAGATATAATTTCAGTTGGTTTTCTTAGATGATAAAATTTACTCTCTTAGAAAAGAATAATCCCTGGAAACAGGGTAGAGATGGGAAAGGTTTCAAAATTTATAGTGGGTAAACCACTGTAAGTAGATAAAATACCACTGTAAGTAGATAAAATAATAGGTAAAAATGACAATCTTTTCTTCCAGTTTTTTTACAGTAGTGAAAATTATAGGTAAATTTAAGAATAGAGTGCTAATAATATTAACTATAAAAAGTAACTTTTTAAAAGAATACCAGTCTACAAGGAAATGTAGTATTAGAGTTAAATATAATGATTAGGTTATATTGAGATATTTGTAACTCGGGAAAAAATTTTAGCCAAATCAAGCAGCATTAAGTTCCTGACAGATAATGGAACCTTACCAACAGACTGCTGATACATGGGGCTTATGACATCTGTTCTGTAAGTGAATTCGAATTATTACAAATATTCTTATTTTCACATTATCTGACTTATAAAATTATTTCAATGGAACATACAAAGCATTTGAGCCTGCTTATTATCACAGCCAATAAGATGAAAGCGGCAAAAGAGAGAGGATGACATGAACCTGATAACTCAACTGTCACTTACTGAGTCATCTGTGGCAGAAGTCGGCCAGCCCTCCCATAGTTGATGGCGAACAGGGATGCTTGTAAGGTCAGACACATTTCTCTTTACCTATACAAAAGAAAGAGCATAATTAAAGCAGGGTTTCCACATGACTTATAATAGTTGCCAGTCCGTTTACATGATATACACTATATTTCCTCTGTTTTCTTCTATATTCAAGACAAGAACTTGAAACTAGAAACACACAAGTCAGAAAAACTTAAAAAAAAATCTAAATCAAATCTGAAAGCAGATTCTCAATGAAGGCTAGATGAAATAGTTCAAGAAACAGCCTCCCATTAATTGTTTTTATATTCTTGGATGGTTTCAAGTTTCTTTTCAGTCAAGAAACTTCAGGTACACGATTCACCTAGGATGGCCTATAATTGTAAGTTTTTATAATCTAATTTTTTAAATGACTCAAGATATAGATAAAAGATATTTCAGGATTCCATGTAGGGGAGAGAAGGGTGATAGTCTTTTGGGGGAGGGGGCAGGAGGAAAAATATGAAATTTTCTTCTTTGTTTGATGTAAGTTTCAAAGATATAAAAACTTATTAATAAAAGCAGCACAAGTTATTTCTTAATTATCCCAGATCAAAAACTATTTCAACAAAGTGGTTATTAAGTGAGAGCCATACATTCATATACTATTTAGGCCCTTCCTGAAAATACAGTAATGATACTTTTCATTTTAAGTATTATTAAAGATGAAAAACTAATTTTTCTCAACATGTAACATTTTGTCTTTCAGTTTAAGAGAAGAGTAGAATAAAATATTGGAAGTTTAAATTTTATGTTGTCTAGTAATTAAGAAGTATATCTTTCTTCATTTTTCTAAATAGGTTTCAAAAATTCTATTTCATCCCATATTTACAAATCAAATAAACTAACAAATTTGTAAGAATGGAGAAATCATGCATCTTAGCTAATTCTTCAGGTTAGTTACAGGATTACCCTATTATAATAATGAAGCTAGTATTGAAATGTTGCATATAATCTGTTCTATAATATAACTTCAATATAGAAAATAAGCAGCAGTTATTCATGTTTTAAAAATGCAGCAGCCTAAAAGTACCATGTTGTCCAGTTACAGCATTCAGCATCACATTACTATTTATTATACATAAACACATCTAAGTTACCTTTCCAGTGAAACGGAGATATATAGTCACTGGGGAAAGGAAAAAAACAAAACAAAACAAAACATGGAACTCAATCTATTTTTATCTCTAATGTACACCTGTGAAAAAAAGACTTAGTAAATGAGAACTGAGGAGCTTGGGGGCATGGCTTGATCCTCACTCAATTCAAACAAACCAGCTTTTCTTTAGAGGTTCTTAGCAATGGCCAGTCTACCATGCAGTATTTTGTTTATGGTCAGTCACATCAAGTTTGGAAATTTTCATTAGTCATTATCAACCCAACAATTTAACCAAATGCAACTAGGTTAACCTCTGGCCACTTGCACTAGCTAAGGCTATTTATTCATGTTTAAACATTAGTGGTCTTAAGGAAAAAGGTGTTCATAAACCCAAAGCATTACATTAATAAAAGAAAGGGAAAGAACAGAAGAACAGAGTATGAGGAGACTTCAGGTCTCAAGACAAAAGAAGTTCCTTTCTTAAATTTATTTTTGAATTATGTTGTATAGATACACCAAACTTCATCAGTTATTTTGTGTGAGGGGAGGCGGGGAAGAAAAGCAGGACAAATATTTACATCTGTTGGAAAGGTGGAAAGGCTACCCCAGCTTTGGAGAATATACACAAATACTATGAGTTGAGTATATAAACTAATAACTTCGGAGTGGAATTCTTTAAATTCCACCTTAATTCCAAAACACAACAATAGGGTATTATGAAATAAACAGTATTTTTCTTCTTCCATTAACTCATCTGTAACTGCACTGAATTGAATAACATTCCTTTGCTATTGTAAGCCTGAAAAGCATGTTCTGGCTATAGTGTTATGTTGGTATAAAGCACAACGCCAGACTGATGTGCTGCACAAAAGTGATCAAAGTTAGAGTAATGTTAGCCATTGCACAAGTATTTGGCTCCATTGTTCTCCCAGAATGACATCTGTTAAGCAACCTGTCATAGAATAAACTGGTTAATGCAGACAGAACTTGACTAAGAGGGTACAATGTAAAGCATATTAGGCTAATGTTTGACTGTTCTAACGGAAAAGCTAAATCACAGAGTTTCTGAGATTAAGCTAAAAGAATCTTGTTTAGTGAGTGTTAAACCACAAAACAATTTAAGTGAACGCAAACCAGTTTTTCAAAAATAATTCCATGATTTTCAATGCTGTAACCATAGGCAGATTTTACCCTTATATGGAAGAAAGACA
>JAQQAC010002837.1:40959711-40971934 GCA_029783875.1 Phataginus tricuspis
AATGCTGTAACCATAGGCAGATTTTACCCTTATATGGAAGAAAGACAAGTGATAAAATTAGCAAAAGTACAAAATAAGTGATGGTTTTATTAGAGGAGATACAAAAATTCCATTATCTTTTTTGATGGTTTTACTTAATCAAATTTAACTTAAAATCTTGTAGGGAAGGAAAAATCCAAAATATATACAAAGCCAAAATAAAAATAGTACTTTTAAAAAATTAGTATTCTAGGAAACCAGAATGACAAATACAGCTGTGTATAAAATGATGCAGATGAATTTAAGGTCATCATGAGTCAAATGACAGACACAGATCTCTCAGGGAGGGAAGAAGGATGGAGGAATGGAGGAGGAAAAGAGGAAGAACAAATGGGAAGGGGAGCAAGAGAGACAAGAGAGAAATTGCAAGAGTGATTGATCTGAGAGAGGCAGAAAGAACACACACACACAGGGTGGGTTTTATGGTTGGTATGACCAACTGCTATTATTCTGTTACTTCTGATAGAGTTTCATATTCAGAGATCTGTGTTAAATTCCACTGGATAAGTGGCACTTCACAAGTAACACTTCCTAAGGGCCTTTTTGTCTTACACATTTTCTTTGATCAGCATTGGCTCAAGATCATGCTGAATCTCCTTAATCTTTTAAATTCTTGTTATGCTTCAAGCTCTAAATCTATGAGATTTCAGACTGCTAAACTATGCAAACATTTCAGTTAGTTCTGAAGAAACTTAATGTTTTGATTAGCAGCTGAACATCAAAATTATGCTATAAACTATACTGTATTTTGGATCAACATTCTAGATTGACAGATTTTCCAGTTTGTTTTCTAGATTTTTCTGAAAAGTTTCACTTCTTCCCCGTTGCTTTAGATGAGATAGTTGTTTGTGAAAAAGTAAATATCAGATTAACTGGAAATAGTGTAGAATACAGTACTGATTTGTTTCTTTATTATTTGCTTATCATTATAATAAACATTTACTTACATACTTTAATTAAATGTGAAAAGTTAAGCACTGATCTTCCCTTCAAACTTTATTCCTCATTATGGAAATTTTCAATGACAAACACAGCACTGAGGAAAAGATTATTTTATCATGACCTGTTCAATATAAAATTATCTAAGATACTCATTTCCCACAAAATTCTCTTGAGTTCCATAAATTTTCAAATGTTTTTATTTTTTAGTTAAA
Source organism: Phataginus tricuspis (assembly GCA_029783875.1). Lineage (NCBI taxonomy): Eukaryota > Metazoa > Chordata > Mammalia > Pholidota > Manidae > Phataginus > Phataginus tricuspis. The sequence goes on from JAQQAC010002837.1 coordinate 40,960,905, forward strand.
TTTTATCAGAATTTCTTAGAAAAAAATTCTTACAGAGTTATGCTGTTAAAGGCTAAATTCTGAGGCTCAGATTAGCCTCAAATGAGTTGTTTGTAGCTTTTCAAATTGAAAAATATAAAACTTAGTAGATAACTTTGTCAGGTATAATAAAATCATTCCTTATGAGCTAAATTTGGTGAAACTAGTGGAAAACATTTCAGGGAATTTTAAATGTCTTGCAGGTATTAACCAAGGGAAACCAGATTCCGACATTAGGGAAGCCACAAAATTTCAGGTATTATGGCATAGCAAGTGGCAGAGAAGTAGATTTCTAGTCCCAATTCTGCCTGGCTGTTACTGTGGGCAAGCTGGTGGAACCTCTCTGAGATTTACTTTATTCACTGTTAGAAGAAGATAAAACAAGACCACTTCTGATTTTCAAAGCTCTAAAAATCCTGTGATTTTATGAAGATATTAGGGTTAACCCGAGGTACAGGAAAAAAGGACCTAATATATTTAAGACAAGCAAGTAGTGAAGGAAAGTTTAATAAAAGTATCAAGGCTCGAAAATGGAAAAAAAAAATTGTAAAAAGTTAATACAACATATGAAAAAGGAAAACTGCATACAATTCCCAGTAAGAAATACAGATATACTAAAACTCACAGGTGAATTTTTTTTCTTAGATGAAGAAAAGTCTTAGGTTTTTTTAAAGTCTGGATTAAAAAAAAAAGACTAAGTAATATTTTCCCCTCATGAGATGAGATCTCATTGAAAAATAAAGCCTGTCACATTGGTTTCCAAAATAACTATTCCATCAACCAAGTCAGTGAGGATATGGTTTTGCCAGAATACTACTAGCTAAGTGATACAGTTGTAAAGTTCTATTAATTTATTGCAATATCTTTAACATTTTGGAATTTGGCCCATGATTTGTCACATATCAAACGTTTTAATATAGCAAAAAATAGAAACAAAATAGTTAATTGCCCTGGGCTTAGAACTGCTATCAGTTTGTTAGCACTCCTGTTTCTAGATTTTCTGAATTAAGAATACGATGGCAAATTACAACCCTTACAAAAAAGCACTCTGAAACTACAGGCATCTATTTCATTCTTTTACCAATCTTTCTTAGAAGAAAAAGGCCTTTGGTTATACCAGAACCTGAGCTTACTCAAATTTTAAGTATATCAAACTTTGAATTCCAAGTTCTTCACACTACCAAATGATATTCTGGTTAAAGAGTTTGCTAAATAATAACTGCATTGAACAAGTAAGTATTTGTGTGTGTTTAAATCAAAATAAGGCATACAGACTAGGCTCAGTTCCAGTTTCCTAGCAATCACTGGTGCTCTGAAAGGCTTATAGTTAAAAAACCAATCACTTCTGATTCAGACTGAGTTTTGAACATATACTTCATATCTAAGGAGGATTTCTTCTTTTTGAACATGTTGTACACTCGTTGAAGTTGTACATGATTTGTTTTACTAAGATGCAAGTTAAAATCCTCCTAAAAATCCTTCCTAAACAAAAACACTTGAAACCGGATGGTGCAAGGGGAATGAGAAGGTGGCATCAGTAATCAAATGTTAATTAGCAAGCTTTTTTTCCCCTTCCCTCAGGGCTGGCCTGTGTTGGAGAATTCAAATCAGAAATCAATGCTCCAAGTGTTTAACTATTACTTCTTTTCATTAACCATTTAAAAGACTCAGCAATTCTCTCCTCATAAGAACAGTAACTAGAGATACTTCTTTTTCTGAAATACCATCTTTCCAGAAAACAATGAAGATGTTGTTTGAAGAAAACTACAAAATTGAGGTTGTTCTCAATCAGGTTTTGAACTGACTGTATTCTGCTCTTTACAACATTTAACTGAATTCATCATTTCAGCAACTATAAATTTTGCTTTGTATACCATACTTAAAAAAGTTATTACACCTGATTTTTGTCTGTAATGAAATCTGACAACTGGCCTCTTAAGAGGTTATGGGGAATTATGACAAAAAAGCTAATCAAATATGGAAACTAGTTTGAATGCATATGTTTGGAAATGGCTTTTAGCCATCCTGAAGAAACTACCCAGGATAAGATCTAACACCTTCATTAGAGGCATGGTTGTATTCATAATTTCCTATTTGAAAAGTTTGGTGTGGTTGAAAATGATATAAGAATTGCAAAGTTAGATCACATTTAAAGTGACTGAACTAATGATCATGAACTTATTAAAATGAATTAATATCTTTAAAGGTTAAGCCTGATTTTAAAAGAGAATTCCTAAGGTGCTAAGAAAATACTTAGATGAGCAATGCTGAGTATATTTCACAAATAGAAAAGATACTAAATTTTAAGAATTTTCTGGGGGAGAAAAACATTTAGAGAAATTGTGAAGTTGCACAAGTCGAAATCATACACAAGAAAAAATACAATGTAGTTCTTAAAGTGTCGTACCTGGACAAGCAGTATTATTATAACTTGGAAACTATTAGAAATGAAAATTTGGGGGACCCATCCCAGACCTAATATATTGGAAACTCTGGGGTCCAGCAATTTGTTTTAACAAGACCTCTAGGTAATCCTTGCCCAGCTGAAATTTAAGAAGCAGTGATTTGGGATATGTAAATTTCATAGGTTCTCATAAATAGGCAGCCAGACCTCTTTAGTTTACTGATTCCAAAGTTCTTTGAACTCTTTGCTTAAGGGGGCAAATGAGTATGATTAATAATGATTTCTTACAGAAATTCTAGAAAGGCTTTAATTTCATTTGGATGATAAAGTGATTGTTCTTAGTCTAAGAAATTAATGAGTGATGGCACTACCTCTTCACTACAGACTTCATAGCACTGAAATAATTGATAATAATTGATAAATAATCTTCATCATTCAAAATCTATGTTAATGTTTAGGGTTATTTTTTTTTTGTCTTAAGCTTACATGTGAATGCTTTATGGCTATAATATATATTTGGATGTGGCTTTAAAACTGCAAATCCAAAATAAATGATCTATTGGTCACACTAAGTAAACCTGGAAGATATCTATACACATCAACTGAACTGAAGAAATGTCTCTACATACCAGAGAACTACATTTGAAGCAAATGAAAGACTAAACTGTTTGTTTGTTTGTTTGTTTTGTCTTTCAGAGGCTAGCTGAAACAAAACCAAAAGGAAAAACAGTAAGAGGTTAATCTCATAAAAGTCAGTCAAGATCTTGTCCCAGAAGGCAAGCTTTCCTATTTAATGACATAATGGATACAAATGTTTTTTACTGCCTGCAATGAATTAAAACATCAGTCACTCAGTAAGGTGCTCTTAAATTTCCCCTTTTAAAATCAAGTAAACTATTCAATTTCTAATTTCTCCCATAAAGGAAACATCAATTAAATCAAAAGTCAATCCTCTAAATAACTGGATCAATTATAAGAATATTTTTAGGTGTTTTACTTTAACCTAAAGCCATTTTATAAAAGTTCAATTTTATGTACTACTTCAAAGATTAGTCACATAAACCAAGAAATTCTTATATACCAGAAATATTTTGATTTTTAAGTCTGAATTTAGGAGACAAACATTTGATATAATGCCAGAAGCAGTGTACAAATAATCTTAAGGACATAATCAAACATGTAAACCAAATATTTAGCTACAAGGATATTCACTGCAGCCTTATTTATCATCATATACACACAAAACTGGCACAATCTTAATATCCAATAATAGAATAGTTAAATAAATAAGTGAAGTATCACGCATCCATTAAAATGATGATGTAAAACCAGTGTCAGCAAAGTACAGCCCAGAGGCCAAACCCATTCTGCTATCTGTTTTCGTAAATAAAGTTGTACTGGAAATCACCACTTCCATTTGTTTATACACTGTCTATGGCTGCTTTTACCATGATGGCAGAGTTGAATAGATGCAGCAGAGACTGTATGGCCTGTGAAGCCTAAAAATATTATCTAGCCCTTTACAGAAAAAGTTTGCTGATACCTATGTAGAAGAATATTTACTAATATTAAAAGTTGCTCTATGTCAAAGAAAAACAAGGTTGCAAAATTATGTACATTTCTGTTTGTTACTGTTACATATACACATATATGTATATGTACATATGTATGTATACTGCATGTATGCACAGAAAAAATATATACAACAAATGTTAAAATTTGTTCCTCGTACCACTGGATTATGACTCATTTTTATTTTTTCTGTATATCTTTTTAAAGTTTCTGGATTTTTAAAATAAATCAAACATTTTTGTTTTGATTCAAAGTAAGGACATGCAATTAAGAGTCAAAACAACCTGGTTTCCGTTTCAGCTGTACCACTAATTATCTGAGTGACCCTGAGCAAAGGAAAGGGGAATGAAAGAGAATGGGAATTGAACACTTATTGAGCATCTTCTACAGACCAAGGACAAAGCTTTATGTTAACATATCATCCTCACAGTGACCTTTTATATGTATTATTATTTTCATTTTACACAAATTTGGAAACTGAGGCTCAGAGACAATAAGTAATTTGCCTAAGGTTACTCCAGCTAGTAAATGGTGAGATTAAAACCTAATTTAGTTTTACGAGACTCTGAAGTCTAGACTCTTCCATGACTATAACATATCTTTCTTAGCCTGAATTTTCTTTTCTGTAAAATATGGGGTGTAATAAATTATCTTTAAAATGCTTTTCTGCCTGACACTTATATAACTATAACATGTAAGAATTTTCCATGAGATCATTTATACTTACTCTGAATGGTGGGCAGTAAGTGGTAGCGAGAGTGACCAACTATAGGCAAAACCTCTGTCATGAGAGCAAGTAAGCCTTTTTACACCTGTTGTGCTGCAACAGGGAACGAAGAGCAGTTACAAGACTATCAGTTTTGCACTTTTAAGTGCTGTGGAGAAAAGACAACTGAGAGATCAAATAGCAACTTATTCTGTCAACAAGTGAATGCTGCCTTCTCAGTAAGAGGGCAGTTCCTGGTGACACACAGAGCTGGGAAAGAAACAGCAAGATAAAAATTTTTCAAGGAAACTAAATCATGGTGAAAGCAGAAAAACAATAAATGGTAAATAAACTGTATAATGTGAGGGTTAGCAAAGGCTCTTTTGAGGCTCCACCCTAGAGTAATGTAGTTTTTTCTAGAATAAAAGAATATGAAGACATTCACACTATGGGCCTGCTTCTTCTACTTGCCAATATACAGTAGAGAAATTATGCTCTACCTTGTTATTCCAGTTTTTCTTCTCTTAATAGTTGAGCACTCTTGCCAACCTGTCTTCTATGCTTCTGATTTGGACAAATAAAACTCTGATCAGATATTTATTTTATCTGCAACCTCTGTGTAATTTTGAAAATAAAATTACATCTATAAGGAAGATGATGTGCAGCAATGCCATTAATCTACTCTACCAATTTGGTTTTTATAGAACTGTATTTTCTTTTAAATTTCACATACATACACAAATTAAACTACTACTTGCCCAAATGTCTTCAGTTAATTAATGTGTAAATCAGGATGATAATGCAGATTTTTAAAACTCTTAATCCATTTCTTCTTTCTTCTTCAAATTATTTTTTCTTCAAGACCATTGCTTCTTTAGCAAACTTCGTATTTTTTAAAATGCTGGCAATCTTACTGTTTTTGGCAAAGACCCATCTTTACACTTTGATAAAAGACTGTATCTTTTCCTACTCTGATAGCACCACACTGATGCTCAGATATGATGTTTATGTTTGCTTTGCTACTTTCTGTTGCCCATCCAGGCCTTTGCCCTTCTCTGAGAAGCTGAAAAAAGTGGTGGGAACCATCAGTAATGGAACCTCAGTCTATAATCAGGTCTCTTAAAATTTTATCTTTTCTTGTTAACAAAAAAATGCAAAAAACAAAGACAACAAAGGGACTTAGTGTTGGGGTCTGCCATGAATACTAAAGTGGCCTGGGGGTGTGGCTCATCAAGTGAAAATAAACCATTCAGGTCACCCACATCAAGGAGAAAGTTTTGGAACAACTAGGCCAGTGTTTGCATTTGGGGCCCTGGAGTCAGGAGAGTTACGTTTCTCTTCACTCTGCTTAACCAAGACACCAGAGACAACCTATTTAACCTCTCCTTAAGGAAATATTAAGTAATCTCTTACAAAGAACAGCCCTGAGAGATATTTAAAAGTGTGTCCAGTCAGGTTTTTTATTCTAACTTGCTACTTTCCAAGATCAGCTTTCAAGCAGTACTCTGAGAGATGTGTGGGTGGGAGAGCAGAGAGGAGTTATCTTAAGGAAAGTAGCAGCCTTGGCTAAGAACAAAGTTATAATAAGAGGGTAAGTACCAAAATTACATACGTAGTTAATTTTAGGTGAATGAGGTAGAGTTAGAAACTGGTTCTGGCAATTTAATTAAAGCTTATCAAAATGAATTGCCACTATGAACGAAAGTCTAATATTGCACACCAAATCCTAACTAAGGACTGATGCTGCCAATACTCAGAAGCTCCATACAAATGGCTTTTAATTACGGCAGTTAAAATCCCACCTCAAGGATTTCACTGTTAGAGTTGGCTCTGAATTGTAAATATAGCTACTTTATAAAGAAAATAACAGGAGTATCTTAGCATCCCCACGTAATATATTATTAAGATCAGAAAATTTTTTTTAATGATTCATTAAATAAGCAGGCATTCTAAATAAACTGCCTGATGTCTCCTGTTAAAAAAATTACTTGTATTTATTCATTAACAAAGCTATTCCTTAGCTCATCCCTGCCATAACCTACTCTATTCAAAACCATATGGGAAAGAACATTAAAAAACCTCCACAAACCATGGACTTCTGGTATTAGTGCTACACACAGCATACCCCTATTCATTATTCTACCTCCCTTGTTTAATCTATCATTAAGATTCAGTGACCCTACACTAAATTTAAAGCAGATCCTTCCTTCCTCCCATGCCTAAATTCACATACTTTTCTAGTTGGGGATGCCCTCAAGTATTAACAACTCTACGGGGTTTCTCTAATCTCAGCTCTGAGCTATGTCATGCTATAGAACCAAGAAATTGCTGTTTTACATCTCTAACTATGGAGGCTTCCATAAAAAAGGACCATATAATTTACTTAATAAGATAAAGGGGGAAAAAAATCACCATTTAATACTTTTTTTTTTCATTGTATATGATAAAAGAGGTCCATGGAGATACTGTCATATGCTGTGTTGTCTTAAAAGTAAATAATACCTAGTGGCATTACTTCAACTGTATTCACACAATTTAGAATATGAAAACAATGATGAAAACATCGGATGCTGAGTATCTTAAATGGAAAAACAAAGAAAAAAACATGTTGACGTAAATATATAGTTGACAAAGCAATCATTTGGGGAAAAGAAATTTCAAGAAGTTAGTGAGGTAGTATTTCTAGTACATATTAAACTTCATTTTCAAATTATAAACAAAAAAATCTAATGTACAATGTGGCAAAATAAAGCCTCAAGGAATTCATTCTCATTCATTCACAAAATGGTTATCTAGAAACGATTACAATGACTTCAGTGTAACTAAAATAATGTTAACTGTCTACCTGGCCATTTTTTATTTGAGATAATGATGATTCAAAATTAACTCCTACTTTTCGGGCCAAGTTCCCTGAGGTATTCATAGGAGCAACCTAGAAAGAGACAGGTGTAATGGATGCAGGTCTGACCACTACCAGTATCAAACTCAGTCCGTTATTGATTAAGTAAGTTCTTACTGATCATCCATTACTTAAGTGATTACAATACACCAAAGAAAGTGCTGGGCGAACAAGATGCAGACCTCTACATTCTCTCTCTCTCTTTTTTTTTTTTTACCCATATTATCAAGTTCCCACCCATACCCCAATGCAGTCACTGTCCATCAGACCTCTACACTCTCTTAAGGAACTAAATCTGGTTAGTAAGAAAGTTTGTGAATAGTTATTTACAATACAAATACACTTGTTACAGGATTTTTTTAAAGGTAAATAAATGACTGAATTGAATGAATGAAAAAAATGCAGATGGGACTAGAGAAGAGAGTTAAGAATTAAATATAAAATACTTCTGCCTTCATACAAAAAAAGATCATCTTTTTATTAGTGCCAAAAGTTAGAGTGACACTAAAAAAGTGTTTTTAAAGGAAAAACATAATGTATTGCTAACAAAGTGCTAGAAGAATTTCTCACTGGATTTACAAGCAACAAACTTATTCTAAACTTAACAAGTACATTCACTGAGTGCTAATAGTTCATGAGCATTCATTCAGTTCTCCAGTCAGTCAATGAATATCAGCTGAGTTTCTACTATGAGGAAGGTGTTATTTTGTATTAATAACTAAAAGAAATGAAGTCTCTGTCTTCATGGAGTGGGAGGTGGAGGGACAGAAAAGAAATAAGTGAATATATAAACAAGATAATTTCAGAATTAGGTAAGTTCTACAAAGGGTGATATTAGATTCCTACCATTCATTCTCTACTTTAGAGGGGCTGAATCCTGAATGAGAAAGTACAAATCCAGAAGGGTGCCAGGCAGAGAAAACATGAAATGCAAAGGTTCTGTGAGGTGCTTTACATGAATATATTCTCAAATTCTACTATCAAGTTCAATGCAGCTTTTATTCTTTCTTTATAGAAAAAGCAACTGAGGATCCAACCTCTCCAAGTAGCAGAAGCAGGATTCAAAAGGAAATAAATAGGATTCTAAGGCATTTTCTCTTTTTTACTGTACTGTGATGCAAACTAGCAATAGAAAAGTTTGCTCTTTTTCAGTAGATAAACCCCTACTCTACATTCCTTGCCAGAAATGTTACCCACACTTTTGACTTAGTTAGCTAACTCCTCCTTCACAGATTGGGACATTTATTAGTTCAAACTAGACTAAGAAATCATAAATCCCAAATTACTGTCAGGTATAAATTAATAAAGTTTATTATACTAACAGCTATTTCAAAGGGATATTTCAGAGATTCTGATCAAAGATACCCTGTCTTCAAACACAGTTGGGTGTTGTTGTTTGTATGTTTTTGCTCAATTGAATAGATACTGTCACGCATTCCAAAATAAATGGCAAGTACATTTTATCATATTTTATTTTTGTCATTTTTCACTGCACTATGCCAGTACTAAATGAATTTTAGGGTGTCTATTCTTGAAAACTGTGGCAGTCTGGCAATCATATCCAGTGAAAGCCAGTTATTTTGGACTATCCTCTTTGACACCCCAACATTACCACTCTTTCATGCTTATGTATACTGAAAAAGAAAGCACTAAAGCACAGCTAGACCCATATCACCTTTAATGGTTTAAAGTAAATCTGGTAAACCTATATTTGTATATGTTTATGGTTCTTTCTTTCATCGATTCAATAAGCATTTGTCAGCACTTTCTAAGTTTCAGTCTCTCTGATAGTCATTAGTGCAGCTTTCTCAAACGCAAACGTCTAGTGAGCAGCCACATAGGTAATATAAATGAGTGAAATGTGATGAGCAAATGGCAGTTGGCCTTAGTTTTGAAGAAGTGATACTGGGATGTTGGGGACTATGGTATACCACCGAGCATGACTCATCCAAGGGGGAGGCTGCTACTACAGAACAACTGCTACAGAGAGTCTGGGGTTCAGTGTTACCAGAATTCTCTGATTCTCTGAAAAAAGCCAGAACCCAGGAATCTTGTTTTATTTTGTTTTTTAAATGTGAAGTCTCCTAACTTTTAAATGTGGGCAAGCTGTTCAAATTTAAAACACTGTGGGACCAAAACTGGTAGCTGAACAAAACAGCCTGCAGTTGCCAGTCCACAACCTCTGCAAGAGAGATAAAAAGATAGACGGAGACACAATATTATTGCCTTCAGGGAAGTCACAGCCCTGTAAAGGTCATATATGCATGGGAACAATATGCATGGGACAATGTGATAATTATCATGATAAAGCTATCTATAAAGTATTAGGAGGGCACAGAGAAGAGACCATTATAACAGCTGCAAGCAGCATTTATGGGGTACCAGGGCACTGGTCTGTGCATTTTGCATATGTTACTACATTTAATGTTCACATAACCCTATGAGTATAGAAACGGCTTTATGATGTGGTAGAGCTAGTTTCGAACCCTGTTCTTTCCAACTTCAAAAATCTGTGGGTTTTTTCCTACCATATTACACTACCACTCGTTGCACCAAACAAAAGTCTTAGTTTCTGAAGACCAATCATATGAACATTTGAAAAAGAAACGAATTCTTTCTACACTCAACTCATATCAGAAAAAAAGAAAATTTTAGATTCATTTCAATTTAATAATCACCCTGAAAGATACTTAAAAAGCATATTTACAGATGATATATCTAAACATTAACACGAGATATAGTACATCTTCACATCATGAAGTTTTATTAAAAATGCTGAGATCTTACTGGGTTAAAGAATTATATGGACTCAATATGCAATAAAATTTATTAATTTTGAAGAGTTGGGAAGATGGCAGCATTCAGAGAGCTTGAACCCACCTCATCTCACTTTCAAACCGAATCTACACCTACAAACAGCAATTCATCTTGAGGAAGAACTGAGAACTGAGGACACCTTCTGTACAAGGAGGAATGGAAAGATAACATAAAATGGCAGGAAAGATGAAAAGACAGTAACAGAGGGAACCCCACACCCAGCTCAAGGACCTTTGGTGGGGAGGGATGTTGCTTAAGAACCAGGATGCAGATTCCCTGCCCTGTAGAATAGAAAGGAAAAAAAAGCTGCACTTTAAACTACATCTAGACTTTAAGTGAAAAAACCTGATTTTTAGAACTAAAATACCGACCATTTGGTGGGGAAATGGCCAGAACCCTCTCTAGATCATAGGTCTGGTGAGCACCATTGTTTGTACTCCTTTTCCACATTGATAGTGACATAGGGAGCAGGGATGGGGTGCACACATTATTTCACACTTGGTGTAGGTGGTTCCCCAGCGCTCACCCACAACACAGACATGTCAGTCAGAGTGTGCTCAGAGCACAGTTGTTCCTTGTCTTTTCAATGTTGGCCATATTGACTGGTGTGAGGT
>JAQQAC010002837.1:40978317-41034333 GCA_029783875.1 Phataginus tricuspis
AGTTAACTCTTTAATCTTCTCACCCACAAGTTCTTTGTTTCAAGATGAATAGGTGACCCAAACGGAGCCAGTTAAATCTGCAGCAAGAATTCTTCTGTAACTATGAAAGACACAATTTCACTAGTTAGTAAATTGGCAGAATACACTCAGAGCTTTTTTGTGGTAGCCAAGGTATTATTACCACTTGGGAAGATACTGAGGATAAAGATAGCTCAGAAGAAAGTAGAAGAGATGGACATACAGAGCAGTTTATACTGGTTTGTGCTAGACTTATATCTCTTAGGTTTATTTTTCAAATATTAAAAAGTTACAATATGTGAAGTTCTATGCTAGGTAGATCCTGACAGGACTTGAACATTAAAGAAACCTTTTTTTGTAGGTATATCAGAAAATGATGTTTCCTTAAAATGGTTACTTTCATGCCTCCATGTGTTTTCCTCTTGTCCACTTGGAAAATTCTTACTCATTTTCAAAGGTCCACCACAAATGTAAAGGTTCACCACTTCTTCAACCCTGTGTGTAAAGCTAATCCCTGTCCCTAAAATCTTTCAACAGACTTCTGTTACAGCACTTACTAAATCATCTTTAATAGGGAGGTTTATCTTTTTGGATAAAAAGTCCACATGCAAATTATCCTTGTGCTATAAGCCTCTATCATGGTGCCCGGCACATAGCAGGAGTACCATGAATATTTGTTTTATGTAGGACTCTGTATTTTTTAAAATATGGACAGATCTTTAACAAATGCTCCAAATTTAAGGCATTACATTATTAGCTATCAATAGAGTTATAAACAAACAGCCAAGAGGAAAAAGTTATTCTATCTCTATGAAAGATTAGAGATAGCTTATGGCAGTGGCACCTTTGAGCACAGACCTTAAAAACTTTCTAGATGTGGACGCAGAAGGTAAAAGCAGTCAGAACAGAAGACAGAATGAACAAAGCAAAGGTACAAGTCACAGGGGTGTATATCTGAAGAATGCAGAGCAGCCCCGAGTGACTGAAGCTTCTGGTGAACAAGGGGGAATAGAAGTGAGGCTGTTTTTAGCTCATAACAACAGTCAGACATAAAGAGACGGATTATTACTCTGTAGATATTTAGCAGATAGAATCAAGTATCAAGTGAGTGTTGAATTAGACATTAACCTGCTACAGAACACTTTACTTAATTTAGTAGTATAGGCAACTAAGATACACCCACTCTCTGCCTGAATCTTAAAAAGAGAGCAACAGATACAATGAAAAACAACTTTCACACAATCCAGGCAATAAAATATCTCAAAATAATAGTAAGCACCTGTACTGAGTGCTTAGTTTTAGGCATTGTGTTAAGAGCCTTAAATGCACTGATAAAATTAATCTTCCTAACAAACCCCTGAAATATGTCATCATCTCAGAAATGAGGAAACTGAGGCAAGGATAGGCTAAATAACTTCCCAAGGTCAGAGAGTTAGTAAATGGTGGATCTAGTACAAAGTACCGTATCAGGAAGAGAGAAGGTGAGAGTTACTGGAAAAGTTTCTCAGAGGCAGTAAAATTTTGTTGTAGCTGTTGAGCTAAGTGTTTGGGTTAAGCCAGGAAGTGAGACAGACATGGCTTTCCCTGAAGCCTACACTCTAACAGGAAAGAGAAGTAAGCAAATAATTACAACTTGTGATCAGTCCTATGAAGGAAATAAACTGGGTTTAATGATAGAAAATAACAAAGGAGCGGAGACCTAGTTAGTTTTGGGGTATGGTGGCAGAGAAGGTCTTTCTAAGATGACATGTAAGCTGAGACCTGAAGAATGAGGAGCCAGTCATGCAAAGGATGTTCCAGATAGAATGGTAAGAGGTAGGCAAGAGCCTTACGCGTGTAAGAAACAGGCAATGTGATAATTCTCAGTAAATAATTTCTCAGTAAATCATTAAATTTTCATTTTATTTTTATCAATTGTATTTAAATTTAACATTGCTAAAAGCACATTTTTACTGGTTAATAAAATCAAAGCATTATGAGGTCAAGGTATTAAAAAAGCTCACAACAGGTAAATATAAAATAAAAATACTGGTAATTGCTATATATTTCCAGATGTATTTGCATGTCACAGATATTCTAGATGCAAATACTAAAAAATAAATGGTGTCTGTACACACATTTAAGTGCAGTCTGAACCATACACATTGGCAGTTAATACATGTAATAACATCTTACAGACTGACATAAGCCACTCTGGTAAATTACCTAAACAGGGGTAAGTTCTATAGCCTGAAGCTTTTATGCTTTAGCTTCAAATAAATATTTTGCCTTGAGATAAAATCTAGCTAAAAAAGGAAAATCACTTTCACTGTGATATATTTAGTATACATAAGTAGGTGCTCAAAAAAATCACTTTTTTCATATTGATTTAATTATGATACAGAATTAGGTTACTTTAAAAGATCAAAACTGTGTGTTCCAAACTGAAGAAATACTAAGCTCTGATAATGTACAGTAGACTAATAACAGGAAACCAATTAATGTTTTGTAAAATTAGTTTTGAGTATTTTTGATAATTAGCTTTATCATTAAATATAATGTTTTAAGTTTGTTTCCTACTATACATTTAGGTAAGATACACTTCATAGAAAGGATATCTTCAAACAGAAGTTATATGCTTCATCATATTAAGAAAATACTTTAAAAATCTACCATAGATTTTAAGAACTTCTGAGCCAAAAGTGACCTATGGGATCATCTGGTTAAAACTACTCACTGCAGTAGGATCCAGAACAAAAAAATCTCTCAAAAGTGATCAGAATTTTAAGAGAATCTCTATCCCTCTCCAAAATGTAGAGAGATTAAGTACTTAAAGTACTTCTGATTTCCCATTCTTACAGTTAGAACAATTAAGCACAGAATTTAAGTGAACCAATTATACTCAGAGTCTACAGAACACTATTCTATATGATAACCTGAATAGTTGCTTCTATAGATATAAAGTGACCATATATTATAGATCACAGACATGACATTCAAAATTCGAATTATTTTTATAAAATTCTTGAAAAAAGAAAACTCTTAGTTGCATGCTTCTATACCATCACAGTTTGTTACGACCTTATCAGAAAAACAAGAACTTAATATTTTATGTTCTGATTTCTTATAAATTCCGAATGCTTATCAGTCTCTGGAAATGATTCGGTAGTATTCTCATATATACACACTTGAAAACAAAAACTAGCATACTATAAATTTTTAACCCTAACAGGAATTGCCCATTTTTCTGAATAGCTTCCATCTCCTAACTTTCACAGAACAGGCAAAGTTTCATGAAAACGTCACCACTTATTATTCTTGAACCAAACATCTTTGGTAGCTGTAGTACATTAATTCCATATAGCACAGAATTTCAGTGTGTAACTGAGTAGCTGATGCTGAAAGATGTACCCCTAGAGATAGAGTGCACTTGCACCTAATTAGAACTGTTTGAGATTTTTCACACTTCGAGTAAAACCAACAAATATGCATGGTGTCTAATGTCATTTTCTGTCTGTCTCAATTTCACCAATGAAATATTTAACCTGTTGTGTAAAGTGAGAACAGAAATAAAAAAAATTATATTGGTAAGTGATTAGCCCACTTACCTACTTGGTAACAAGAATGAATCTGCTACATATTTAATACATAATGGTACATCTCAGTCTCTCTGAAAAGGATTTAAAGGTATTGTAAGTCACATAAATATTGTGAATATAAAATTACTTAACTTCAGAGAATAAGTTGCTATTTCTATTCTTTTAATACTTAGTGTCAAGAACTGAACATAGTGTTTATCTTCTTCAAAATTTAAAAGAAATTAAAAGTGGTTTCAAATTTAGATGGCAATAGATGGCACACAGAATGGTCAGAAAGCATACATTATTATTACTTTTTAAATATTTGTTGAATGAGCATATGAATCTCTTTAATTTATACGTTTTCTCTTTTATGAATTTGATCTTGTTATAATCATGTACATGAATGTTCACATATTTTTATTGTTTAAACTATTTTAAGTCTGTTTGTTCCTAGCAATTTCTTCAATAAATACATATATCCGTTCTCTCTCAGTTTCATATAAGGGTTCACCATTATCAATTCTAGCTTTGTCTTCATGGAAACAGTAGTGAAGGGATACAATCTTGACTCAAGCTACTGTGCCACTGGGATATAACACTGATGGTAGAATATGTCTGCCCTTCTCATTTCTCCCACTCCAGTATACCCCATCTCTCTTTATGCCAAGCTGCTCCTGAAAAGAGGCCCTTCTTGCAAAGTCAGTGTTGATTGGTTATGGTAGACTTGCTAGAGAAACAAACTCCTAGATCACTAATAGAGATGAATGATAGAGCGGCTCAGTAGCAGATGGTCAGTGGCTCATAGTGACTTTGTCTCCATTTATAATCAGTGGTGGAGGCTGAGTGTCAGGTAAATTTTTCCAAGGGACAGTGCTATTTCTTTTCATTGTTTACTTTTTTTTAATTTTGGTATTATTAATGTACAAGTACATGAGCATCATTACGGTTACTAGACTCCCCCATTATCAAGTCCCACCACATACCCCATTACAGTCACTGTCCATCAGCGTAGTAAGATGTTATAGAATCACTACTTGTCTTCTCTGTGTTATACTGCCTTCACTGTATCCCCCCTGCTACATTATACATATTAATTGTAATACCCCTTTTTCCCCCTTATCCCTCCCTTCCCACCCATCCTCCCCAGTCCCTTTCCCTTTGGTAACTATTAGTCCGTTCTTGGGTTCTGTGAGCCTGCTGCTGTTTTGTTCCTTCAGTTTTTCCTTTGTTCTTATACTCCACAGATGAGTGAAACCATTTGATACTTGTCTTTCTCTGCCTGGCTTATTTCACTGAGCATAATACCCTCTAGCTCCATCCATGTTGTTGCAAATGGTAGGATTTGTTTTCTTCTTATGGCTGAATAATATTCCATTGTGTATATGCACCACATCTTCTTTATCCATTCACCTACTGATGGACACTTAGGTTGCTTCCATTTCTTGGCTTTTGTAAATAATGCTGCGATAAACATAGGGGTGCATATGTCATTTTCAAACTGGGCTGCTGCATTCTTAGGGTAAATTCCTAGGAGTGGGATTCCTGGGTCAAATGGTATTTCTATTTTCAGTTTTCTGAGGAACCTCTATACTGCTTTCCACAGTGGTTGAACTAATTTACATTCCCACCAGCAGTGTAGGAGGGTTCCCCTTTCTCCACATCCTCGCCAACATTTGTTGTTGTTTGTGTTTTGGATGTTGGCCATCCTCACTGGTGTGAGGTGATATCTCATTGTGGTTTTAATTTGCATTTCTCTGATGATTAGCGACGTGGAGCATCTTTTCATGTGCCTGTTGACCATTTGAATTTCTTCTTTGGAGAAGTGTCTGTTCAACTCCTCTGCCCATTTTTTAATTGGCCTATTTGGTTTTGTTTGTTGAGGTGTGTGAGCTCTTTATATAATTTTGATGTCAACCCCTTATCGGATATGTCATTTATGAATATATTCTCCCATACTGTAGATGCCTTTTTGTTCTATTGATGGTGTCATACATAATTTTTTTACACATTTCCATCATGATTATGGAGGATATTTTAGAAAAAATAAAAATTCCTAATAGCTCTTAATATTCTTTCAATTTCATTTTATGTAATGTTACTTGTGATAAAATTGACAGGAACATTAATATAAAGAACAGTGCAAGTTGTTTTAATATAGTAATTTTTAAAGTAATATTTTAAGACCCCAAGACATTATATTTTTATTTGTCGGTATTTATACCATCTCTAATTAGAGAGAATTAATCGGTTAGTTACCTCTTATAATGTGAAAGGAAGTCTTTCAGCTAATTTGAGATGGTTCACACTATAGGCTTCCAACTTGGAAACTGAAAGATGAGTCAGCCAGTTAAAGAAATGAATGCCAAAAACTTAGTGGGCAGCAAAGTCATAGCAGGAGTAGCTTAACAAGGTGATAATGCAGAAATGTCATCCTTACTGTGCTATTGAAACATGTGTTTTTCATAACCTTTTTTTTAGTCCAAACTCTTAAACAGAAAGAAAACTAAAGTCTATGACAATGGGCCATTTCAGAACTTGGTCTCAAAAAATACACTAGATTCTGAAATTCAGTCTCTGCCAGCAGGAGTCAGGCAGTAGAGGAATAGGTAACTGATATATTCAATCACTTATTTATTCATTAATTCAGCAAACAGTGCTCCTATTAGTGGCCAGGAATTGAGGCAGAAATGAATCTGAAGTTGTTTACAAACTACTGGGAGTTAAAGATACACAACCAGGAGTGTGTTAGTAAATAGGCTCTCCTAAAACAAAAAGCCATGATTTGAAGAATTTGCCAATTTTCATGGTGTAAATACTCTCACTGTGACTGATTTCAAGCTACCAACAGTTTCACACAATTGCTGACTACCTAACAATCAGCTTTCTTGCACTCACAAGCATTAGTTCCAGAACTATGCAATAAATGATTTCAATCAGATTTTTGCAAGATGTAAGAATAACTCCTATAAAAATTACTTTGGAGTTAATAAAGTTGTATTCACCTATAGTGTCTCACTTTCATTCTCACAAATAATACCTGTCAGGAAATAGTATTACCACTATGCTAATTTTACTGATGAAGAAAGAGTTCATGTAGAAGGAGGATGAAGTAGGCTAATGCTCAGTACAGATCATGTTGATTATTAAAGATTTAGGAAATGACATCACTGAAGGCACTTACAAATCATAAAATGGAAAAAAAGCAATGAGTTTATTGGGGACCACTTATCTGTAATCTGCATCAGTACCCTTATATAATGCAGGGAAGATAACTACATTCATTAAGTCTTACATTCACATCCTTATCAAGACCATTGTGTTGCACGAGCTTCAAGAGGTGCAATTTTCGACATGTCAGGAGGCCTGACAGTAGATGCTATAAGAATCAAATGAACTAAGGCAGGGGAAGGAAGCTGAAAAGCATAAAACACTAACCCAACGTGAAACTTCCCTCTCCCTCCCCTCAGTGAAGTTATCAACAACTTTTAGGTCAACAACCAGAGTATCACCGACTAAAAGAGTTTCAACAGTGAATACTCAAATTACTGTGAAATAAAAACCACTTCCCTTTTTAATGGCTCTCTACTAGATTATAGATGATGATAATTTTCCCACAGATAATGTTTTTCTAAGAGACTACTTAATATCTTTATTCTCTTTACAAAGTTTTCATTCCATGGTCAAATATGCTTCTAGGACATTCACAGTAACAATACTGATGGAAGCACTATACAAAATTAGTCACAGAAAACTCTATATAATGATGTAATCAGTATTCTTTAATAACTACTCTGTCCATGTTACCACCAGGTAGAAAAGCTGGTATTAATCTGGTTGGGATGTTATTCAGGTTGTACAACAGACTTGGCATCAAGTAGTCAGAAACACAGTGAGAATCTGCCCCTTTTAAATATTTAACAGAAATGCATATAAAATGTGATTCCATAAAACTCTCCAATGCTTAAGAATATCAAACTCTAGAAAAATCCTCTCCAACATTACAAAGTCCATTTTTTCCTGGCTTATCTTCAATAGAAATGGAAGATATCTAGTTACTATCTCAAAAAACAGTTCTTTAAATTCTTGGCAAACACTGGTATATTGAAGCTTGGTATTCTTTTATATTTTATATTCTATCCTGGTGGCATCATCCCTGGTTCTTTAATCTTCCTTTTTGGTACACTTAGCCAATTTGTAGGTATAGCTTTCTTATAAGCTCTCATATCTATATCTTATAAGCTTCTTCATATCTATTTTTTTTGTTTTTATTCAATACTTTAAGTGTACAATTCAGTGGTTTTAATACATTCCCAAACTTGTGCAACCTTCATCAATAACAAATTCTAAAATATTTTCATCATTGTATAAAGAACTGCCCCCCATTACTCCACAAAAATGGGTAAAGGATGTGAATGGACATTTCTCCAAATAAGTTATACAATGGCCAATAAGCACATGAAATGATGCTTGCTCAACATCACTAGGCATTAGGAAAATGAAAACCAAAACCACAATGAAATACCATTTCACATCCACTAGGATGGTTATTACAGAAAGACAGAAATAACAATTGTCAGTGAAGATATAGAGAAATTGGAACCCACATGCATTGCTATGCTGGTGGGAATGTAAAATGGTGTAGCCACTGTGGAAAAATGTGACATTCTTAACAAAACCTTAAACACAGATCTTCCATATAATCCAGCATTTCACTTGGGGGTATATATCCAAAAAAAACTGAAAGAAGGAGCTTACATGGGTATTTGTACACACATATTTATAGCAGCATTATTCACAATAGCCAAAAGGTGGAAGCACCCCAAGTATCCCATCAACAGATGAATGGATAAACAAAATGTGGCATATACATACAATGGAATATTATTCAGTCTTGAAAAGGAATGAGCCAATCACAAAAGGACAAATACTATTCCATTTATATGAGGTATCGAGAATTAAAAATTCATAGAGAAAGAAAGTAAAATGGTGGTTGCCAGGGGCTGAGAGTAGAGTAATAAGGAGTTATTATTTAATGGGTATGGAGTTTCAGTTTGGGGAGATGAAAACATTTCTGGAGATGAATCGTGGTAATGGTTGCACAACAACGTGAATGTACTTGATTCCACTAATAGTACAATCAAAAATGGTAAAAATGGTAATTTTATGTTACATAAATTTTACTACAATAAAAAACAAGGAAGAGTCATATATAAGGCAAAATTCAGATATTTTTGGAAAGCCAGGTATGTCATTTATTTTATTATTTTAGAACTCTGAAAATTAGTTAAGTAGGGAGAGATATGCACACAAAACCAAATGTGTGTACATATAAACATGAAAATTTAAAATTGACTTTCTTTACAGTATTCTTACAATATCCTTGATGAACAAAGATGCAAAATCTTCAAAAAAAATGTTAGCAAACTGAATTCAAAAATACATTAAAAGAATGATTCACCACAACCAAGTGGGGTTTATTAAAGGGATGCATAGATGGTTCAATATCCACAAATCAATCAATGTGATACAGCACAATAAAGGAAGGATAAAAACCACATGGCCATCTCAAGAGATGCTAAAAAAGCATTTGACAAAACTTAGCATCCACTCATGATAAAAACTCAACAAACTGGGTATAGAGGATACATACCTCCATAATAAATAAAGGCCATATATGATAAACCTACAGCTAACGCCATATCAATGATGAAAAGCTGAAAGCTTTTCCTCTAAGATCAGGAACAAGACAAGGATGCCCACTCCCATCATTTTTATTCAACATAGTACTAGATGTCCATAGCAATTAGAAAAGAAAAAGAAATCAAAAGCATCCAAATTAGTAAGGAAGAAGAAAAAAATGTCACTATTTGCAGATAGCATGATACTATATATCTAGAAGACCCTAAAGACCCCATCAAAAAACTATTCGAATTAATAAATGAATTCAGTAGGTGCAGGACACAAAATCCACGTACAGAAATCTGTTGCGTGTCTATATGCAAATTTTGAACAGAGAAATTAAGAAATAAATCCCACTTATAATTATATCAAAAAGAAAAAAATACCAAGAAATAAACCTAACCAAGGAGGTGTAAGGCCTGTACTCTGAAAACTATAAGACATTTATGAAAGAAATTGAAGATGACACAAATAAATGGAAAGATATCCATGCTCATAGATAGGAAGAATTAATATTGCTAAAATGGGCCATAGTGCCCAAAGCAATTTACAGATTCACTACAATCCCTATCAAGAAGCCAGTGGCATTTTTCAAATGAACTATAGCAAATAGTCCTAAAATGTATATGGAACCCCAAAACCCCCCAAACAGTCAAAGCAATCTTGAGAAAGAAGAACAAAGCAAGGGGTATCACACTCCCTGATTTCAAACTATACTACAAAGCTACAATAAATTTTTTGTGTTTTATTTTATTATTGTAAAAAATTTGTACAGTATGATACTGGCACAAAACAGATTCACAGGACACTGAAACAAAACAGCGAGCCCAGAAATAAACCCATGCCCGTATGGTCAATTAATATATGACAAAGAAGGCAAGAATATACAATGGGGAAAGTATATTTTCCCCAGTAAATGGTGTTGGGACAACTGGACAGCTATTTGCAAAAGAATGAAACTGGACCATTGTCTTACACCATATACAAAAATAGACTCAAAATGGATTAAAGACCTAAATATAAGACCTGAAACCATAAAACTCCTAAGAGAAAACACAGGCCATAAACTCTTGAACATCAACATTAGAAAATCTTTTTCTGGCAACATCTCCCCAGGCAAGGGAAACAAAAGAAAAAACAAACAAGGGAGACTACATCAAACTAAAACTCTTCTGCACAGCAAAGGAAACCATCAATAAAACAAACAGGCAATCTACTGTAGGAGGGAATATATTTACAAATGATATATATCTAATAGGGGACTAATATCCAAAATATATAAAGAATTCATACAACTCAACACCAAAAAGCAAATAATCTGTTAAAAAAACAGGCAAAGGACCTGAACAGACATTTTTTCCAAAGAAGAAATACAGATTCTCAACATCACTAATCATCAGAAAAGTGAAAATCAAAACTACAATGAGAAATCATCTCATACCAGTCAGAATGGCTACTATCCAAAAAACAAGAAATATCAAGTGTTGATGAGGATATGCAAGAAAGCAAACCTTTGTGCACAGTTGGTGGGAATGTAAAATGGTGCAGCTACTACAGAAAACAGTATGGAGGTTCCTCAAAAAATTAAAAATACATATACCATACTAACCAGCAATTTTCCTTCTGGGTATTTACCCAAAGAAAACAAAAACATTAATTTGAAAAGATACATGCACCCCTGTGTTTATTGCTGCATCATTTACAATAGCTAGCATCTGGAAGCAACCAAAGTAGATGAATAAAGAAGATGTAGCACATGTATGCGCACACACACAAATGCATTCATTTTGCAATGCACAGAGGAATATTATTTAACCATAAAAAAGAATGAAATCTTGCCATTTATGACAACATGGATGGATCTAGTAGGTATTATGCTAAGTGAAGTAAGCCAGGCAGAGAAAGACAACTACCATACAGTTTCACCTACATATGGAATCTACAATAAAAAAAGAAAGAAAATTGAAATAGGCTCATATAAACACAAAGAACAAATTTGTGGTTGCTATAGCTAAGGAGAATGGGGAGATGGGTGAAATAGGTGAAGGGGGGGAATTAGTGAGAATGTTTAATATCTTGATCTGGGTGATGGTTATATGAGTGTATACATGTATCAAAATTCACCAAGCTATACATCAAGATTTGTGCATTTTATATATGTACCTCAGTATAAAAAGTTTTTTAAACATTGACTTTCCTAACTTATTACTCTATGTGCACACACATGAATATTCCTGTGCTGTGTTTAAATTATATTTCTCATCACATAACACTGCTACAAATAAATAAACATTTATTTTAAAGATATTTAATATTTTGAATGCACTGTGTTGCATAACTGGTGGTTTGTTGTTAATGAAATGTAAAAAACAAAGACAAATGACAAAAAAAAGGAAAAAAAACCCACAATACCTATTTAACAGCCACAAGCCATTCCCCTTTCCTCCTCTGCCAAATATTCCTGGCAACAACTCATCTACTTTCTAATTTTTTTAAGACTTTATTTTTTAAAGCAATTTTAAGTTGACAGCAAAACTAAGTAGAAGGTTTTGAACTGAGAAGAGATTTCTCATAAATCACCTGTCTCCAAACATGCAGAGCCTTCCCCATTATTAACATCCCCCATCAGAGTAGTAAATTTATTACAACTGATGAGCCTACATTAACACATCATTATCACCCCAAGTCCATGATTTACATTACGATTCACTCTTGGTGTTATACATTCTATGGGTTTGGACAAATTTCTAATAACAAGGATCCACCATGAAAATATCATGCACGGTAGTTTCACTGCCCTACTAATCTACTTTTTATTTATACACATTTGCCTATTCTGGGCATTTCATATAAATGGAATCATATAATATGTGGCCTAGTGTGTCTGACTTCTTTCACATAGCACAATTTTTTCAAGATTCATCTGTGTGGTATCATGTATCAGCACGTCATCTTTGTTATGACTGAATATTATTCTATGTATGGATATAGCATAGTTTGTTTATCCATTCATCAACTGATGAACATTTGGATTGTTTCCATGTTTTGGCTATTAAGAATAATGCTGCTATGAATTTTCATATACACATTTTTGTGTGGACATATTTTCAATCCCCTTGGTATAAATCTAGGAATGGAATTGCTGAGTCACATGGTAACTCTTTGTTTAACTTTTTGAAGAATTTCCGAACTGTTTTCCAAAGCTACTGTATCATTTTACATTCTCACCAGCAATGTCTGATGGTTCCTATTTCTCAACATCTTTGTTAGCACTTGTTATTGTCATCTTTTTTATTGGAGCCATCCTAGTGGTGTGAAATGGTATTTCATTCTGGTTTTGGTTTGAAATTGCCTAATAACTAATAGTGAGCGACTTTTCATGTGCTTATGTTCCCTTGAGAAATATCTACTCAAATACTTTGCCATTTTAAAATCCAATTATTTGTCTTTTTATTATTAAGTTATGAAATCTGTTTATATATTCCAGATGTAAGTCTCATCACTATATGATTTGGAAATATTTCTCCTATTCTGTGAGTTGTTTTTTCACTTTACTGATGGTGCTCTTTGAGGCACAAAGGTTTTGATCTTGATGAAGTCCAATTTACCTGTTTTTTTCCTTTTTTGTTTGTGCTTTTGGTGTCTTATCTGAGAAACGATCACCTAACCCAATGTCACGAAGATTTATTCCTGTTTTCTTCTAAAAGTTTTATAGTTTTAGCTTTTACATTTAGGTCTTTGATACAATTGAGTTAATATATATGATCCAAGGAGTAGTCCAATTTCATTCTTTTGCATGTAGATACCCAGTTGTCCCAGCAGTGTATGTTGCAAACACTATTCATCCCATGTTGAATTATCTTGACAACCTTGCTGAAAATTAGTTGACCTTAAGTGTAAGGGGTTTACTTCTGAACTTCCAATTCAATTCCATTGGTATAAAGGTCTATCCTTGTGGCAATATTACACTGACATCAAATTAATTAACTTTTACTGCATGTAATATTTTTAAAACCTTCTTATATATTAGAAAAAATTGCTGTTTTTATGCAATTCACCTTTAAAGACTTGTTACATGATATGTATTTAAGTTTGTAAAAATCTACCTTAAGATAAAAATAAAATTATTCAGAAAAATCTTAATTATAAAAACTCAAACACTATGACAAAAGAGGCTTGTATTTCACCCTTACATGACACCTAAAGGATTTAAGGGATATTCACATTCTGCAGTGGCATATATACATGTTTACGTACACAAGGACTGCCTTTCGACCAGTCTTTCTATCCACATACCCTGACACACACATTCACTTGAAGCACTTGAAACTTCTAAATTCATATGTAACCACCAAACTTTAGAACTAGAAAAATATTTTGAAATCATTTCCTATTTTTCATAGATGATGCAAACCCCAAGTTAAATGAATTGACTAAACTCATATAGCTAGAAAGCACAATATCAGGTATTAGAATCCAGGTTTCCAAATTTATTTTCAACCACTAGATGCTGACTCATGTAAATATTTGCTCATTTCAAAAATCATTTAAAAGGTGCTACCACTATACTTAATGCTATAAATATGAAGATTAAATGACTAAAATCTCAACCCCAAGGAGCCTACCATGGAGACAGAAAATAAATACTAAACAAATGAAAGGACAGAAGTGCTGCAATAGAAGTGTATACCAGGTTCAAAGGTATATATGCTATGTAACCAAGTATATGCCACATATACCATAAATATACCATTTGAACAAGTGAGAATTTATACAACCCAATCAGAGAGAACCTTTCATAATAATTTCATTGAGAAAGTACATATTTATGTTAACATTAACAGGCGAAATGTTTGAAATACTTGGATAACTTCACTTTGGCAAATGCCTTCAGTAACCTCATTGATTTATAAATTCTTCTTTTAAAAATCAGTCATTCATTAAACACATTTACTCTGTGACAAATTTAGTAGTAGGCCTAGAAATAGAGAAATGAATGTGATACTTATGCTTTTGTTAAAGTGCTCTTAGTCTAACAGGGGAAAAAAATGAGTAAACAGATAATGGCAAATGAGTGTGGTAAATGCTATGAGAAACATATATTCAGAGGGAGAGGAGGAGCTCAAGAAAGGACACCAAGCCTGAATAACCACAAATTTGACTACTCACACTGAATAAACACCTGTCTCACAACACTTGGCTTAAAATTCTTTTGGCAGATTCAACAAATTAATTTTCTGCCTTCATAGGAAAAAGACAGGCCATGAATGAGGTCATTAAAAAAAATGCATCTAATGGACATCTACAGAACACTCCATCCAAAAGCAACAGGATACACATTCTTCTCAAGTGCACATGGAACATTTTCAAGAATAGATTATATACTAGGCCACAAAAAGAACCTCAGTAAATTCAAAAAGATTGAAATTATACCAACCAACTTCTCAGATAACAAAGGTATGAAACTAGAAATAAATTACACAAAGAAAACGAAAAAGCTCACAAACACATGGAGGCTTAATAACATGCTCCTAAATAATCAATGGATCAATGACCAAATAAAAACAGAGATCAAGCAACATATGGAGACAAATGAAAACAATATTCAACACCGCAAAATCTGTGGGACGCAGCGAAGGCCGTGCAAAGTGGGAAATATATTGCAAAACAGGCCTATCTCAGGAAAGAAAAACAATCCAAAATGAACAGTCTAAACTCACAATTAATTAAACTAGAAAAGGAAAAACAGAGGAGGCCCAAAGTCTGTAGAAGGAGGGACATAATGAAGATTAAAGCAGAAATAAATAAAATTGAGAAGAATAAAACAATAGAAAGAATCAATGAAAGCAGGAGCTGATTCTTTGAGAAAATAAACAAAATAGATAAACCTTTAGCCAGACTTATTAAGAAAAAAAGAGAGTCTACACACATAAACAGAATCAAAAATGAGAAAGGAAAAATCACTACGGACACCACAGAAATACAAAGAATTATAAAAGAATACTATGAAAAATTATATGGTAACAAACTGGATAAACTAAAAGAAATGGACAACTTTCTAGAAAAATACAACCTTCCAAGGCTGACTCAGGAAGAAACAGAAAATCTGAATAGACCAATTACCAGCAAAGAAATTGAATTGGTAATCAAAAAACTACCTAAGAACAAAACACCTGGACCAGATGGTTTCACTGCTGAATTTTATCAAACATTTAGGGAAGACTTAATACTCATCCTCCTTAAAGTTTTACAAAAAGTAGAAGAGGAAGGAATACTCCCAAACTCATTCTACAAGACCAACATCACTCTAATACCAAAACCAGGCAAAGACACCACAAAAAAAGAAAATTACAGACCAATATCCCTGATGAACATAGATGCAAAAATACTCAACAGAATATTTGCAAACCGAATTCAAAAATACATCAAAAAGATCATCCATCATAATCAAGTGGGATTCATCCCAGGGAAGCAAGAATGGTACAGCATTCGAAAATCCATCAACATCATCCACTACATCAAGAAAAACAAGGACAAAAACACATGATCATCTCTGTAGATGCTGAAAAAGCATTCGACAAAATTCCATATCCATTCATGATGAAAACACTGAACAAAATGGGTATAGAGGGCAAGTACCACAACATAATAAAGGCCATATATGACAAACCCACAGCCAACATTATACTTAACAGTGAGAAGCTGAAACCTTTTACTTGAAGATCGGGAACAAGACAAGGATGCCCACTCTCCCCACTTCTATTCAACATAGTTCTGGAGGTCCTAGCCACAGCAATCAGACAACACAAAGAAATAAAATGTATCCAGATTGGTAGGGAAGAAGTCAAACTGTCCCTGCTTGCAGATGACATGATACTGTACATAAAAAACCTTAAAGAATCCACTCCAAAACGATTAGAGCTAATATCTGAGTTCAGCAAAGTTGCGGGATACTAAATTAATACACAGAAATCTGTTGCATTCCTATACACTAGCGATGAACTAGGAGAAAGAGAAATCAGGAAAACAACTCCATTCACAATCACATCAAAAAGAATAAAATACCTAGGAATAAACCTAACAAAGGAAATGAAAGACCTATACCCTGAAAACTACAAGACACTCTTAAGAGAAATTAAGGAGGACACTAATAAATGGAAATTCATCCCATGCTCTTGGCTAGGAAGATTTAATATTGTCAAAATGGCCATCCTGCCTAAAGCAATCTACAGATTCAATGCAATCCCTATGAAAATACCTACAGCATTCTTCAATGAACTAGAGCAAATAGTTCTAAAATTAATATGAGACCTAATAGATGTATGAGATGACAAAAGACCCCAAATAGTCAAAGCTATCCTGAGAAGGAAGAATAAAGCAGGGGGAATTACACTCCCTGACTTCAAGCTCTACTACAAAGCCACAGTAATCAAGACAATTTGGTACTCACACAAGAACAGACCCATAGACCAGTGGAACAAAATAGAGAGTCCACATATAAACCCAAGCATACATGGTCAATTAATAAACGATAATGGAGCCATGGATATATAATGGGGAAATGACAGCCTCTTCAATAGCTGATGTTGGCAAAAATGGACAGCTACGTGTAACAGAATGAAACTGGATTACTGTCTAAACCCATACACAAAAGTAAACTCAAAATGGATCAAAGACCTGAATGTAAGTCATGAAACCATAAAACTCTTAGAAAAAAATACAGCCAAAAATCTCTTGTACATAAACATGAGCAACTTCTTCATGAACATTATCTCCCTGGGCAAGGGAAACAAAAGCAAAAATGAACAAGTGGGACTACATCAAACTAAAAGGCTTCTGTACAGCAAAGGACACCATCAGTAGAACAAAAAGACATCCTACAGTACGGGAGAAGATATTCATAAATGACATCCAATAAGGGGTTGACATCCAAAATATATAAAGAGCTCACGCACCTCAGCAAACAAAAAGCAAATAAGCCAATTAAAAAATGGGCAGAGGAGCTGAACAGACACTTCTCCAAAGAAGAAATTCAGATGGCCAACAGGCACATGAAAAGATGCTTCACATCGCTAATCATCAGAGAAATGCAAATTAAAACCACAATGAGATATCACCTCATACCAGTTAGGATGGCCGCCATCCAAAAGACAAACAACAACAAATGTTTGCGAGGATGTGGAGAAAGTGGAACCCTCCTACACTGCTGGGGGGAATGTAAATTAGTTCAACCATTGTGGAAAGCAGTATGGAGGTTCCTCAAAAAACTAAAAGTAGAAATACCATTTGACTCAGGAATTCCACTCCTAGGAATTTACCCCACGAATGCAGCAGCCCATTTGAAAAAGACATATGCACCTGTGTGTTTATCACAGCACTATTTACAATAGCCAAGAAATGGAAGCAACCTAAGTGTCCATCAGTAGATGAATGGATAAAGAAGATGTGGTACATATACACAATGGAATATTATTCAGCCATAAGAAGAAAACAAATCCTACCATTTTCAACAATATGGATGGAGTTAGAGGGTATTATGCTCAGTGAAATAAGCCAAGTGGAGAAAGACAAGTATCAAATGATTTCACTCATCTGTGGAGTATAAGAACAAAGCAAAAACTGAAGGCACAAAACAGCAGCAGACCCACAGAACCCAAGAATGGACTAACAGTTACCAAAGGGAAAGGGACTGGGGAGGATGGGTGGGAAGGGAGGTATAAGGGGGAAAAAGGGGCATTACGATTAGCACATGTAGTGCAGTGGTAGGGGACACAGGAAAGGCAGTATTTATAGAGAAAACAAGTAATGATTCTATCGCATCTTACTACGCTGATGGACAGAGACTGTAGCAGGGTATGTGGAGGGGACTTTATATTATGGGGTGTAGTAACCATAGTGTTGTTTAAGTGTTTTTACATTAACAATACCAAAATTTTTAAAAAAATGCACCACAGTCTCTATAAAGTCAGTTCCCGGAAATCTAAAATAACTTGTGAGCAATAGATGATATATATACCAACAAAAAAAGATGACTAATTTGAAGGTGTCAACATTCACTTAAATTTAGACATATATGCACATTAATATATCAATCACATTTACTTTAGAGTAATGCTTCACATATTGCTCTATTCTTTATATATAAAAATCAGGTATAAAATGTTAAATTATAATCACCAATAGAAACAAAGATTCTTAAGAGATTTTAATATATTTCTGAAATTTCAAATTCCAAAGTGATCAGTACACACATATCTGTTATCAACAAAACTTTTCACCTGCAAAAAAAGCAGCCTTTAAAAGCGCCTTATTAAAATTTCCTTGTTTACAAAGTGAAGGAAAAAGGACTTCCCGATTCAACAGAAATGAAGCGATATATAACTGACATTCTATTATTATAATTGTTATTATTACACATTACAAATATACCTCTTAGGAGGAAATATTTCACGTTTTCATGAGGCAAAGGCAGGCATGTAAAGTGCTTTTAATAATAGAATACCAAAAGAACTAGAAACAAACAGCAACAGCAGACTTTGTATTTAACTTATATAACCTGTAATTCTAATATTTGTTTTTGAAATGGAATTTTTACAAAATTGTTAGCAATTTTACAAAGAGAATTTGGAATGGCACTAATTATTTCCCTTATAATTGATTTTATTTAAGTATGATTTTGATTATTTGTTTTCTTCTTCATGATTATAGGATTTCTTCTATATTTACTATGGGAACTATCATAATATGATAACAATATAACTACAAAAAATTATGACAAGTATCAAATTGATCAAACAGAAAAAAGGTCAAGATAGAATGAAAGAGGTTGAGAAAGTCAATGTGTAAAACAAGACTTCAATTCATCTCAAATAAAGCTATACCTTGATATAAAGATCTTTAACTTCTCTAAATTAAGAGTTCCCAATGGTGCCGGCTTGGATAGACATCCACTGTACTAACATTCAGAACAGGCTTAGCTCTATCAGAAAAGAAAGGAGAATTACATAATGGATACAAATTAAATTAATGCTCTGGAAATGAGACATATTCAAGAGGTTCAACAGATATGTAAAAATCCTAGAGCTGTCATCTTTAAAATTTATGAAATAGAAGGTTCAGTCTCTTTTATAATACGGGTTTTCTCTCTCTTTTTTAAAGCTACCTGCTTTTTTTCTTTAACTATCTGCTTGTAAGGCAAGGTTAATTTTTCAATATTATTAAATATTCTCCTCATGGACAACTTGAAAACAATTCAGATTATATCAGTCAGGTAGGAAGTCATGGCACCTTAATCTCTAACAATGAAAGAGAAATTACATGTACAAGATAAAGTCTAATTTAGAACATTTTCTTGTTCTCTCATTCCATCAGCTAATCATCTATAGTTTATCTTATCCCAAAATATATAAATATGGTTTGTACTTTCCCGACAGAGGTTATTTAATCATAAGTATCCCCTCACCAATATAAGACTCATTTTCCTTTGTACAGTCTTGGACAAAGTATTCTTTTGGATACCTATAGTCATTTCAAAAGCTTAACTAGGAGATTCCTTTCTCACCTTCTCTGGAATTGGTTAAATCACATTAATTTGTTCACTTTTTTTTTTTAAGTCTCTAAATAAACCCCAACAAACATCTGGCTTTTATTTTTAGGCCTTCAATTACTTCTAAATTGTGGACATTCAACTTTTCTATCATAAAATTTCTAGGAAATTCCATACTTAATGTGTAGAATAGCTGTAGCCAAAAAGGATGAGTCATTCTTTCCTTCATCAACATGGAGACCATACTTCTGGACACTGCAAGCTAAAACTCTGCTGGCATTTAAAAATTCTATTTTCCCTCTTAAGTACAAACCTAATTTGCTTTCCACTGTCACTCACAGAACTATCCCAGCATTACTCTTCCAAAGTACCTTCTCTCTTATTTCCTTCAAGTGTACATGCTCGGTATTATTTCTCCCCCTACTCTCCTTCCACCCTCAAGCATTAGCTGTAAAATAGATGTAAAGCTTGGTATAAGTCCAAAAATTTTATGATCAAAATACATACTTAGCAAATTGTTTGGCTAAATCTTTCATGTATGATGAAAGAATATCACCACAATTCATTAGCAAATTATAGACTTTGAAATGTAGGCAGACAAATATTTGGCCCTGTATCAATCAATTTGGACCAGCTGGGTAGAAATTCACACAATCCCAGGAAACCCAGGAAGTAAGGTGTTCTTTCATTTTTCATTCACTTGAAACATTAAAGAAAAATTATCATTCTATAAAAATGTCCACTTTTCAAGATTTTAGCAGAGCCATTTTAGATTTAGTTTTATTTTCAGTCAATTACTACTTTAGTGACCAATAAACTGATCATTTTTCTTGCAATTGACTATGGAAGAATACTGCCCAATGCACACACAGATACCTTAATTATTGACCATTATATTCTAGTTCAAAAGCTAAATATTTAATAATGGTTCTATTGCCCAAAAAGAGGGTAGGGGGAGATGTGCTTCTACATACACTATATCAGCCTGGACACTAATTTTGCAGTTATTCACAATAAATAGTATCATTAACATTCCTCCTCTGAGCCCCTCTAACCTAGTGAGGTGACCCTGTACAAAGATTCTGATTGATCCTATGTCTGTCTGTTCTGGTTAAGCTACAAGGCCATATATGGGGACAGCTGCACTTTGGGAGCAACTTAAAACAAATTTCATCATAGTGGCATCTAATCCAGTGCTTGGTACAAGACACATGGAAAAGTCAGTGTCAAAATTAAACAATGCCGGCTTTGCGATGAGCAGATGCTTTTGCCTTGCAGCTGTAAAAACCTTAAATCAATCCAGTCCTCAACTGTCTGGTCACGCAATGACCACAAAGCAAGGAATACATTTTGTCATTTATAGAAAATGTTTGCTACAAGCTTTTAAAGCTTTTCTTCTCTTCAGAAAGTTTTAAAGAAATAGAATTTATATTGAGAATAATGATATGGTAATATAGCCCTAAACTGAGCATTAGGACTTTTTTGAGAGTGTATTTGCTACACCAAATATGTCTGAAAAAGAATAACTCTTTGACTAGATAGTATTAAGTCATATACAAAACACATTAGACAAAAGAAAAATCATCCTAAACAGATGTTATAAGAAGCTATAGCTAAGTAATCTTTGGTATATAAGAGTAAACTTGTAAATGATTTTCTATATGCAGGCCTCATCTTAATACACCTTGTCTTGGTGTAGCTTATGTTTACGATCCCTTTATATTCACTTACCCATCCTTTGGTTTACTTCGTTTTGGGGGTTTTGTTTGTTTATTTTTGCTGGCATGCAGCAGGGGGAAGAATGAGATTAATATTCTTATTTTACATCTGAGGATACTTAAACATTAAAATATTTCTCAGTTTAAGTAACATGGTACTTACTTAAGTCTATAAAGAAATTACAGCCTTTTCCAGCCCTTACCCTACGAGAGAGAACCTTGTCTCTGGCATTCAGGAATCTTAAGAGTTAATAATTTAATACTGAAATAAACTTCTCTTCATGAGGAGAAAGGCTCTACCGTGTCAGTGAAACCAAAGAACCAGCCTCACCTAAGTAAGTGACTGCATGGTCATGATCAATCCACTTCTGCTAATTGTGGTTCTGACCTTAAAGATAGATTTTTATGGTACCTACAAAAAAGAGAATCTAGTAGTCTCACCTTACAGTCTGCTGCAAAAAAAAAAAAAAAAAAAATTTTTTTCACTAAGTTTTTCCTAATCATTCGAATTTTTTCTTGAAATCCATTTCTCTCCAAGGATATCAATTCAGTAACAATTCATTGCTTATAAATTTCACTACATGCATGTCTTGTTGGTTAAAGGTTTGGGGATTCTCCTTATATTCCTTTCCACCTCACAACTTATATTTCAATGAACAAGTTCCAAAGTAATGACAAAGTAAATGGGAAATGAATGGAATTTTATTTTAAATATCAAAGAAGGCATGCTACCCTCTTCATTAAGTCTTTGAGAAATAAAATCTCAAATATTTTTTGTGGTTATTTATGCATTTCTATACTTTATTTTCTTAAAAATAAGAATATAATTAAAACATATTGCTATATAAAGCACAATGGTGCATTATGATTTTTTAAATATAAATTCTAGACATTCATTTAAACAGATGAGCCAAACTTAGAAACAATCTTTCCTATGAAATTAAACTTAGAAGTATAAAAACATACTAAACAACTGACACGTATTTCTAGATGCAATCCCTTTTATCTTATCATAGCTTAGAATAGGAATTACAGTGTCAGTATTCCAAATTACAATATTGTATACGAGTAGCTTTAAGGATAAGAATAACTATAAATTTGTAAAAACTGGATTTGCTTCTATTTTTCTTGGGAAGTATATTCTAACTTAAGGTTATTATTTATGCAATTCTAATTCACATTTAATGGACATTAATATATTATATATTTTTATGGGACCATGTAGATATTTGCAAAAATGGTTGGCTCAAATAAATGGTTCTTTTAAATGCATTTTTTTCTTTTGGGTTCACTCAATAACAGCAATATTATTTTAAAGTATATATTTTACTCAAAAAAATACGTAAGTCACAAACCAAAAGCTAACAGATGTGTGACTTCTAATTAGTTATAATAATCTCTGCTTCAATGCCATTAGAATGAGCCTTTCTTTTCTTTTGAAAACTAAAAAAGCTTTCCTTTGAATTTTAAACTGTCAGGGTGCTTCAAAGTCAATGTACAAAATCTGCTTTGATTAAAATTTTAGACATCTACAGTGATAACTTTATGAAAGGAAAATATTAAATTATAATTATCCTAAACAGACACAGTCTTGTGAAACTAACCCTACATTCATGTTAAAACACAAAGAGTTGAATATAATGAATTTGATTCATCCTCGGACACAAAGCTTCACCACAGTAAACTCAGTCAACTGTTGCTCTTGCGCCTATATTCATGGTACTTAAATAGCGCACTTTAAAACAAAAAAAACTCCAATTGGCTTTTCATATATCCACCCTCCCCAAAAATAACGCACTTGAAAAACTCAAATGATATGAAAGGCTTCAAGGCCTCTTTTCTCCCTTTCATACCCCCTTTTTTTATTTCTGTTTGCAGTAATCTGCCTTTCTCTTTCTCTTTCTCATTGCTACAGAGCAAGCGAGGAGGCTCAGAGCTTTGAAAAGGGGGCTCAGTGTGTAATGGGTCCACTAGAATTAATTTACTTGCACCAAATCTATTCAGCACAGAGGGTTTTTTTCCCCTCTCTCCCCTCAAATCATTTGGAGTCGAACGCAGCCCCCAGCCTTTGTAATTCTAGTAAAGCACTTAAAGTGCACAGTAGGTGTTCATGAGGACCATCTGGTCAAAAGCAAAACAAGCTGCTGATTTTGCCTTTGAATAGAATGAAGCAAGTGTGAATTAGTCTCTTCAATTAGCACTATTACAACCTGTCAAGTGCATATTGTAAAACAGGATTATTACAGTATTGGTCACCAGTGCAATTATTTACTCTCTGCCTTTTCTTGCATATAAAAATGTCTTATGTTTATTAGTTTCTGATAACTGAACATCATTTCTCTTAACCCATGCATTTCAAAATGACCAACACACAAATCACTGATTATGAAATGTGGTCAGCCAAGAAGATGTCAGGATACACATAATATCTCAAGTAAGAAAGGACTAAAGCATTGTTCTTAATTCTTAACAAAATTTCACCATTTCTATCTTCTTGAAATGTTGGTGAAGAATACTTACATGGGTTAAAAAAAAAATTTCCAATATTCTAAATACTTTCAGAGAAAGAAAAAGACTTGTCAGTTCCAAATGGCAGTATTGTAAATATTATTTAAATTTATTTCTTAAGGGGATAATTTGTTAAGAATTGCAGAAAATCTCAACATTTATAAAATGGTCGTTACTGCTTTGCTCATTTGAAGTGGTATGACTTCAACAGATCTCAGTTATAAAATAATCTTGAAACTAGTAATATACGTGCATTTTTAAAAGAAACTCATAATCTCCTTTTCTGAAGGCTGAATAAAAGGCTTGAATTCACTGCCCAGTTGCTTAAGAAATTATATCTCTTTCATTCTTGCTAAGATGTCAGTTGTGATTTCAAATTTTTAAAAATCACGCTATGATACATGCTAATTAAGTGGGTCCATTCTAATTGAGCTTATATATGCCATTTATTGTGTAGTAACTATAAACCACTTAAAACTTTTAATTAAATAAACAAAATTTAATTTATCCCTTGCATATGCACATTCTCAGCTACCCTACTCTTCAGCTCTGTGCCAGCACCCCCCACCTTCTCCATACTGGAAAACAAACCAACCAAAAAACAAACAAATAAACAAAACCCAGCTATACTTAAAACATTTACAGAAATGCCATGTTAGTTAAGAAGTTATAGCAACCCACTACTAGAAAATTGTTCATTAGAACAATTTGTAAAAGACTACATATTTAATTACTGCTAATGACCTCCAGCATTAAAGGAAGCTAGTTTGAAATACATGATAGTCAAACAAGTTGAGAAAGTTTCAAGCAGAAAAATAGACACAAACACAAACATGAGTTTCAAATTTGCAAAATCAGAATTAGCCTCATGATTTCACAATTACTTAGCTAAGATTCTTTTTAAGCATTGGTATGATTTATGTGTTTATTTAGTTCATTTCCTGATGCTAATTCAAACTAGTGGCTTCTTATTTGACAATCACTAGTATTAGTAGCAACGTGTTTTACTATTCCATTCAAAATATACCTTTATATGTTGTAAAATTTTCCCTTTCTTTCTGAAAAAGAACTAAATCAACATTAATAAGAAGAGTGAGAATTCTAGAGTAAAGTGAAACTTGGGAGAGGATTTAAATAATACCAATAGCTATTCATTGTGCTTCTAAAAATAATAGATAAGTAATATTCCATGAATCCACACCAAAAATACTAAGATTTCTTACCACTGTTATTCTGGGTCATATGTGTATTCCTTAAGTTTGTATGACACGTACAAAGAAAAGCGGATATTTTGCGTAATAGCTTTTGCAATAGTAAGAGGGACAAAAAGAATTAGTTTCCAAGAAAAGTTGGCTTGATTTCAAGGACTTTAAATCCTTTTCCACACCTGGGTTGAGGATATGCAAGTAGGCAAATCAATCTTTTTTCCCTTAATTTAACCAATCCCACATATAATGCAACCACAGATCTTTAATAGTATTAGAATTCCTAGAATCTGTACAATTAACAATTATAAACCTGAATTCTCAGTGTAGAAAATTCATTGAAATAGGTAAGCTTGTTTAAATTTTCAAGGAAATATACTAAAGTGTGACAAGTAATTTAGGATGCAAAAAGGTAGAAAGACAAGCTGTCACAAAATTAGTGTTATTTGACAGTTTTTACACACTATTTTGTCATAATGGTAAAAGAGAAAGGATTTTTATTCTTATGACTACTTGCAACTCTCCATTCTGACCTTTGTATACTATCATTGCCTTTTCTCAAGTAGGAGGATAAGGTAAGTGAAAGGATTTGTAAAGAGCTTAAAAAAAAAAATCTCAAAATCTAACCAGCTTAAATTAAAATCTAGAACACCCAAAGGACATAAGTCATTCATTGTGAAGCAGGAGACCACAGAGGAAGAATGAACAAACACTTGTACAACTATGGGTTTATCACCACTAAGTTGCATGAACATATGGTCACTGAGGAGTTTATTTGAAATTCAAACTACATCTAAGTTCTATTTCCTAATTTGATATTTTTAAAAAGTATATTTTGTCTAATTAAAAGTTGAAATCATAGTGCCTTTTTCAACCCTATTTAATAGAAATTTCCCTCTGGAAGAAAAAATTACAAAAGCTTTCTTTTAAAAATGCAAGGCTTTCAAAAATTAAAAATACAAAAAACTGGTATTTTTCTTCACATACAATAAAAATAACATACTACTACACTGGGGAAAAATATGGTTTTTTTTCTCTCTCTCATATGTTGGTTAGAATTCATTCTTGAACATATTAAGCAACACTGAAAAGAAATATCTGAAACTGACAGAAATTAATTTATAATTTAAGATACATGGAATCATTAAGCTTCCACATTAATAGTAAAAATTCTAGCATTTATAAAATAACACTGCAAAACTATTTCAAGATTTTATTTTTATTGTATTGCAAACTGATTTTTAATCACATGACAGAAAAAGGCACATACGTAAGTGTCACTGTGGGTTGCATGGCTGTAGCATAAGAGTGTCTCATCCTCCTGAAACCCCCCCAGGTATTCCACAAGTTGAAGAAGAGTTGTAGGACTAGGCCTACAGAGTGTAATCCTAGACCTAGAGAGTATAATCCATGTCTCTTTTCTAAACTGTACAGAATAAAAGAGCCTATGTATATCTGTCTACTCACAGAAAAACAACTGATATTAGAAATAACGGCATTTATTTTTTCCTGGCAAGTAGCATTTCAAAATATTGTTTTAAATCAACTGAAAAAAAAAAAGATAGGAAAAAAAAAAGAAGAAACCAAACCATTGCCAAGAAATACAGAGGACTATCATGTCTTTGCAAAAATATTTCTGGGACATTTTTCATTTGGAAATAGTATGAAAAAGATTTACTGTTTTCAAGTCCTTGAAGCTTAAAATATATTTGATAATCTAAATAGCAAGCCATGGAGAACAGTTTCAGCCAACTGTGGCACACAATGGCACATTTACAGAATTTTAAATATTTCTTTTAATAATTGATGTAGTCATTTTGAATCATTCTGCATAGGATATCAGGTGTGAGCAGATTGCATTAACACTGCTTAAACATTTCAACTTGTCAGTATGGCCAACTCGATTTCGGAAATATTTGCAGTATTTTCCCATCGAAACAGTAATAAAGGCAAAATAAATATATGCCACTACTTTATAATCACCGAACATTAATGAATATTTTATGTCTTTTTAAATCTCCCTGTTTAATTTAAAAGGGTGAAATTAAGTCTCCTCCCTGCAATATGCCAATTATCTGTAAATCAAACAATAACTTGGCCATTATGCTCCTTTTTGTTAATATAAGAGAAGCTAATTTGAAAACACTGAATGCATTTTTAGACTATCAGTTTAATAGTCCTTTCTGCCCTCTTCTGGGAGAAAGTTGAAATACACTCAAACTATGGAAACTGGAAATTTGAAAAACAAAAAGGTAGAATATTAGCTATAAAAATCTCAATCAGAAAGAAAAATAAAGCAATCTATATTTATCCATTATGCATATACTAGTCTTCAATTTAAAAAAGTAAGTCAACAACATAATGAAATTGACTCTTATTATCTCTGCTTTTCTTGAATGGAGTTATTATTTTGAAACTAAATTTTCCATATTTAATTTTATTCAGTATGTAATTAAAATTTTACTATCATTAAGTTCCCACAGTAACTCTGCAATTGAGCCATAGTTATAAACATTATTTCTAATGTAAAACAATAGCAATATTTCAAGGAATTAAAAACTTTAATTTAGATAAGCAAATATCCATTATAGAGGTTAAAAATGAAATGACAGTTAATATATTTAAAATCCTGGAAAAAAATCAAATATCTCAAACATATGAGTCAAATTAGAGGCTACAAAAATTTTTAAAGATTTTAGTTACTAATCAACAAACTATTCAAGTGATAAACAGAAAATAAACTTCAAGCATTCAGTTATTTATGTCAAATTCACAAGTTGAAATTCATTGACACAACATGAAAAAAGGAAACTATTAATAGTCTAGCTATTACTGAAACAATTAATATACTTCCGAAAAATGATTAGGGTGAA
Organism: Phataginus tricuspis; assembly: GCA_029783875.1. Lineage (NCBI taxonomy): Eukaryota > Metazoa > Chordata > Mammalia > Pholidota > Manidae > Phataginus > Phataginus tricuspis. Next base: position 41,006,425 of record JAQQAC010002837.1, read on the forward strand.
AACAATTTGTTCTTTCAATATGACATTATTATGGTCAATGTAGTCTAATAAAAATTTGTGAAATAATCCAAGATTAAGCATAATTAATTCTCTTTATAAAAATATCAGTAGATAAATGATTGCTGTCTTGACAACTTATAAGAGGTAATGTGACATAATCATCATTTCAATGCTTTTAAACACAAGTGTTATCATAGCCTTGTACATTTTACCCCCATGGAGATAAATTACTGGCTTTTAGGTGGGTGGGGCCATGGGCAAGGTACTTCTCTCTTGGGGGAGGTTCTTTTTTGAAACAGTGGCCCTGGTTGGCCACACTGAAGAAAATATTGACACTATAAATAGACTCTTCTTGGATATTCTGAGCTAAATGACTGACAGTCTCCAACAGCATCTCAGGAAAACTGCCCAAGGCTGGGACTGATTTGCTTAAGAAAAGCTGTCTCAAATTCCTTTTGGAAAAAGGCAAGGTACATGTTATAAATAATATATTTGAGAGCAACCTTTCAAATAAAATATAAGCATGTTCAAAAATGCATGCTGTCAACAATTGCCAAATTAATGTTTTGAATAATTACTATAAAATCATGAAATATATTAAATAATAATGAGTTATTTTTAAACAGGGTTTTAAGTTGACTATTTTAAGAATTATCAAGAGCTCTCATTTACAACATCCATCTTTCTAGGTCAAGTCATCATATCTACAGTAATTATTGATGTTCCAGTTAATTAAAATTAAGAACCCAATAATGAAACATAAAGAGAGTTTCCAACCAGAACAGATAAGCCCTCTTTAACAGGGTCAACATTAGCTATAATGAACTACCTTTATTCCTTAGCTGTGAGACATAACTCACCTCTTGAATGGTACTGCTTCCTGAGAAGTTCAGGTTGTACTCCCGCTGGACTTCTCGGTGGGTGATGATCAGCATGAAGTTCTGATTTAATGACTCCTGCAGGGCACTGAAAGGGTTGAAAGAAAAACAAGGAACTCTTGAGATGAACAAGTTCTAGCTTGCTTTACACAGAGCTGCAAAAACCCCAGGAGTACCATAACCTCCACACAGGCATGTCCGGGCTCAATGTTATCATCTTTTCAGCTCCTAAAGGCAAGAGAGCATGCTGAGAACAACCAAGGGGAGCTAACCTGTTAACCCCTTCTCTACCAAGGTGTTCTTAAACTTCAATCTAAATAGTCTGGATACATAAGAATTTTCTACAAGTCATATGCTAGTTTACGTATATATTTCCTCCTAGAGAACCAAATTTGTCGATTGTATAAAATTCCAAATATGCTTATTAAATGTATACTCAAAAGCTCTGTTCAATTCGAAGTGAAACTGATGTTCTACAAGAACAGAAATAAGAAACTATTGTTTGTATTCATGAATGTTGTATAAGAATAGAAATACGGCTTCAGTCAAAATTCAGAAGATATTGAAATCTATAGAACTTTAATTGCTATACCCAAATTCCTTCAAAATAATTGTGTTTTCATTTAGGACTTAGGAATATACAGAATTCAGAAACTGGAGAATTTAGATCAACGCTAAACTCTATGCTGAAGTTCTAAAATATTAGAAATGTGTCAGAACCATAAAGAGTAAATTGAATTAGCCACAAAAATTAAGATATTTAAGTCATGGTTCTATGTGTTTATGACAATATTAAGAAGCACTATCAGCATTAAAAATAAAAGCCCATCCCCATTATGTGTGAATAATCTATACTGCCAGCCACAAGGTAATTATGCCATGCTTACAGAATCAGTAAAATATTTTGGGTGTGCTGTATGGTTCTGGAGTTTATCACTCATCCTTTGCCAATGTGTAACTATATGATAAACATATATGAAATTTAAGATTAGAATTAGGCAGTTAGACAATGTCTGTCCCATTATCTCCCATAGAGTTCATAGGTTAACTTCAGACTGAAAATACCTAGAAAACACCAACATATAGCATGAAATACTACTGATCAAAGGAAATGATACTCCATTAAAATAAAGCTTCTTTAGACAGGAACCTATGTCACTGTATGCTTAGCTGTTAAACATAATGCCTGGCACACTACAAATAAATATTATTTGAATAATAAGTAAATTATGAATTTCCAGAAGGAAAGAGATATATTCATCTTTATACCTCACACTGCAATGTTGTCTTCTAGAAAACTATGGGAATTAAGATTTTATTTTGATTCATTTATTTGTCAATGTTAATGCAATGCCTTGCACTATTCCAGGTGCTTAGGAAACCAACCCAAATAATACGTAGTTCGTATCCATAAAGAGCTTTACAATTTAACAAGGGTAGACAGATAAACAGTCATTGTATAAGTTAATAGGGACAGTGGAGAAATTGAAGAAAAAAGTACAATGAAAACAGAGAAGGAAGTGCTTAGCTCTACTTCAGTGAGAGAGGAAAAGGGTTAAAGAAAAGCTTCAGAGAAAAATAAAAATAAAAGTTGAAATATGAAGGATAAGTAGAACCTTAGAATTTATCACAGAGATGAAATTTTTGTTTTATTTGGAGAAGAGAAATGTGTGGCACTTTTTAGACAGGGAAATAGTAAGTGGAAGAACACAGCATTTTATCGAGCACCTACCTATATTTATAACACTGTTCTATTTGCTAGAGATACAGTGGTAAGAAAAAAAATTGTCCCTTCTTTCATGAAACTTACGTTCTAGACAAACAATAACCAAGTAAATGAATAATTTTAGAGAATGCTAAGTGCTATGAGAAAAATAAAACAGGATTATAAAATAAAAGTTAATAGAGGGACAGGGTGAAGGGAATTGTTTTCAACAGAATAGTTGAGCAAAACATCTCTGAGGAAGTGACACTTAAGTTGAGGCTGGTTCGGTAAGAAAAAGATAGCAAAAGTCTTATCATGTAGGTCCTTGTAAACCATAGTAAAGAACTTATTATTTATAGTAATTGCAAAGGAAAGCCATCAGAAGGCTTTTACAAGTGGAAATGGTTAAGATCCCACTTGTATTTACATTTATAAGGCACTTTGGCTACTCTGGCTCCAATGAGGAAAGAATGAAGGCAGGGAAAGCAGACAGGAGGCTAGTCTTGGCACAAAGCAATGGTGGCTTGGACTACGATGGTAGAAGTGGAGATGATTAAGAGTTGTCAGGTTCAGATGTACTTTATAGGAAGAAGCCAGATAAACAACTTACTAATGGAGTGTGAAATAAAAGTGCAACCTCAAGGCTTTTGGACTAAATAAATGGAAGAACAGAACTGCATTTAATAAGGAAATCTGGAGTAGAAACAGGCTGGGTGGGGAAATTAAGAGTGAAGTTTTGGATATATTAAGTTTAGGATACCTATTAGGCATCCAAAATGAGATAGCATTTACAGTTGTATGTAAGAGTTGAAGGTCAAGTAAGAGAGCTCAAAACATGAGAGTTGACAGCATACAAACAGTATTTAGATTTTTCTGTGGCCAAAAGAAATCACCCCTGGAAACCAGATATTTAGAGAAAAGGAGTGAGGCCAAGACAGAGCCATAAGGCACTCCAAATATTTGAAATCAAATTATTTTTTCAAATTAATGAGGAGTCAGTGTAAAGGAGATTGAGAAATGATCAGATAAGAGAAAAGTCAAAGTCTGGCATACCGGAGTCAAAAAAACTCTTAATTAGCAGGGCATGAGTAATTACACCAAATGATATTGAGACATTAAGTATAGTATGGCCAAAAAAATGACCATGTTCAGGAAATTGTTAAAAGCTTATTGTGGCCATAACCAGGGGGTATGAGAGGAGCATAGTGAGACTCAAACAGTTGTCTAGGTCAATGTCAGTAAGTGTATGCTAAATGAATTTGGAGTCAGAAGTGGCAAGTAGTTAATATAAAGCCTACTTGGAGTTTCAAGGCCTTTCACAGGTAGGACTATTTCACAATTATTCACCAAAATTTGGCTTCTGCTCTAGAGCATGGCTGACTTCCCCCATACCAAAAACACCACACCACACTCATTTCAATATCTGCTCAAGTTGTTTCCATCCTCCTTCCCGTACTCCTCCCACCAATACTGCACAGCTTTCTGTTTGTATTTATTAAAGATTTCCTCTACAGTTTGTATTTATTATAGACTTCTTTTTCTCTGAAAAAAAATTGTTTCTCTGGCCTACTGTTTGTATTTATTACAGACTTCCTCTCCTCTGAATTCCTATGTCACATACTTAACTTGATAATTATAGCATGTTTTGTACAGTTTGCTTTGTTTCATGTGTGGAAGTCCTGAATTCAAGACTATAAGCCTTTTGAGGGTAAATATCTAATTTTTCATCAGTATTTCCCTTGGCAAGTAGCATACTAAAAGGTAATTCAATCAATCCTACAAACAGTTAAGGAATAGCTCTGCATAACCTGAGCTGCATATAAAGAATGCACTCATATTTTTGTGTCTATCTGTGAAGTGCCATTTTGCTCACACAACTGTAAGTCAGAAAGATTTAAGTGACCAAGGTTATACAGCTTAAAAAAGATGGACCCCAGTTTCTAAACTATATTTGATTTTATGTTCTTTAGACATCAGCATCCTATCTCACAAATAAATGGCTAGACTGCTTTGGGGATACAAAAATGAATAAGATTCCTGCCTGCTAGGAATTCACAATTCATTTATTTTTCTATAATTATTTGATTCCAATTATTTGTAACAATTCAGGAGTAAAAGACATAATCACTGACCTCAAGACAAACCATTCAGAGAGGTTAAAACAGTTGTGAGAATTGTGGAGAAGGGAGAAAGTATTTTGAAGTAATATGAAGAAGACTAGATGGTAATTTGACAAGTAGATATGGAGGATGTTTGGACGCAGACTAGGCTGAGTAGTGATGGAGACTGGAGAATATAGGGAAAGGTTTAGAAAGCAAAGAGGAAAACATGTAAGGGACGTAAAGAAGAATTTATGAAAGAAAAGCCTGAAGAACCTTAAGGACCTACATGATGGGAATTTCAAATGCTAGGCTAAGGAGCTCAAAATTCCAGAACTCTTGATTATTATATAGATCCTCTTTTATCTTCACATACGAATCTACACATATGTTTAATATTTTTAGTGCTTGCCTTTACACAATTCCTCATATATGTTTCTTGATCTTAACTGGCAGACTTGTGCAATAACTGCAGAAAGGTTTTCCAGGACCAGCACTGACTGCCAGACTACTTTAGAAGAACTCCAATTTAGTCCAGTTCTACAATTCCTCAATAGCACTGGGGAAGGTAAGCTGACAAGGAAAAATATTTATGGCTTCAAACTGCTCAGAAGCCATAGAGCCAGATTTGATCCCTGCTCTACTTTCTAGTTGTTTGACCTCGAAAAGCCAATCACACTTTCTTTAAACAGTACATACTGAGTGTCTACCACATACTAGGCTCCATTTTAGGTTAATTACTCTGTAAATTCTCAGTTTCTTGTTCAAGGATAATAATCCTTACTTCAGAGAACAGTGAATATTAAATTCTAGAAAGGTAAGTGGGAATTTTTATTGCAAATAAGTTTTAAGGTGACCTGTTAGAATATTTAAAATACAACACTTTTGAGGGGTACCCATACTTTAAAATCTTACAGTGACAGCGAAACATTAACAAGAGGGTCTATAGTGCTTTTGTGGCAGTTATTTTTCATGTTTTAGTTGCATTCTTCTGCTGGGTTCCCAGAAACATTTTTTGATGCCTGATGTTATCCAGACTTACAGTGTTCATTTTCACACAGGTTTTGTTTGGGGTTGGTATACCACATTTGTTCATTATGAGAATGGTTTGTTTGCAGGAGTAAGATGACGTATATCCGCAATCCCAAAATCCAGCCTGATTCATTCACTTCACCATTAATAATAATAGCTAGCCTTTAATAAGTGCTAGTACGTATCATGCACTAAGACTGTCATGACAACTTTATGAAGTTATTATTATTTTCATTTTGCAGATGAGAAAACTGATATCAAGTTACTTGCTTAATTAATGTCACACAAAAAATAAGTAGCAGTGACTCAGGTCTAACTTTCAATATGTGTTCCAGGTAGAGTGAAAAGGAACCTAGTAAGATCATATTTCTGCCTTCACTGAGTATGACAGATGCACAGAAAAGACAAGCGAACATAAAATTCACATAGAGTACCAATTGCTAAGTACTTTAATACCATCTTTTCTAAAGTACTATGGAAATACAGAGGAATAATACATAACTTAAAACAAGGAGGCTTTCCACAGAATCTGGCATGCAAAATGAATAAATTTTGCTTAGTTGTTTTGAGATTTGGTTTTTTCCTAGAGGGGTGGGGAGAAGTTGGGTGAAGGCTATAAGGACTTAACCATTTGCATAATTTGCAAAAACTTTGCTATTAAAATATTATCCTGCAAAAAAGATGGTGGTGTGAGAAGTGAGGCAGAAACCTCCTCCCAAAACCACATGTAACATGAAAATACAGTAAATACAATTCTTCCTGAAAGAGCGACCAGAGAGAAGACTGCCAGACAGCCTACATCTGGGGAAGAGAGAAGACCTCATGGAAAAGCATAAAGTAGCAAAACCACGAGCCAGTGGGATCCAAGCCTTCCCCCGACCCCAGCTCACTGGTGGGAGGAAGAAAAATGGAGTGGGGAGGGAATACAAGCCCAGGACTGCTAAATACCCACCCCTGGATATCTACTCTGGGAGGACAAACCCACATTGCATGGTGCTCTGGAGATTAGAGGGGTTGGAAAGCAAAGATAGGCAGAATACTCAGAGAGACTGAGATTCCAGCCGCTTGTGGAGAACAAGTACCCACAACCAGCAACTCCGAGACATAAAAAGGGCAGGCACGTTGAAAGACTTCCCAATAGCAAGAGGGCAGCTAAAGGGACAAGGATTACACAGAGCAGAAGTGAAGCAATATATGGAGACAAATGAAAACAACAGCTCAACACTCCAAAATCTGTGGGATGCAGCAAAGGCAGTTCTAAGAGAAAAGTATATAGCAATACAGGTTTACTTCAAGAAAGAAGAACAATACCAAATGAACAGTCTAAACTCACAATTAATGAAACTGGAAAAAGAAGAACAAATGAGGCCCAAAGTCAGTAGAAGGACGGACATAATAAAGATAAGAGCAGAAATAAATCAAGCCAGGAAGAATAAAATAATAAAAAGAATCAATGAAAGCAGGAGCTGGTTCTTCAAGAAAATAAACAAAATAGATAACCTCCTAGCCAGACTTACCAAGAAAAAAAGAGGGAGTACACACATAAATGGAATCAGATATGAGAAAGGAAAAATCACTACGGAGACCAGAGAAATACAAATAATTATTAGAAAACACTATGAGAAACTATATGCCAACAAATAGGGTAACCTAGAAGAAATGGACAACTTTCTAGAAAACTTCAACCTTCCAAGACTGACCCAGGAAGAAACAGAAAATCTGAACATACCAACAGCAAGGAAATTAATTTGGTAATCAAAAACTACCTAAGAACAAAACCCCCAAGCCAGATGGCTTCACTACTGAGTATTATCAAACATTTAGAGAAGATATAATATCCATCCTCCTTTAAGTTTTACAAAGAGTAGAAGAGGAGGGAATACTTCCAAACTCATTCTATGAGGCGGGTATCACTCTAATACTAGAACCAGGCAAAGACACTACAAAAAAAGAAAATTACAGACCAATATCCCTGATGAACATAGATGCAAAATACTAAACAAAATATTAGCAAACCAAATTGAAAAACACATCAAGAAGATCATCCATAATGATCAAGTAGGATTTATTCCAGGGATGCAAGGAAGGTACAATTCGAAAATCCATCAATATCACACAGCACATCAACAAAAAAGGACAAAATCACATGATCACCTCCATAGATGCTGGAAAAGAATTCGACAAAATTCAACATCCATTCATGAGAAAAACTCTCAACAAAATGGGTGTAGAGGGCAAGTACCTAACATAATAAAGGTCATATATGACAAACCCACGGCTAACATCATACTTAAAAGCAAAAAGCTGAAAGCTTTTCCTTTTAGGTCGGGAAGAAGAGAAGGATGCCCACTCTCCCCCAACTTTTATTCAACATAGTATTGGAGGTCCTAGCATCGGCCATCAGACAATACAAAGAAATAAAAGGCATCCAGATTGGGAAGAAGAAGTTAAACTGTTGCTGTCTGCAGGTGACATGATGTTGTACATTAAAAAAAAAAAAAAACCTAAAAAATCCACCCCCAAACTAAGAGAACTAATAACTGAATTCAACAAAGTTGCAGGAAACAAAATTAATACACAGAATCTGTTGCATTCCTATATACTAATGGTGAACTAGAAGAAAGAGAAATCAGGAAAACAATTCCATTCACAATTGCATCAAAAAGAATAAAATACCTAGGAATAAACCTAACCAAGGAGGTGAAAGACCTATACCTTGAAAACTACAAGACACTCATGAGAGAAATTAAAGACACCAAAAAATGGAAATACATCCCATGCTCATGGTTAGGAAGAATTAATATTGTCAAAATGGCCATCCTGCCTAAAGCAATCTACAGATTCAATGCACTCCCTATCAAAATTCCAACAGCATTCCTCAATGAACTAGAACAAAGAGTTCTAAAATTCATATGGAATCACAAAACACCCTGAATAGCCAAAGCAATCCTGAGAAGGAAGAATAAAGCTAGGGGGACTACACTCCCCAACTTCAAGCTCTACTACAAAGTCACAGTAATCAAGACAATTTGGTACTGGCACCAGAAAAGACCCATAGATCAATGGAACAGAATAGAAAGCCCAGATATAAATCCAAATATATATGGCCAATTAATATATGATAAAGGAGCCATAGATAAACAATGGGGAAATGACATCCTCTTCAACAACTGCTGTTGGCAAAACTGGAGAGCTACATGTAAAAGAATGAAACTGGATTACTGTATAACACCATACACAAAGGTAAACTTGAAATGGATCAAAGACCTGTAAGTCAGAAGCCATAAAACTCTTAGAAAAAACATAGGCAAAATTTTCTGAATATAAATATGAGCAATTTTTTCCTGAACACATCTCCCTGGGCAGGGGAAACAATCGCAAAAATGAACAAATGGGACTACAAACTAAAAAGCTTCTGAATAGCAAAAGACTCCATCAGTAGAACAAAAAGGTATCCTACAGTATGGGAGAATATATTCGTAAATGACACATCTGACAAGGGCTTAACATCCAAAATACGTAAAGAACTCACACACCTCCACATCCAAAAAGCAAATAACCTGTAAAAAATGGGCAGAGGATCTAAAGAGACACTTCTCCAAACAAGAAATTCAGATGGCCAACGGGCACATGAAAAGATGCTCCACATCGCTAATTATCAGGGAAATGCAAATTAAAACCACAATGAGATATCACATCACACCAGTTACAAAGGCCAATATCCAAAAGACAAGGAACAACAATACTGGCAAGGATGCAAAGGGGAACCCTCCTACACTGTTGGTGGGAATGTAAATTAGTTCAACCATTGTGGAAAGCAGTATGGACATTCCTCAAAAAACTAAAAATAGAAATACCATTTGACCCAAGAATTCTACTCCTAGGAATTTACCTGAAAAAAACAAGATCACAGATTCAAAAAGACATATGCACTCCTGTTTATGGCAGCACAATTTATAATACAAGATATAGAAGCAACCTAAGTGTCCATCAGTAGGTGAATGGATAAAGAGGATGTGTTACATGTACAAAATGGAATACCATTCAGCCATAAGAAAAAACAAATCCTACCATTTGCAACAACATGGATGGAGCTAGAGGGTATTATGCTCGGTGAAATAAGCTAGGCGGAGAAAGACAAGTACCAAATGACTTCACTCATTTGTGGAGTATAACAACAAAGCAAAACTGAAGGAATAAAAGAGCGGCAGATTCACAGACTCCAAGAAGGGATTAGAGGTTACCAAAGGGAAGTGGGTGGGAGGGAGGGAGAAATGGACATTATGTACAGCACACATAATGTAGGGGGTCATGGGGAAGGCAGTATAGCACAGAGAAGACAAATAGTAACTCTACAGCATCTTACTATGCTGATGACTAGTGACTGCAACGGGATGGTGGTGGGGGGATTTGATAATATGGGTGAATGTAATAACCACATTGTTGCTCATGTGGAACCTTTATTACATTGTATATCAATGATACCTTAATTAAAAAAATACTATCCAGGCAAATTGGTTCTAGCTGCTGCTTAGCAGAATGAGTTGAGTCCACAGTTGCTGCATTTAGAAGCAATTTTCTTCATCTTCTAACGGTTGGTTAGGAGAGTTAGCATTAGTTAATCCACCTTCAAGCATTCTTTTTACCTTCAAAATGCGAAGTCATTCATGCTACTTCAACTTCTGACCTTTTAGAGTAGCTCTGAGGATGCTTGCCAACAACAGTAGGTAAGTGAAAAATACTATGAAACAGTTTTTTTTAATGGAATGTTTCCTCTTCAATGAGAGGGATGAAAAGGTGTTAAGCAAATGTAGAAGCTTTTAAAAAGCAGTTTGAATTTTAACTCATTGCAGTAAATAGTTTTGATAGAACATTTTTTCTTCCTCACTGGCTTTTAATTTTTTATTTTCCATCATGATTTTCCTTTAAGATTGAATATTTGCATTTACCAAAGAGGATGGTTTTGTTTTTACACTCGGACAAGGTAATTAAAACTTCGCGTTGTTCTACCCTCAAATACAGACTGAAATTAATGTTTAAAACGTAATGAAAATCATATATTTGGAAAAAATACAATGCAGTGCAATAGAACACAATGATACGACATTTTATTTTTTACCCCGACTCGCCATTTTGGGGTGGCTGGCAGCCGAGGGAGCCCCAATCGGAAAAGGAAGGAGGAATTTCCAGTGGCTTGACAGCCACTCCCACCATCTACCTGTGGGGTCTCCGCTCGTCTGATTGGGAATAGTTCCGCTACTCCTGTCCACCCCACAGTAGCCTTCTGCTCCGTTTCAGCCCGGAGCGATGTAGCCTACTGAATCCAGTACCACAATCGCCTATTCCCGACCTGGGATGGGAGGCACTACGCGTGGGGACTGTTTCTACGTCTTTTTTTTTTTTTTTTGCTATTATTGATGTACAATTACATGAGCAACATTATAGTTACTAGACTCCCCCTATTACCCCACCACATACCCCATTACAGTCACTGTCCATCAGCATAGTAAGATGCTATAGAATCACTACTTGGTCTTCTCTGTGTTATACTGCCTTCCCCGTATACCCCCCCACCGCTAGATTATGTGTGCTAATCGTAATACCCTTTTTCCCCCTTATCCCTCCCTTCTCACCCAACTTTTCCAGTCCCTTTGCCTTTGGTAACTGTTCGGTCCATTCTTGGGTTCTGTGAGCCTGCTGCTGTTTTTTTCCTTCAGTTTTTTCTTTGTTCTTATACTCCACAGATGAGTGAAATCATTTGATACTTGTCTTTTTCTGCCTGGCTTACTTCACTGAGCATAATACCCTCTAGCTCCATCCATGCTGTTGCAAATGGTAAGATTTGTTTTCTTCTTATGGCTGAATAATATTCCATTGTGTATATGTACAACATCTTCTTTATCCATTCATCTACTGATGGACACTTAGGTTGCTTCCATTTCTTGGCTATTGTAAATAGTGCTGTGATAAACATACAGGTGCATATGTCTTTTTCAAATTGGGCTGCTGCATTCTTAGGGTAAATTCCTAGGAGTGGAATTCCTGGGTCAAATGGTATTTCTATTTTTAGTTTTTTGAGGAACCTCCATACTGCTTTCCACAATGGTTGAACTAATTTACATTCCCACCAGCAGTGTAGGAGGGTTCCACTTTCTCCACATCCTCACCAACATTTGTTGTTGTTTGTCTTTTGGAAGACAGCCATCCTAACTGGTATGAGGTGATATCTCATTGTGGTTTTAATTTGCATTTCTCTGATGATTAGCGATGTGGAGCATCTTTTCATGTGCCTGTTGGGTATCTGAATTTCTTCTTTGGAGAAGTGTCTGTTCAGCTCCTCTGCCCATTTTTTAAATGGCTTATTTGCTTTTTGTTTGTTGAGGTGCATAAGCTCTTTATATAATTTGGATGTCAATCCCTTATCGGATATGTCATTTATGAATATATTCTCCCATACCGTAGGATGTCTTTTTGTTCTATTGATGGTGTCCTTTGCTGTACAGAAGACTTTTAATTTGATATAGTCCCACTTGTTCATTTTTGCTTTTGTTTCCCTTGCCCGGGGAGATATTTTCATGAAGAAGTTGCTCATATTTATGTCCAAGAGATTTTTGCCTATGTTGTCTTCTAAGAGTTTTATGGTTTCATGACTTACATTCCGGCCTTTGATCCATTTTGAGTTTACTTTTGTGTATGGGGTTAGACAATAATCCAGTTTCATTCTCTTACAGGTACCTGTCCAGTTTTGCCAGCTATTGAAGAGGCTCTCATTTCCCCATTGTATATCCATGACTCTTTTATCATATATTAATTGACCATATATGCTTGGATTGATACTACATTTTTAACAATTAGGAGGCAAACTGCTAGACATCTTCACATATAATATCTCACAATCCTCCTCTTAATTTTAAAATTGGGAAGAGGGTAATGTTAGAGAAGGAACTCTAAAAAGACATAGATAGGCAGACATATCCACTCCCTTAAAATTTTCAGTATTATAACTAAGCCAACAACACAATTCCAGAAATAGTTTCAGTAGAACATCCCTTCTCTGCTTTCTTTTTTGTCCACAAGTCTTGGGATCCCTGTGCTCTTTCAATAGTAGAATGTCCACCTCTGCCTGGGGATATCCCATTCCAAGTTGACTACATTTATCAAGAACAGAGATATCATCTGTAAAATATCTGCCTTCTATTGAGCACCAAATTCATTTTAATTCACTGGATTAGTTTAACACGTTCTACCATAGGGTTGTGGTGGGGGTGGGTGAGTAAAATAGGTAAGGGGGATAAAGAGACACAAAATCTCAGTTACAAAATAGACACAGGGATGAAAGTACAACATGGAGAATATAGTCAATAATTCTGTAATATCATTCTAAATTGACAGTAACTGTAATAGCCAGGGTAAGCATTTAACAATGGAGTTAACTTCTTTTAATAATACATTTTATGTTCCCCTTCAGTTTTTTTTTATAAGGGGGAAATAATGTATAGAAAATATTAACACATAGGCCTCAATAAATAAATTTGAAGTTAAACATTTTTATAAATGTGCATATAAAAAAGTCATAAATTATTAGCCTTCTTATGTTAAGTACTGATAAAAACAACAATGTTAAGAAAAATAAATGTAAAGTCTTTACTATCTTGAGTGAATTTATTTCACTTTAACAGGGCATTTTAGTGATCCACTTATGCAGAAAACACATGGCAATTTTAATACATATGATGCAGTGATTTTTCAAGGTTAACTTAAGGGTGCATTATGGTAATGAAACAATCATTTGATCATCATGTAGATACATACCTGTCATTAATACCTGATTAAAGAAGAGGAATGGCTTCCCTCCTGCCAAATAGCAGCAAACCAATTTCACAGGGTAGTACAGTACAGGCAGCGTGTCTTATATCAAGAATAATAACAGTAATTTTAATATTTCCTTTACAGCAATTCCTTGAATCATGAATTTCCTCTGAAAGTCTCCAGTGTGCAGAAGACTTGGCCCAGGCTAAACTGCAGCCTTCCTATCAAGACAGTAAGAGTTCTAGGGGAAGCAATCACTCTGATAAAATGTATGTCCATAATAATTAAACAACAAAACTGGGAAAAACAATGGATTCAGATTTGGGCTTTAGGACTGTTACAGACTGAATGTTTGTGTTCACCTCAAATTCACATACTGAAAGCCTGACCTCCAAAATGACAGTATTTGGAGATAGGGCCTTATGAAGGTGGTTAAGTTTAGATGAAGTCATGAGGGTGGGGTCCCCAAGATGGGGTTAGTGTCCTTGTAAGAATAGGAAGAAACACCAGAGCTTTTTCTCTCTCTGCCACATGAAGACAGCAAGAAGGCAGCGATTTGCAAGCCATAAAGAAGACTCCCACCAGGAACCAAATCTGCCAGCATCTTTAATCTTAGACTTTCCAGCCTCCAGAACTATGAGAAATAAATATCTATTGTTAAAGCCACTTGGTCTATGGTATTTTGTTATAGCAGTCTGAGTTGATTAATGTAAGGGCTTTTTAGGCTTCTGTATTCACAGTACTCAAACAGCTGCCATCAGTTCAGCACACGCTTCCAAACAGCTGGCTGGCTGGCTGTTAAACATCTATATATATACACCCAAATTAAAATCCCACTCATTAAAATCCATGCTAGAAAACAACATGCTTTTGTCAAAACTCATATAATTGAGAGATGCTTAAGAATTGTGCATTTATTGTATGAAATTATATCTCCATAAAAATTGCAAACCATAAAAAAATACTTGAACAATCTGATAGCTACCATTTTGTAATTAAGAGGGCCCATATTTTTAATTTACAAAATACAACACACTTTTAATCAATGTAAATGTAAACCATGGATTTGATGCCATTGCTATTTAATAATACTATATGTCTACTGACACAGGTTATTAGCAGTGAAATTATACTTCTCAAATCAATGCTGTTTATGTAGTTAAGATAAGTAAGTATTAACACTAATACAGGGATCAAAAATCTCCTGTTTCATTCCTGCTGTGTATGCTATTTCTTTTCTTGCACTGGATATTTTAAACAAAAATATCAATATAAAATAATAGGCTTAGAAGATTCACTTCCAGTAGATTTTATTTTTTAAGTATGACCTAATATTGAAGCAAAAATAATAATTTCTTTCAAATTGCTGACTTTTTAATAATCTTCGAGTATGCTATTGGATTTTTCATTAATACTTTACATCTTTCCAAAGGCCCTACAAAATTTTCCCTCTTTCGCCTCTTTGGGAATATTTTATGATCTACAATGATCTTTTTATCCTTTCAGGTACATCAAGATTTTAAATTAAAAAGCATGACACATGGCAATTCAAATTTCCATGCTAAACTTAGAGTCATAGGAGCTCTTGTCAACAAAAGACCAAATTTACCATAATTATGGATTATTTACACTAAAACAAAATAATAAATCAATATGTAAATGTAATGTTTGTTGTAGCTAATGCAGCCAGCAATGACAGATTAGGTTTAAAAAGCAATCAGTTTGAAAATCTGGCACATATGTAAATGAGCCAGGGACTTAATGTTTACATTTGACTGTATTTCATTCAGGATTTTTAAGCTGTCTCAGGAACAGCATAAAAATAAAATGTTAATCTTTACACTATAAATACAACTTGAGCTCTCATCACAACTGAAACATGGTTTTGCTCCTGTCCAGCTAAAGTAACATATAATACTAATAATTCTAAGCTGAATATTACATCATTCTTAATTAACACTCTGCTACAGTTGTTAACATCCTCCAAGACACTATGTTATTATCATCACCACAAGTTCTGTAACAACCTTAAAACCACGTTTAACGAACGTTGACCTCTTACTCTGCAGCTACTTTTAATTGCTTTCTTTGCTAGCAATTAAATATGTCTAGATAAACAAACATTTGGTTTCACCTATTTCTTAATAACATTTTTCATGATGATTTCAAAGTTCAGGTGTCCTTATGTCTATAATTACTGTTCATCAATATAGTGATATATTGGATTCAGCAAAGTGTATTAACCAAAGTATATAAGATTAATCAAAATGTGGTAATTAGTGGTGATAGTGATACATTGCGATCCATCAAGTAGTTCATAGCAAAGTTGTCAAAACATAATTCTACCCATCTAGGCAAAATGTGAAGAAAGCAAAAGAAAAATACATTTACAGATACACAGACTTTTGGTTCATAAATTAGTGACCAAGTTTCTTGACTGTACATTAAAAATCAAAACAGAGAATGCCTGCATTTCTTTTTCAAAGTGTGATATTAACAAGCTAATCTCAGTAGTCTTGGACCTATCAACAGGCAGTAAACTGTACAAATGGGTTTGGTACATCAATCCAATTAGATGTGTTGTGATCTCCATCAATGCTTTAATTGTAGACAAATTTCTTCTTTTGTTCAGAATGCATAATTTTAGGGAAACATCCTAATCTTAAAATGAGCCACTTTTCAGTAACCCCTTTATAAGAAACATTTACCAACTCAATACTTCCTAATTTCAGTTTTATAAAATCTAATAATAATGTTCACTAGAATAAATTTAATTTGAACAGTAATCACAGTAATGTACTTGAAACATTGATTACATCAATTTATTCTTGAGAAATTAATTACTTTAGGAATGATATATCAAATTGTACCAATTACAATACTAATAAAACATTTTCACAGATGATTATCCCTTGTGAAAACCAAAAAAAAAAGTTGCTTTGTAAAGACTTTTGGAAGAAAAAATTAATTGATTCATTTGGAACATTTAGTTGCACATATAAAGTTTTCAGAAAAGTGCCATATATAGCCATTTAAAGTCTTTCTTTCTGCCACACTGCTAAAACCTCACAAATATTGACCAATAAAAAGGTACTATGAAAAAGATGCACTCATAAAACTACCATTTAAAATAGCATTTCAGCAAATTATTCAGGGGTTAAAACTGTTTTTATTTTTTCTAGTTTGAAAATAAAAATGCTTAGCCAAATGAGTCCCCCACTGGAAGTTGTTCATCTCTTCCTGAAGGAGCTGTATCACTTTGTCCATTCATTTAAAGGACTTTTTGAGCATGAACTCTGGGCCAAGAGGCACTGAACAAAGCTGAAATGAGACTTTACACATGAACTAGGTTGAAATGAGACTTTATGTTGAGGACCATATCGACTCTCAAAACCTTATAAACAATGCTCGAAGACACTATGATGAATGGTTTGGAGTTAAGAATTCTGTAAGAGTCAAATCCCAGCTCATTCATTAATTAGCTCTATGACCTAGGAAAGAGGAACTACTGAGCATCTGCCCTGTGCCAGATCCAATGCTCACATGTGCTATCTTATTTAATACACTGCCCCTCTCCAAAGACCTGGAAGGCAGAAATTATCATCCTAATCATTCTGGTTGAAGAAGCTAAGGCCTAACAGACTACAGCTGACCCTTGAATAACACAGGTTTGAACTGCATGGGTACACTTAAATGCAGATTTTTTTCAATAAGTATATTGGGAAAATTTTTGAAGATTTGCAACAACTTGGAAAAACATTTTATTTTTCTAGTTTATTGTAAGAATACAGTATATAATACATAAAACATAAAAATATGTATTAATCAACTGTTTATGTTATCAGGAAGGCTTCCAGTCAATAGTAGCTATTAGCAGTTAATTATCTGGAAAGTCAAAAGTTATATGTGGATTTTTGACTGCATGGTGGGTAGGCACCCCTGACCCCTGCATTGTTCAAGGCTCACTTCCCCTTTCTGTACCCCAGTTCCCCCAGTCATAAAATGGAACTAGATTAGAAAGTTGCTGTAACCTTCCAAAGACAATATCTTAGAGCTTTCTTCACATTCTAAGTCTTCTACTCTTATGTGGAAGTGACTCTTTTTTTATGTTAAGGAGGACACCAAAAACTGAAATAGCAGGATCTAGACAGAGTGAAAACTATTACATGGATTGATATTTGTGCAGATTTTGTAAGGTATCAGGAAACGAATTAGGATGCGAGCTGTTTGAAAGCATCCTCAGAGTATCTTTCTAACAACTGAATTTTACAACAGTTCCAATGTACTTTTCAGTTACCTTAATTGGGACAATGTGTGTCTAGATGAGTGTCTAGAATGGCCGCAGTACAGGGTTTGAGATATAGGAATGAGAAAAAGAAAAAGAAAAAAGTACATTATGTTTGTATGAGTTTCAGTACACATACCAGCCAGAGTGGCATCTCTTAGCTAGAATCAAAACTAGGAACACAGGTAAATGTCTACTACCACAGCTACTGGATGGTTACAAGAAGCAGAGAGAGAAGAGGAATACTTCCGTCTTTCCTTTATTATACCATGTTTAATGGATGTAGAGAAGTTCATATCAATTGTAGAGCATTAGGAGAGACCTCAAGATCATGAGAAGAATGTTTTCTTGTTTTTCTTCAACTTATGCCTTTGCTCATAAGAAGAATACTATTCCTGTCCATGCTGCCTCTCCCCACAAAGAAGAGTTTTAATGAAAACACTTGTAGCATTTTTTCCCCAATCTTAGACTTGCTTCTCCCAGAGGAACAAAAGAAACTATTACAATTACTCACAAAGTCATACCATACTGTACTAGGATAGGTTTCATAGAAGGTAGGCACAAGACCAGCAGCTTCCTCTTTCACCTCCTATACCCAATGTGCACTAAATTTTCTCCCACTTCATACCCTCTGTGGTAGATATATCCTGGCAAATGCTTCCCATGAGCTCTCTAAGCTGTCTTTCCTACTATGGTTGGTGTTAAGGTGGACCTATGCATTAATCCATCAGGTTCTGGAAACTCAGTCATAACTCTTTCTATGAGTCATTGGAACATGTGGATCTTAAGATTTAAATCTGGGGTGAGAAGTAAAAGACCCCACTTAGGATTCAAGTCTAAGCCACATAGAAACCTACTATGTTTCAGGCATTCTTTTAGCTGCTGAGATATAGGCTTGCCTGGCTATTAAAGCAGTTTTGTTTCCAACTTGGATACTGATTTTTATTTGTATACTCCACTGATAAGAACCTTAGAGGAAAGGAAGAATGAGTGGCATCATGGATGCCCAAGAATCTAGAATAGTCTCTTTATTTTCCAGTAGCAACTCAGGCCCAGAGCAGAGGAGTGACCTGCCTAAAGTCATACAGCGATTCTGTAGCAGAGCTAGGCTAAAACTCAAATATCTTGACTTACTACTCCTCAATTCCTTCCACAGCACCCATTGGAATATACAATATATACTCTCGCTTAATTCAACAGAACTGTTACCTGGTCTCCCACCAATAGTTTTCCAAGGACAAAAAAGCAGGCCATATATTTTATTGCAAAGGTTTACTCAACTACCACAGAAGTCCCAATTAGCATCTGAATTTACTACTGCTTGCACAAATAGAAACTAATTCAAAGCCATAGTTTAAAGCAACTTCACAACTCAAGAGACCACACATGAGGATAATATGCTTGACTGCTTGACCAGAGCTCAACACCAACCTCATAGAAGTCATTAAAATATTAACTGGAAACATCTTCCCAGTATAAAATGGTCAGAGTTGAACAGCAAAACTCAATTACTCCTTGCAAAAAGAGATAACTGAAGTTCCAGGAAGATGGCAGCGTGAGCAGGGCGGTGGAAATCGCCTCCCAAAACCATACATATTTATGAAAATACAACAAATACAACTATTCCTAAGAGAACAGAAGATACAAGATGACACCCACCCTGCAGCTACACCTGAGAGTACTCGGCACCTCGTGAAGCGGGTAAGATACAGAGCCGGGACCCAGCGGGACCTGAGCACTCCCCCACCCCAGTGCACGGGCGGGAGGAGAGGATTCAGAGGGGGGAAGGAGTGGAAGCACAGGCCTGACAAATAACTAGCCCTGGTGATCTACGCAGGGAGCACTGACACACTTCATGTGGTGTATCGGAGATTGGAGAGACAGAGGGGCAGGATCCAAGATGGCAGGTCCACTCAGCTGGCTCCCCGGAACAAAAGAAAGGTGCGCACTTTTTTAAGGATCTTAAAGAGACAGGGGCCCAGCGGAGGAGCAGGATAGTCCCAGCGCACTCAGTCAAGCAGGCTGGAAGTCCTGGGGAATTTCGGACCCCTCTGACTGCAGCTGAGAAAAGAACTTGCACTGAGACTTCCCACAGGAATCAGCAGCCTCCGATTTGTTCCCCCCCAGCCAGAGTCACAAAGGGCCAGGTGGAGCGGTGTGGCCAGGCAGAGCGGGCCTGGATGCAGAATAGTGGAGCATCAGCACCACCGACAGCATCCTCACAGAAACCACACCCGGCGGGCGTGTTTTTTTTCTTTTTTTTCCCTTTCTTTATTTTTTCTTTTTCTGACCATTTCTATCGCCATGAAAAGACAGAGGAATATGGTACAAACAAAGCTTACACAGAAAACCCCAGAAAGGGAGCCTGATGGGATGGACATGCACAATCTTCCTGAAAAAGAATTCAGAAAAGAACTCATAACCACACTGATTGATCTACAGAGAAATATGCAAGAGCTAAGGGAGGAAGTGAGGGAAGTGAGGAAAGACAATACAGAGATGAGACAAGTGATCGACGGGCTTAGCAGCAGACTGGACGAGACGCAAGAGACTGTTAATGGAATAGAAATCAGAGAACAGAAATACAGAGAAGCTGAGGAAGACAGGGATAAAAGGATCTCTAGCAATGAAAGAATTTTAAGAGAATTGTGTGCCCAATCCAAACAGAACAATATTCACACTGTAGGAATAACAGAGGAAGAAGAGAGAGAAAAGAAGACAGAAAGTGTCTTTGAAGAAATAATTGCTGAAAACTTCCCCATGCTGGGGAAGGAAATAGTATCTCAAACCATGGAACCCTACAGATCTCCCAAAACAAGGGACCCAAGGAAGACAACACCAAGACATATAATAATTAAAATGGCAAAGATCAAAGATAAGGACAGAGTATTAAAGGCAGGTAGAGAGAGAAAAAATATCACCTACAAAGGAAAATTCATCAGACTATCATCAGATTTCTCAACAGAAACTTAGAGGCCAGAAGAGAGTGGCATGATATATTTAACGTAATGAAACAGAAGGGTCTTGAACCAAGAATATTGTATCCAGCACGATTATAATTTAAATATGACTGAGGGATTAAACAATTTTCAGACAAGCGAAAGCTGAAGGAATTTGCCTCCCATAAACCACCTCTTCAAGATATCTTAAAGGGACTGCTCTAAATGGAAGCACTCCTAAGGCTAAGAAGAGGTCACCAGAGAAAATAAAATCATAGCAAAGAAAGCAGACCATCCAAATACTAACTAAAGGCAAACAATAAAATACCAAGTATATAAAGAATGGAGGAGGAAGAATAAGTAGGGAGAGAAATAAAGAATCATCAGACTGTGTTTACAATGACTTAACAAGAAAGTTAAGTTAGACTGTCAGATAGTAGAGAAGCCACCCTTGAACCTTTGGTAACCACGATTCTAAAGCCAGCAATGGCAATAAGTTCATATGTATCAATAATCACCCAAAAGGTAAATGGAATGATTGCACCAATCAAAAGACACACAGTAATAAAATGGATAAAAAAGCAAGACCCATCGATATGCTGCTTACAGGAGACTCAACTCAAACCCAAAGATATACACAGACTAAAGGTGAAGGGATGGAAAAAGATATTTCATGCAAACACCAAGGAGAAAAAAGCAGGTGTTGCATTACCTGTATCAGACAAAATAGACTTTAAAATGAAGAAAGTAACAAGAGAAAAAGAAGAACATTGCATAATGGTAAAACGGGTCAGTCGAACAAGAGGATATTACCATTTTAAATATATATGCACCCAATACAGGAGCACCGACATATGTGAAACAAATACTAACAGAACTAAAGCAGGAAACAGAAAGAAATGCAGTCAATTTAGGAGACTTCAACACACCACTCACTCCAAAGGATACATCAACCAGACAGAGAATAAGTAAAGACACAGAGGCACTGAACAACACACTAGAACAGATGGACCTAACAGACATCAACAGAACTCTGCACCCAAAAGCAACAGGATACACATTCTTCTCAAGTGCACATGGAACATTCTCCAAAATACACCACACACTAGGCCACAAAAAGAACCTCAGTAAATTCAAAAATACTGAAATTCTACCAACCAACTTCTCAGATCACAAAGGTATAAAACTAGAAATAAATTTTAGAAAGAAAACAAAAAAGGCTCACAAATGCATGGAGATTTAACAACATGCTCCTAAATAATCAATGGGTCAACGACCAAATCAAAACAGAAATCAAAGAATATACGGAGACTAATGACAACAACACAAAGCCACAACTTCTGTGGGATGCAGCAAAGGTAGTTCTAAGAGGAAAGTATATTGCAATCCAGGCCTATTTAAAGAAGGAAGAACAATCCCAAATGAATAGTCTGAAGACACAATAACTGAAATTGGGAAAAGAAGAACAAATGAGGCCCAAAGTCAGCAGAAGGAAGGACATAATAAAGATCAGAGAAGAAATAAATAAAATTGAGAAGAATAAAACAATAGAAAAAAATCAATGAAACCAAGAGCTGGTTCTTTGAAAAAATAAACAAAATACATAAACCCCTAGATAGACTCACTAAGGGAAAAAGAGAATCTACACACATAAACAGAATCAGAAATGAGAAAGGAAAAATCTCGACAGACCCCACAGAAATACAAAGACCAATGAGAGAATACTATGAGAATCTACATGCTAACAAGCTGGAAAACCTAGAAGTAATGGACAACTTCTTAGAAAAATACAAACTTCCAAGACTGACCAAGCAAGAAACAGAAAAACTAAACAGACCAATCACCAGCAATGAAATTGAATCAGTAATCCAAAAAACTACCCAAGAACAAAACCCCTGGGCCAGATGGATTCACCTCTGAATTCTACCAGACATACAGAGAAGAAACAACACCCATTCTCCTTAAAGTTTTCCAAAAAATAGAAGAGGAGGGAATACTTCCAAACTCATTCTATGAAGCCACCATCACTCTAATACCAAAACTTGGCAAAGACCTCACCAAAAAAGAAAATTACAGACCAATATCCCTGATGAACGTAGATGCAAAAATACTCAACAAGGGGACTTCTGGGAATATGGCAACATGAACAGACGAGCAGAAAAATTCCTCCCAACATTATATTTATTCACGAAAATACAACAAATACAACTATCCCTAAAAGAGAGACCAGAATACACAGGAATGTGCACAGCGTAGAGCTACACCTGTGAGAACTTGGCAGCCGGTGAGGCGGACGGGATACGGAGCGGCGACCCGGTGGGACAGAGCGCTCCCCCCCCCCAGAGCTCCGGCGGCCAGACACTCCGGACAGAGGACTCAGCACCCGGTGAGATGGGACAGAAACGCGATCAAGTGAGACCAGAGCGCCCCTCCACCCCAGCACTCCGGCGGGAGTCCCGGCAAGGCGGGTAAGGTATGGAGCCGCGAACCGGCGGACACAGCGCTCCTCTCCCCCAGCGCTCCAGCGGGAGGAGAGGATTCAGAGCTGGAAGGGAGTGGAAGTCTGCGCCGGGAGCGCCGACACACAGCCTGCGGTGTAGCGGAGATAGGAGAGACAGAGGGCACGGGGTCCCAGCCCAGAACGTGAAAGTTGCCCGCGGCAGGCTCCGGGAAGGAAAAAGAAAGGAGAAAAAAGGGAAGAAATGCGTGCATTCTACCTCAGCGGTCTTAAAGAGACAAGAGCTCAGTAGAGGGGACAGATAGCCCCGCAAACTGAGCCCAGCATGCTGGGAGTCCTGGGGAGCTTTGGACGCCTTGGCTGGTGACTGGGAAAGGGTGCCTGCCATTGAGACCCCCACGGAGATCAACAGCTTCCCATTGTTCCCAACCAAGTCAGAACTATAGAGTGGCGGTGGAATAGTGGAGCAACAGCGCCACCTACAGCACTAGCGCGGAACCCACTCTCAGTGGCTTTTTTGTTGTTGTTGTTATTGTTTTTTCTCCCCTTTCTTTTCCTTTTTTTCTTTCCCTCTCTTTCAACAGCCTCCCATTCATTCTCAACCTGGCCACAGCTTTAAAGGGAAGTGTGGAGCGACGTGGCCATGGCTCTGGAATCGTGGAGCAATAGCGCCACATACAGCATACACACAGAAACCACCCCCAGTGGGCGTATTGGTGGTTTTTTTTGTTGTTGTTGCTGTTTTCTTTTACGTGTTGCTGCTTTTTCTTTTTCTTTCTATTCTTTTCCTTTCTCTCTCTCTCCTTTTACTTTTTATTAATAGTAGAAATTTCTCTTTTTTTTCCTTTCTCTCCTTGCTACCAACAACCAATTCTATAGTCATGAGAAGACAGAAGAATATGATACAGACAAAGCTTCAGAAAAACACCACCCCAGAGAAAGAAGCTGAAGAAATGGACATGCACAGTCTTCCAGAAAAAGAATTCAGAATAAAAGTCAGCCATGCTGACGGATCTACAGAAAAATGTGCAAGAGCTGAGGGAGGAAGTGAGGGAAGTGAGGAAAGACAATGCAGAAATGAGACAAGCCATTGACGGGCTCAACAGCAGATTGCATCAGGTTCAAGACACGATCAAGGAATTACAAGACAGGGAACAGGAATACAAAGAAGCTGAGGCAGAGAGAGATAAAAGGATCTCTAAGAATGAAAGAATATTAAGAGAACTGTGGGACCAATCGAAATGGAGCAATATTCGCATTATAGGAGTACCAGAGGAAGAAGAGAGAGAAAAAGGGATAGAAACTGTCCTTGAAGAAATAATTGCTGAAAACTTCCCCACGCTGGGGAAGGAAATAGTCTCACAGTCCACGGAAGCCCACAGATCTCCCAACACAAGGGACCCAAAGAAGACAACACCAAGACACATAATAATCAAGACGGCAAAGATCAAAGACAAGGCCAGAGTATTAAAGGCAGCTAGAGAGAGAAAAAAGATCACCTACAAAGGAAAACCCATCAGACTTCTCAACAGAAACCTTACAGGCCAGAAGAGAATGGCATGATATATTTAACGTAATGAAACAGAAGGGCCTCGAACCAAGAATATTGTATCCAGCATGATTATCATTTAAATATGACAGAGGGATTAAACAATTTCAAGACAAAAGAAAGTTGAGAGAGTTTGCCTCTCATAAACCACCCCTACAGGATATCTTAAAAGGACACCTCTAGAGGGAAACACCCCTAAGGCTAAAAAGATGTCACCAGAGAAAATAAAAGCATAGCAAAGAAAGCAGACCATCCAAATACCAACTAAAGGCAAAGAATAAAACACCTAATATATAAAGAAAGGAGGAGGAAGAATAGGAAGGGAGAGATAAAGAAACATCAGACGGCGTTCACAATAACTGAACAAGAAAGTTAAGTTAGATTCTCAGATAGTAAAGAAGCAACTCTTGAACCTTTGCTAACCACGATTCTAAAGCCTGCAATGGCAATAAGTACATATCTATCAATAATCACCCTAAATGTAAATGGACTGAATGCACCAATCAAAAGACACAGAATAACAGAATGGATAAAAAAGCAAGACCCATCTATATGCTGCTTATAAGAGACTCACCTCAAACCCAAAGATATACACAGACTAAAAGTGAAGGGATGGAAAAAAATATTTCAAGCAAACAACAAAGAGAAAAAAGCAGGTGTTGCAGTACTTGTATCAGATAAAATAGACTTCAAAACGAAGAAAGTACCAAGAGATAAAGACGGACATTACATAATGATAAAGGGGTCAGTCCAACAAGAAGATATAACCATTATAAATATATATGCACCCAACACAGGAGCATCAGCATATGTGAAACAAATACTAACAGAAGTGAAGGAGGAAATAGACAGCAATGCAATTATTGAAGGATACTTTAACACGCCACTCACTCCAAAGGATAGATCAACCAGGCAGAGGATAAGTAAAGACACAGAGGCACTGAACAACACACTAGAACAGATGGACCTAACAGATATCTACAGAACTCTGCACCCAAA
Organism: Phataginus tricuspis; assembly: GCA_029783875.1. NCBI lineage: Eukaryota > Metazoa > Chordata > Mammalia > Pholidota > Manidae > Phataginus > Phataginus tricuspis. The sequence continues at coordinate 41,032,178 of JAQQAC010002837.1, forward strand.
AGCAGCAGGATACACATTCTTCTCAAGTGCACATGGAACATTTTCCAGAATAGACCACATTCTTGGCCACAAAAAGAACCTCAGTAAATTCAAAAATATTGAAATCTTACCAACCAACTTCTCAGATCACAAAGGTATAAAACTAGAAATAAATTTCAGAAAGAAATCAAAAAGGCTCACAAATACATGGAGACTTAACAACATTCTCCTAATGAATCAATGGGTTAACGACCAAATCAAAACAGAAATCAAAGAATATATGGAGACTAATGACAACAACAACACAAAGCCACAACTTCTGTGGGACGCAGCGAAGGCAGTCTTAAGAGTAAAGTACATTGCAATCCAAGCCCATTTAAAGAAGGAAGAACATTCCCAAATGAACAGTTTAGGACACAATTATTGAAATTGGAAAAAGAAGAACAAATGAGGCCCAAAATCACCAGAAGGAGAGACATAATAAAGATCAGAGAAGAAATAAATAAAATTGAGAAGAATAAAACAATAGAAAAAATCAATGAAACGAAAAGCTAGTTCTTTGAAAAAATAAACAAAATAGATAAACCCCTAGCCAGACTCATTAAGAGAAAAAGAGAATCTACACACATAAACTGAATCACAAATGAGAAAGGAAAAATAACGACAGACCCCACAGAAATACAAAGAATTAGAAGAGAATACTACGAGCATCTATATGCTAACAAGCTCCAAAACCTAGAAGAAATGGACAACTTCTTAGAAAAATACAGCCTTCCAAGACTCACCAAGCAGGAAACAGTAAAACTAAACAGACCAATCACCAGCAATGAAATTGAATCGGTAATTAAAAAACTACCCAAGAGCAAAACCCCCGGACCTGATGGATTCACCTCTGAATTCTACCAAACATATAGAGAAGAAATAACACCCATTCTCTTTAAAGTTTTCCAAAAAATAGAAGAGGAGGGAATACTTCCAAACTCTTTCTATGAAGCCAGCATCACTCTTATACCAAAACCGGGCAAAGACCTCACTAAAAAAGAAAATTACAGATCAATATCCCTGACGAACGTACATGCAAAAATACTCAACAAAATATTAGCAAACCGAATTCAAAAATACATCAAGAGGATCATACACCATGATCAAGTGGGATTCATCCCAGGGATGCAAGGATGGTACAACATTCGAAAATCCATCAACATCATCCATCACATCAATAAAAAGAAGAACAAAAACCACATGATCATCTCCATAGATGCTGAAAAAGCATTTGGCAAAATTCAGCATCCATATTTGATTAAAACTCTCAACAGAATGGGTATAGATGGCAAGTACCTCAACATCATAAAGGCTATATATGACAAACCCACAGCTAACATCATACTTAATAGCGAGAAGCCGAAAGCTTTTCATCTAAGATCGGGAACAAGACAGGGGTACCCACTCTCTCCACTGTTATTCAACATAGTACTGCAGGTCCTAGCCACGGCAATCAGACAAAATAAAGAAATACAAGGCATCCAGATTGGTAAAGAAGAAGTCAAATTGTCACTATTTGCAGATGATATGATACTGCATATAAAAAACCCTAAAGACTCCACTCCAAAACTACTAGAACTAATATCTGAATTCAGCAAAGTTGCAGGATATAATATTAACACACAGAAATCTGTTGCTTTCCTATACACTAATGATGAGCTAACAGAAAGAGAAATCAGAAAAACAATTCCATTCATAACTGCACCTAAAAGAATAAAATACCTAGGAATAAACCTAACGAAAGAAGTGAAAGACCTGTACTCTGAAAACTACAAGACACTCCTAGGAGAAATTAAGGAAGACACTAACAAATGGAAATGCATCCCATGCTCTTGGCTAGGAAGAATAAATATTGTCAAAATGGCTATACTACCTAAAGCAATCTACAGATTCAATGCAATCCCTATCAAACTACCAACAGCTTTCTTCAATGAACTGGAACAAATAATTCTAAAATTCATATGGAACCACAAAAGACCCCGAATAGCCAAAACAATCTTGAGAAGGAGGAATCAAACAAGGGGAATTACGCTCCCTGACTTCAAGCTCTACTACAAAGCCACAGTAATCAAGACAGTTTGGTACTGGCACAAAAACAGACCCACAGACCAGTGGAACAGAATAGAAAATCCAAA
>JAQQAC010002837.1:41034733-41089908 GCA_029783875.1 Phataginus tricuspis
AAAAAAAAAAAATGAAGGAACAAAACAGCAGCAGACTCACAGAACCCACGAATGGACTAACAGTTACCAAAGGGAAAGGGACTGGGGAGATGGATGGGAAGGGAGGGATAAGAGGGTAAAAGGGGCATTACGATTGGCAGACATAGGGTGGGGGGGCACGGGGGGGACTGTACAGCTCAGAGAAGACAAGTAGTGATTCTCATCTCACTACACTGATGGACAGTGACTGTAATAGGGTTGGTGGGGGGGACCTGATGAAGGGGGTAGTTTAATCTTCACAATATTGCTCATGTAATTGTAGGTTAATGATACTAAAATAAAATAAATTGTAAAAAAAAAAAAAAAGAAGAATGTTACTCATTTAGCAAGAAAGAAATATTGACTGGAAATAATGAAGAAGCACTTGGAGTTTTGATAATCGAACTAATGAAGAGGAATAAATCATAGAAGCATATTGGGGAATGATTTAAACTACTTGCTGACCTGACACAGAACAAAGATAATATGACATTTATAAGTCACTATAGTAAGGATGTCTGTTGACAGCAAACAGGTTAAGGAGTGTTGTCAACACAATGATGTTAATTCCAGATGAGTCATTGGCCAGAAAACTTCAAATGGCTTGAAATCTTACAGCTCAGATATGTAAGAAACTTGATGTAATTTGTACCTAAATTTAACAACAACCCTAAAGACTTGCCTGCTATCATCCATAATGAGCTGTGAACTGGAAAGATTATTTCCTCATTTATCAATAATAAAAGCAAATTTTGATTAACCACAAAAAAAAAAATACTCAACAAAATGTTAGCAATCCGAATTCGAAAATACATCAGGAGGATCATACACCATGATCAAGTGGGATTCATCTCAGGGATGCAAGGATGTTACAACATTGGAAAATCTATCAACATCATCCACCACATCAAAAAAAGAAGAACAAAAACCACATGATCATCTCTATACAAGCTGAAAAAGCATTTGACAAAATTCAACATCCATTCATGATAAAAACTCTCAACAAATGGGTATAGAGGGCCAGTACCTGAACACCAAAAAGGCCATATATGACAAACCGACAGCTAACATCACACTTAACACGGGAAGCTGAAAGCTTTTCATCTAAGATCGGGAATAAGACAGGGATGCCCACTCTCTCCACTGTTATTCAACATAGTACTGCAGGTCCTAGCCACGGCAATCAGACAAAACAAAGACATACAAGGCATCCAGATTGGTAAAGAAGAAGTCAAATTGTCACTATTTGCAGATGACATGATATTGTATATAAAAAACCCGAAAGACTCCACTCCAAAACTACTAGAACTAATATCTGAATTCAGCAAAGTTGCAGGATACAAAATTAACACACAGAGATCTGTTGCTTTCCTATACCCTAATGATGAACTAACAGAAAGAGAAATCAGGAAAACAATTCCATTCACAATTGCATCAAAAAGAATAAAATACCTAGGAATAAACCTAACCAAGGAAGTGAAAGACCTATACCCTGAAAACTACAAGACACTCCTAAGAGAAATTAAAGAGGACACTAACAAATGGAAATTCATCCCATGCTCTTGGCTAGGAAGAATAAATATTGTCAAAATGGCTATACTACCTAAAAACAATCTACAGATTCAAAGCAATCCCTATCAAAATACCAATAGCTTTCTTCAATGAACTGGAGCAAATAATTCTAAAATTCATATGGAACTACAAAAGACCCCGAATAGCCAAAGCAATCCTGAGAAGGAGGAATAAAACAGGGGGAATTACGCTCCCTGACTTCAAGCTCTACTACAAAGCCACAGTAATCAAGACAATTTGGTATTGGCACAAAAACAGACCCACGGACCAGTGGAACAGCATAGAAAATCCAAACATAAACCCAAACACCTACAGTCAATTAATACATGATAAAGGAGCCTTGGATATACAGTGGGGAGACGACAGCCTATTCAGCAGCTAGCGTTGGCAAAACTGGAGAGCTACATGTAAGAGAATGAAACTGGACTACTGCCTAACCCCATACACAAAAGTAAACTCAAAATGGATCAAAGGCCTGAATGTAAGTCATGAAACCATAAAACTCTTAGAAAAAAACATAGGCAAAAATCTCTTGGACATAAACATGAACGACTTCTTGATGAACATATCTCCCCGGGCAAGGGGAAAAAAGGTAAAAATGAACAAGTAGGACTATATCAAGCTGAAAAGCTTCTGTACAGCAAAGGACACCATCAGTAGAACAAACCGACATCCTACAGTGTGGGAGAATATATTCATAAATGACATATCTGATAAGGGGTTGACATCCAAAATATATAAAGAATTCACGCACCTCAACAAACAAAAAGCAAATAATCCAATTAAGAAATGGGCCGAGGACATGAATAGACACTTCTCCAAAGAAGAAATTCAGATGGCCAACAGGCACAGGAAAAGATGCTCCACATCGCTAAACATCAGAGAAATGCAAATTGAAACCACATTGCGATATCACCTCACACCACTGAGGATGGCCAACATCCAAAACACAAACAACAACAAATGTTGGTGAGGATATAGAGAAAAGGGAAGCCTCCTACACTGCTGGTGGGAATGTAAATTAGTTCAACCATTGTGGAAAGCAGTATGGAGGTTTCTCAAAAAACTCAAAATAGAAATACCATTTGACCCAGGAATTCCCCTCCTAGGAATTTACCCTAAGAATGCAGCATCCCAGTTTGAAAAAGACAGATGCACCCCTATGTTTATCGCAGCACTATTTACAATAGCCAAGAAATGGAAGCAACCTAAGTGTCCATCAGTAGATGAATGGATAAAGAAGATGTGGTACATATACACAATGGAATATTATTCAGCCATAAGAAGAATACAAATCCTGCCATTTGCAACATGGATGGAGCTAGAGGGTATTATGCTCAGTGAAATAAGCCAAGCAGGGAAACACAAGTATCAAATGATTTCACGCCTATGTGGAATATAAGAACAAAGAAAAAACTGAAGGATCAAAACAGCAGCAAATTCACAGAACGCAAGAACGGACTAATAGTTACCAATGGGAAAGGAACTGAAGAGGATGGGTGGGAAGGGAGGGACAAGGGGGAGAAAGAGGCAGTACCATTAGCAGAGGTAATGTTGGGGGGCACAGGGAGGGCTGTACAACTCAGAGAAGATGAGTAGTGATTCTATAGCATCTCAGTATGCTGATGGACTCTGACTGTAATGGCGTTGGTGGGGGGGACCTGATGAAGGGGGTAGTTTAATAACCGTAATATTGCACATGTAATTGTAGATTAATGATACCAAAATAATTATTAAAAAAAAAAAAAGAGAGACAACTGCACACAACGGATACCTTACTTTCAGTCACCCTGCCATAAAAATAAAGAAAATCCTTAAAATTAAAATGGGGCCAGACATTTTCATCACTTGTTAGAATGAGACTAAAGCAAATTAAAAATAGACTGTCTTTTACTACCAACACATCCTTTCAGTGTTTTATAGCAAGATGATCAATTAGTACTATGAAATCTAAAAAGTTAAACCTTCTCCAACTATTCATACATGGCCTGTGGATTTTGGCATTAGCTGTTTCCCTTGCCTACAACACATTATTCTGCCCTTCACTTGTATGGCTCCTCGATCATTCATGTATTGGCTTTAAAACAGCACATCTTTGGAGATGCCTTTCCTGACCTTCCAACATACAAAGTCACCCAGTTCCTTTTTATCATGTCACTCTATTTTAGTTTTCTGTAAAGCAATTATCATCATCTGATATTTTTTTCTTGTCTTGTTTATAGTTTGTTTCCTGTCCTCCCACCTTAGCCCCCCTCTTACACATATTATAAAGTCGATGAAAGCAAGCACCTCTTTTTCTTGTTCCTCATTTTATTTCTCATTTAGCATCTAGAACAAGGACTTAACACATTATAAGATGATAATCTATGTCTGGTAAACAAGTGAATAATTGACATCCTAGATGAATAACATGATAGATGGACTCTCCATTTATCTGAAAAAAACTTTACCATGAGTTTGACAATTAGCAAAACAACCAATGGAAAGACTACAGAATCATGGACCAAAATTTGCATTCCTCAATTAGTCATGAAACTTGTCATACACAATACAACAAGTGTTTGATATTAAGGGCCTTTTACATAGACGACAATTTCATGAGCTGTGAGAGAAGCTCAGTAAGAATGCTTGTGTTCTTCACAGCTCAGGATCTGGTTGGAGAGGACAGCCATAAGTGAAACATATAGGGAACTAAGACTCACATAGGAAATGTATTGCCTGAAGACATAAAAACCAGTATAGAACAGATAAGTCACTGAACAGTCTATCTGACTATAAAGCCAGACCTTCTTCCATTACTCCATAGTATGATGGGACAAACTGTAAGGAATATTGGACAGAAATAAAGGCTAATAAGCTAACACTAAGGAGTGAGATTGCTTAGCTCATTATATTTATGGGACAGTTGTAAGATCATCTGTTCCCTTAATATCTAATTTCTGTTCTGCATGATGCTTGATATCCAACCATTTAAACTTCCCTCAGTAGCTTTGGTCATTCTTAAGAGGTAAATATACTTAGAAATGTGTTACTTTACTGTATTCATTCCACAAGCATTTTTAAGTGCCTAGTATATTTCTGGCATTATTTTATAGTTGCTGAGATGTAGCAGTGAACAACAACAAATAAAGACCCTGATATCTTATATCCTGTAGCTTTACATTGTGAAGAGGCAGACACACAACAAATGTATAAATATATTGCTATTATTACTAATACAATGCATTGTAGCGATAAAGCAAGATAAAGGGAGAAAGTTTTGACAGAGGGGCTGTTTCAGACAGAGGGATCAAGTAAAGCCTCTATGAGGATGTGACATTTGAGAAGAGGCCTAAATAAAGTGAAGGAATAATCAGAGTTGATAACCAGTGAAAGATCATTCCAGGCAGGGGAATAGCAAGATGCAAATACCCTGAAGTGGAAGCACATTTAGAATGTTTAAAGATTGGTAAGGAGGCCATTGTGGCTGCCAAGCCAGAGGGGCAATGATAAAAGATGAAGTTAGATCTATGTTGACAGATAATAAATAACTGCACTAGTTGGGGTGAGGATTTAATAATATTGGTAATGGGTGAACCACTGTGTTATATAATTGAACCTAATATAAGATTGCATATCAACAATACTTTAATTTTTAAAAAATGAAGTTAGAGAAAAGTCACGAATAAGATTATTTAAGTCCTTTACAGGCCGTAATAAGAAACTTGGATTTTCTTCTAAGCATGATAGAAAACTAGTAGAGGAGAGGGTAAAGCTGGCTTGAGCAGGAGAGAGAAAATCAAGCTTTGATTTTTAAAAGAGGCTATTAGTTGATTTACATTTAGAGAGACCATCTGAACCTGGGAAAAGGTGCTCTTTGAAGGCATTGAAATAAGGACAGGGGAAAAGAACAGGTCATTAAATGGTAAGGCTGAAAGAGGGCAAAGAAAAGTTTACCTATTCATTTGATAACCTATAACCAATACCTATGGTTATAAGTGAGATTTACTCATAAATTTTTCTTGATACTTTTTCTGGTTTCAGTATCTAGATTATGTTTAATACAGGTAGCAATCCCTCTAGGAAGAATTTATATAAGATTGGGTTAGTTTATTCCACGAATATTGGTAAGATTTCTTTATGGAAATCCTCTGAGGTGAGGAGGGAAAAGGAATGGCATGTGAAATTTTTTACTATTAACTCAATTTCTTTAACAGTTATCATTTTGTTCATGTTATCTATTTCCTCTTGTACTCACTTTAGTACTTTATATTTTATATAAAATTATCCATTTCGAAAGATGGCAGAATGACAAGTGAGACAGAGGCTTCCTCCTAAAACCCCATATAATACGAAAATATAACTAATACAACTAATCCTGAAAGAGCAACAGGAAAGAGGACTACGCCAAACTGCATACACCTGGAGAAAAGAATAAACCTCACGGAACAGGGTATTGTCCCAAAGCCATGGCCAGGTGGGACCCAAGCCCTTCTTCCCCTACCCCAGCTCTGGGGGGAAGGGGGGGAGGAAGAGAAACAAAGCAGAGAGGGAGTGGAGGCCTGGGACTATTGAATACCTAACTCCGGAGATCTGATCCGGGAGCAAAAACCTACATTTCATGGTGCTTGCATGGTACTCTCGTGATTAGGGGATTGGAAAGCTAAGACAGGCAGAATATTTGGAGAGACTGAGAATCCAGCGCTTGTGGAAAGTAGGGATCCATACCCGGCTGCTCTAGGACAAAACAAAGGCGGGCAGTCTGAGAGACTTCCTAACACTAAGAGGGCTCTTAAAGGGGGAAGGATTGCACAGAGCTTATTGCTCAGGAGAAAGGACAGGTAGACAAAATTGTCCGGGTGCACTCTGCCCAGCAGATTGGGAGCTTTGATGATCTTGAGGAGGTCCAGGTCCCTGGCTGGCTACACAGCTTGAAGGACCCCCTCCATGATACGCAGCCTACTGAGCCTTTCTCCCAGCCACCCCACCTGACTCACAAACTGGCAAACCTTACCTCGGCATTACACCAGCCAGAGGGAAGCCCAGGCTACAGCAGCAACTATAAATGGAAAGCATAGAGGCTTATACCTCTGTGCTCGGTCCACTGGTTCTAGCAGTGGAGACAAGCACAGCAGCCGGGAAGTAGGAAACAGCTCTTTCCTACTGCCAGGCACCAATAATACTCCCCTATGACCCCTGGCATGGCTTTAGGGGCAGAGCAGCTCCAGAGAGTAGAGCTTCTGGGCACTACTGGGCACCATATACAAATATGAATGCAAAAGGAACCTGGTACAAAGTAAAATTATGAATATGAATACAAACCCTGAGAAAGATTCAAATGAAATCGACCTCATGAATCTCCCTGAAAGGGATTTCAAAATAAAAATCATTAACATGCTCATGGAGGTACAGAAAAATATTCAAGAACTCAGGGAGGAATTCTGGTCGGAGATCCAATCATTACACAACAGTATCAGAAATGAAACATACAATGGAAACTTTTAAAATCCAATTAGACATGGTGGAGGAGATGATAAATGAAACAGAAATTAGAGAAGAGGAATACAAAGAAACAGGCACAGAGAGAAAAAAGGATCTCTAAGAATGAAACAATATTGAGAGAACTATGTGACCAATCCAAACAGAAAAATATTTTCATTATAGGGGTACCAGAAGAGGAAGAGAGAGAAAATGGACAGAAAGTGTCCTTGAGGACGTAACTGCTGAAAACTTCCCCAATCTGGGGGAGGAGAAAGTCTCTCAGGCCATGGAGGTGCACAGATCTTCCAACACAAGGGACCCAAGGAAGACAACACAAAGACATGTAATAATTAAAATGGCAAATATCAAGAATAAGGACAGACTATTAAAAGCAGCTAGAGAGAGAAATAGGATAACATACAAAGGAATGCCCATCAGGCTATCATCGGGCTTCTCAGCAGAAACATTACAAGAAAGAGAGAGAGGCATGACGTACTTAATGCAATGAAGCAGAAGGGCCTCGAACCAAGAATACTTTATTCAGCAAGGTTATCATTTAAATTTGAAGGAGGGATTAAACAATTTCCAGATAAGAAAAAGCTGAGAGAATTTACCTACAACAAACTGTCTCTACAGTGTATTTTGGAGGGACTGCTATCTGGAAGTGTTCCTAAGGTTTAATAGCTGTCACCAGAGGTAATAAAACCACAGTAAAGAAAGTAGAACAGTTAATTACTAAGCAACAGCAAAATTAAATCAATTATCCCCAAAGTCAATCAAGGGTTAGACAAAGAGTACATAATATGATACCTAACATATAAAGAATGGAGGAGGAAAAAAAAGGAGGAGAAAAAAAAAAGAACCTTCAGACTGTGTTTGTAATAGCACATCAAGTGAGTTAAGTTAGACTCTTAGATAGTAAGGAAGTTAACCATGAACCTTTGGTAACCACGAATCTGAAGCCTGAAATGGCAATAAGTACATACCTATCAATAATCACCCTAAATGAAAATGGCCTGAATGCACCAATAAAAAGACACAGAGTCACTGAATGGATAAAAAAACAAGACCCATCTGTATGCTGCCTACAAGAGACCCACTTTAAACCCAAAGACATACACAGACTAAAAGTGAAGGGATGGAAAAAGATATTTCATGCAACTAATAGGGAGAAAAAAAGCAGGAGTTGCAGTACTTGTATCAGACAAAATAGACTTCAAAAACCGGAAAGTCACAAGAGACAAAAAAGGACATTACATATTGATAAAGAAGTCAATCAACAAGAAGATATAACCATTATAAATATCTATACACCTAACACAGGAGCACCTACATATGTGAAACAAATTCAAACAGAATTAAAAGGGAAAATAGAATGCAATTCATTCATTTTAGCAGACTTCAACAACCCACTCACTCCAAACAACAGATGAACCAGGCAAAAAATCAGTAAGGAGACAGAGGCACTAAACAACACATTAGAACAGATGGACCTAACAGACATCTACAGAACTCTACACCCAAAAGCAGCAGAATACACATTCTTCTCAAGTGCACATGGAACATTTTCAAAAATATATCATATATTAGGCTACAAAAAGAGTCTCAGTAAATTAAAAAATATTGAAATTTTATCACCCGTTTCTCAGACCACAAAGGTATGAAACTAGAATTATGCAAAGAAAATGAAAAAATGCCACAAACACATGGAGATTTCCAAACATGCTCCTAAATAACCAAAGGATCAATGACCAAATAAAAACAGAGATCAAGCAATATATCGAGACAAATGACAACAATAATACAACACTGCAAAATCTGTGGGATGCAGCGAATGCCATACTAAGAGGAAAGTATATAGCAATACAGGCCTACCTCAGGAAAGAAAAACAATCCCTTAAGAACAGTTTAAACACACAACTAACAAAACTAGAAAAAGAAAACAAATAAGCCCCAAAGTCAGTAGAAGGAGGAACATAATAAATATTAGAGCAGAAATAAATACAATTGAGAAGAATGAAACAATAGAAAGGATCAGTGAAAGCAGGAGCCGGTTCTTCGAGAAAATACACAAAATAGATACAACCCTAGCCAGACTTACCAAGAAAAAAAAGACAGTCTACACAGCCTCAGAAATGAGAAAGGAAAAATCACTACAGACAACACAGAAATACAAAGAATTATTAGAGAATACTATGAAAAATTATATGCTAACAAACTGGATAACCTAGAAGAAATGGACAACTTTCTAGAAAAATACAACCTTCCAAAGCTGAGCCAGGGAGAAACAGAAAATGTGAACAGACCAATTACCTGCAACGAAATTGAATTGGTAATCAAAAAAACGACCTAAGAACAAAACTCCTGGACCAGATGGTTTTACTGCTGAATTTTATCAAACATTTAGTGAAGACCTAATACCCAATCTCTTTAAAGTTTTCCAAAGAGCAGATGAAGAGGGAATACTTCCAAACTCATTCTAGGAGGCCAGCATCACTCTAATATCAAAACCAGGTAAAGACACACAAAAAAATTAATTACAGACCAATATCCCTGATGAACATAGATGCAAAAATACTCAACAAAATATGAGCAACCTAATTCAAAACTACATCAAAAAGATCATCCATCCTGATCAAGTAGGATTTATTCCATGGATGCAAGGATGGTTCATTCGAAAATACATCAACATCATCCACCACATCAACGAAAAGAAGGACAAAAACTATATGATCACCTCCATAGATGCTGAAAAAGCCTTTGACAAAATTCAACACCCATTCATGATAAAAACTGTCTCAACAAAATGGGTATAGAGGGCAAGTAACTCAACACAATAAAGGCCATATACGACAAACCCACAGTCAACACTATATTTAACAATGAGAAGTTGAAACCTTTTCCTTTAAGATCGGGAACAAGACAAGGATACCCACTCTCAACACTTATATTCTACAGGAGGTCCTAGCCACGGCAATCAGATGACACAGAGAAATAAAAGGCACGGAGATAGGCAATGAAGAAGTTAAACTGTCCCTGTTTGCAGATGATGTGATATTGTACATAAAAAACCCTAAAGAATCCACTCCAAAACTACCAGATCTAACATCTGAATTCAGCAAAGTTGCAGGATACAAAATTAATATGCAGAAATCTGTGGCATTCCTATATACTAAAAATAAAGTAGCAGAAAGAGAAATCAGGAATACAATTCCATTCACAATTGAATCAAAAAGAATAAAATACCTAGGAGTAAACCTAACCAAGGAAGTGAAAGATCTATACTCTGAAAACTACAAGACACTCATGAGAGAAATTAAAGAAGATACCAATAAATGGAAACATATCCTGTGCTCATGGAGAGGAAGAATTAATATTCTCAAGACGGCATCCTGCCTAAAGCAATCTAGAGATTTAGGGCAATTCCTATCAAAATACCAACAGCATTCTTCAATGAACAAGAGCACATCATTCTATAATTCATAAGGAACCACAAAAGACCACCAATAGCCAAAGCAATCTTGAGAAGGAAGAATAAAGATCGGGGGATTACGCTCCCCAACTTCAAGAGCTACTAAAAAGTCACAGTAATCAAGATAATTTGGTAATGGCACAAGAACAGAAAAATAGACCAATGAAACAGAAACCCAAACACATACTGTCAATAAAAATATGATAAAGAAGCCATGGACATCCAATGGGGAAATGACAGCCTCTTCAACAACTAGTGTTGGCAAACTGTACAGCTACATTCAAGAGAACGAAACTGGATTATGGTTTAACCCCAAACACAAAAGTAAACTCAAATGGATTAAAGATATGAATGTAAGTCATGAAACCATAAAACACTTAGAAGACAACATAGGCAAAAATCTCCTGAATATAAGCATGAGCAACTGCTTCCTGAATGCATCTCTTGGAGCAAGGGAAACAAAAGAAAAAATGAACACATGAGAGTATATCAAACTGAAAAGCTTCTGAATGGCAAAGGCTACTGTAAACAAAACAAACAGGCATTCTACAGTATTGGAGAATATATTTGTAAATGACATATACAACAAGGGGTTAGCATCCAAAATACATAAAGAACTTACACGCATCAACATCCAAAAAGCAAATAATCCGATTAAAAAATAGGCAGAGGATATGAAGAGACAATTCTCCAAAGAAAAAATTCAGATGGCCAACAGACACATGAAAAGATGCTCCACATTACTAATCATCAGAGAAATGCAAATTAAAACCACAATGAGGTATCACCTCACACCAATAAAAAGGGCGAGCATCAAAAAGACTAAGAACAACAAATGCTGATGAGGATGCAGAGAAAAGAGAACCCTCCTACACTGTTGGTAGGAATGTAAGCTAGTTCAACCACTGTGGAAAGCAATATGGAGGCTTCTCAAAAAAGTAAAAATAGAAATACCATGTGACCTGGGAATCTCACTTCTTGGAATTTATCCAAAGAATACAACTTCTCAGATTCAAAATAACAGATGCACTCCTATGTTTATCGCAGCAGTATTTACAATAGCCCAGCATTGGGAGCAACCTAAGGGTCCATCAGTACATGAATGGATAAAGAAGATGTGGTACATATACACAATGGAATACTATTCATCCATAAGGAAGAAACAAAACCTACCATTTGCAACGATATGGATGGAGTTGGAGGATATTATGCTCAGTGAAATAAGCAAGGCGGAGAAAGACAAGTGCCAAATGATTTCCCTCATTTGTGGAGTATAACAACGCAGCAAAATTGAAGGAACAAAATAGCAGCAGACTCACAGACTCCAAGAAGGGACTAGTGGTTATAAAAGGGGAGGGGTGTGGAATGGCGGGTGGGGAGGGAGGGAGAAGGGGATTGAGGGGTATTAAGTTTAGCACACATGGAATGGGGGGGTCATGAGGAAAACTGTAGCACAGAGAAGGCAAACAGTGAATCTGTGGCATATTACTACACTGATGGACAGTGACTGCATTGGGGTATGGGTTTGGACTTGATAATCATGCGTAAAAGTAGTAACCACAATGTTTTTTCATGTGAAACCTTCATAAGAGCGTATATCAATAATACCTTAATAAAAAAATTTTTTTAATTATCCATTTCATTTAAATTTCAGATTTTATGGGCATAAGGATATGCATATTTTATCTTAATATAGACTTTTGTTTCAAAATAATTTAATTTGTTTAATATTTAATCATTATTAAATTTAAAAAAATCTTCTGAATATGGACTTAATTCCCCTTTTGCATGCCTTGTATTTATACTTGTGCTTAATCTAATTTTTTTCTTAGTTTGACTCTTGCAGCAAAGAAATATTACCCTTCTTAATTGCCTCTATTTTTTTTTCCCTATTTTGGTATCATTGATCTACAATTACATGAGCATCATTATGGTTACTACACTCCCCCCATTATCAAGTCCCCACCACATACCCCATTACAGTCACTGTCAATCAGCGTAATAAGATGCTATAGAATCACTACTTGTCTTCTCTGTGTTACACTGTCTTCCGCACGCCCCTCCCCTACATTATGTGTGCTAAATATAATGCCACCTTTTCCCCGTTATCCATCCCTACCCACTCACTCTCATCTATCCCTTTCCCTTTGGTAAATGTTAGTCCATTCTTGGGTTCAGCGAGTCCGTTCCTGTTTTGTGCCTTCAGGTTTTGCTTTGTTATTATACTCCACAAGATGAGTGAAATCATCTGATACTTGTCTTCTTCACGTAGGTTATTTCACTGAAGATAATACCCTCTAGCTCTATCCATGCTGTTGCAAATGGTAGGATTTGTATTCTTTTATTTTTCTGAAGGAAAATTTATATCCTTTATTTATTTTCTAAATTTTTCATTTTGCTATCATTAATGTACAATCACATCAACAACATAATGGTTACTAGACTCCCCCTATTATCAAGTCGCCACCACATACACCTTTACAGTCACTGTCCATCAGAGTAATAAGATACTATACAATCATTAGTTCTCTTTGTGTTATACTGCCTTCCCTGTATCCCCCCCTTCTTCATACATGCTAATCGTAATGACGATATTTCCCCCTTATCCCTCTCTTCCCACCCATCCTCCCCAATCCCTTTCCCTTTGTTAACTGTGAGTCCATTCTTGGGTTCTGTGAGTCTGCTGCTGTTTTATTTCTTAAGCTTTTACTTTGTTCTTATACTCCACAGATGAGTGAAATCATTTGATACTTGTCTTCCTTAATCTGGCATATTTCTCTGAGCATAACAACCTCTAGCTCCATCCATGATGCTGCAAATGGTAGAATTTCTTTTCTTCTTATGGCTGAATAATATTCCATTGCATATATGTACCATATCCTCTTTATCCATTCATCTACTGATGGACACTTAGGTTGCTTCCATTTCTTGGCTATTGTAAATAGTGTTGTGATAAACATAGGGGTGCATATTTCTTTTTCAAACTGGACTGCTGTATTCTTAGGGTAAATTCCTAGGAGTGGAATCCCTGGGTCAAATGGTATTTCTATTTTGAGTTTTTTGAAGAACCTCCATACTGCTTTCGCAATGTTTGAACTATTTTACGTTCCCACCAGCAGTGTAGGAGGATTCCACTTTCTCCATATCCTCCCAACATTTGTTGTTGTTTATCTTTTGGATGGTGTCCATCTTAACTGATGTGAGGTGATATTTCATTGTGGTTTTAATTTGCATTTCTCTGATGATTAGGATGTGGAGATCTTTTCATGTGCCTATTGTCCATCTGAATTTATTCCTTGGAGAAGTGTCTGTTCAGCTGTTCTTCCCATTTTTAATTGGATTATTTGCTTTTTGTTTGTTGCCTTGAGTGACCTTTTTATATAATTTGGATGTCAACCCCTTATCGGGTATGTCATTTATGAATATATTCTCCCATACTGTAAGGTGTCTTGTTTTTCTACTAATGGTGTCCTTTGCTGTACAGAAGCTTTTTGGTTTAATATACTGCCACTTGTTCATTTTTCTTTTGTTTCCCTTGCCTGCGAGACATGTTCATGAAGAAGTTGCTCATGTTTTTGTCCAAGAGATTTTTGCCTATATTTTTATCTAAGAGTTTTATGGTTTCCTGACTTACATTCCGGTTTTTGATCCATTTAGAGTTTACTTTTGTGTTGAGTTTAGACAATAATCCAGTTTCATTCTCTTACATGTAGCTGTCCAGTTTTGCCAACACCAGCTGTTGAAGAGGCTGTCATTTCCCCATTGTACGTCCATGGTTCCTTTGTTGTATATTAATTTACCATATATGTTTGGGTATATACCTGGGCTCTCTGGTCGGTTCCATTGGTCCATGGGTCTGGTTTTCTGCCAGTACCACATTGTCTTGATTACTGCAGCTTTGTACTAGAGGTTGAAGTCGGGGAGTGTAATTCCATCTCCTTTATTCTTCTATCTCAGGATTGTTTCGGCTATTCAGGGTTTTTTGTGGTTCCATGTGAAGTTGAGAACTATTACCTCTAGTTCACTGAAGAATGATGTTGGTATTTTGATACGGATTGCATTCCATCTGTAGATTGCTTTAGGAAGGATGGCCATTTTGACAATATTAATTCTTCCTATCCATGAGCACGGGATGTGTTTCCATTTATTGGTTTCTTCTTTAATTTCTCTCATGAGTGCCTTATAGTTTTCAGAGTATAGGACTTTCACTTCCATGGATGCATCTTTTTTATTCAATAGTGAATGGAATTGTTTTACTGATTTTTCTTTGTGCTAGTTCATCATTAGAGTATAGGAATAAACCAGATTTCTGCATGTTAATTTTGTTTCCTGCAACTTTGCTGAATTCAGATATTAGATTTTGTAGTTTTTAAGTGGATTCTTTAGGGATTTTTACATATAGTATCATATCATCTGCAAACAAGGACAGTTTACCTTTTTCCTTGCCAAACTGGATGCCTTTTACTTCTTTGTTTTGTCTGATTGCTGTGTCTAGGACCCCCAGAACAACGTTGAGTAAAAGTGGGGAGAGTGCGCATCCTTGTCTTGTTCCCGATCTTAAAGGAAAAGCTTTCAATTTCTCACTGTTAAGTATAATGTTGGCGGAGGTTTGTCATATATTGCCTTTGTTATGTTGAGGTACTTGCGCTCTAAACACATTTTTTCTTAGTATTTTTATCATGAATGGATTTTGAATTTTGCCGAATGCTTTTTAGGCATCTATAGATATGATCATGTGGTTTTTCTTCCTACTTTCTGTCAATGTGGTGGATGATGTTGATGGATTTTCGAACGTTGTACCATCCCTGCATCAGTGGGATTAATCGCACTTGATCATGATGGATGATCTCTTTTATGTATATTTTAAATTACGTTTGAGAATATTTGTCGGTAATTTTCTTCTTTTCTTTTTTTAATAATTTATTTTAGTATCATTAATATACAATTACATGTGCAATATTATGGTTATTAAACTACCCCGTTCATCAGGTCCCCCCGCACCAACCCGATTACATTCACTGTCCATCAGCATAGTGAGATGCTATAGAATCACTACTTGTCTTCCTGACATGTACAGCCCTCCCAGTGCCCCGCCAACATTACATCTGCTAATCATAATGCTCGTTTGTCCCCCTCATCCCTCCGTTCCGACACATCTTCCCGAGTCCCTTTCCTTTTGGTAACTATTAGTCTGATTTTGGGTTCTGTGCGTCTGCTACTGTTTTGATTACTCAGTTTTTTTCTTTGCTCTTATGCAACACATATGAGTGAAATCATTTGATACCTCTCCTTTTTGGCTTGACTTATTTCACTGAGCATAATACCCTCTAGCTCCATCCATGTTGTTGCAAATGGTAGAATCTGTTTTCTTCTTATGGCTGAGTAATATTCCATTGTGTATAAACACCACATCTTCTTTATCCATTCATCTACTGATGGACACTTAGGTTGCTTATATTTCTTTGCTAATGTAAATAGTGCTGCGATAAACATAGGGCTGCATCTGACTTTTTCAAACTGGGCTGCTGCACTCTTAGGGTAAATTCCTAGGAGTGGAATTTCTTGGTCAAATGGTATTTCTATTTTCAGTTTTTCAAGAAGCTCCATACTGCTTTCCACAATGGTTGAACTAATTTGCATTCCCACCAGCAGTGTAGGAGAGTTCCCTTTTCTCCACATCCTCGCCAACATTTGTTGTTGTGTTTTGGATGTTGGCCATCCTCACTGGTGTGAGGTGATATCTCAATGTGGTTTTAATTTGCATTTCTCTGATGATTAGCGATGTGGAGCATCTTTTCATGTGCCTGTTGGCCAGCTGAATTTCTTCTTTAGAGAAGTGTCTATTCATGTATTCTGCCCAATTCTTAATTGGATTATTTGCTTTTTCTTTATTAAGGTGCGTGAGTTCTTTGTATATCTTGGATTTCAACCCCTTATCAGATACATCATTTATGAATATATTTTCCCAAATTGTAGGATGTCTTTTTCTTCTACTGATGGTGTCCTTTGCTGTACAGAAGCTTTTCAAGTTGATATACTCCCATTTGTTTATTTTTGCTTTTGTTTCCCTTGCCCGGGGGATATGTTCATGAAGAAGTCGCTCATGTTTATGTTCAAGAGATTTTTGCCTATGTTTTTTTCTAAGAGTTTTATGGTTTCATGACTTACATTCAGGTCTTTGACCCACCTTGAGTTTACCTTTGTGTATGGAGCTAGACAGTAGTCCAGTTTCATTGTCTTACATGTAGCTGTCCAGTTTTTCCAACTCCAGCTGCTGAAGAGGCTGTCATCTCCCAATTGTATATCCAAGGCTCCTTTATCAAATATTAATTGACTGTAGGTGTTTGGGTTAATGTTTGGATTTTCTATTCTGTTCCACTGGTCTGTGGGTCTGTTTTTGTGACAGTACCAAATTCTCTTGATTACTGTGGCGTTGTAGTAGAGCCTGAAGTAAGGGAGCGTAAGTCCCCCTGTTTGATTTCTCCTTCTGAGGATTGCTTTGGCTATTCGGTGTCTTTTCTGGTTCCATATGAATTTTAGAATTATTTGTTCCACTTCATTGAAGAAAGCTGTTGGTAGTTTGACAGGGATTGCATTGAATCTGTAGATTGCTTTAGGTAGTATAGCCATTTTGACAATATTTATTCTTCCTAGCCAAGAGTGTGGGATGTATTTCCATATGTTAGTGTCTTCTTTAATTTCTCCTAGGAGTGTCTTGTACTAGTTTTCAGAGTACAGGTCTTTCACTTCCTTCATTAGGTTTATTCCTAGGTACTTTATTCTTTTTGATACAATTGGGAATGGAATTGTTTTTCTGATTTCTCTTTCTGTTAGTTCATCATTAGTGTATAGGAAAGCAACAGATTTCTGTGTGTTAATTTTATATCCTGCAACTTTGCTGAATTCAAATATTAGTTCTGGTAGTTTTGGAGTGGAGTCTTTAGGGTTTTTTATGTACAGTATCATGTCATCTACAAATAGTGACAATTTCACATCTTCTTTAGCAATCTGGGTGCCTTGTATGTCTTTGCTTTGTCTTATTGCCGTGGCAAGGACCTCCAGTACTATGTTGAATAACAGTGGAGAGAGTGGGCACCCCTGTCTTGTTCCCGATCTTAGCGGAAAAGCTTTCAGTTTCTCGCTATTAAGTATGATGTTAGCTGTGGGTTTGTCGTATATAGCCTTTATGATGTTGAGGTACTTGCCGTCTATACCCATTCTGCTGAGAGTTTTAATCATGAATGTATGCTGAATTTTCTCAAATGCTTTTTCAGCATATATGGAGATGATCATGTGATTTTTGTTCTTCTTTTTATTGATGTGATGGATGATGTTGATGGATTTTCGAATGTTGTACCATCCTTACATCATTCGGATGAATCCCACTTGATCATGGTGTATGATCCTCTTGATGTATTTTTGAATTCGGTTTGCTAATATTTTGTTGAGTATTTTTGCGTCTACGTTCATCAGGGATATTGGTCTGTAATTTTCTTTTTTAGTGAGGTCTTTGTCCGGTTTTAGTATTAGAGTGATGCTGACTTCATAGAAAGAGTTTGGAAGTATTCCCTCCTCTTCTATTTTTTGGAAAATTTTAAGGAGAATGGGTGTTATTTCTTCTCTATATGTCTGGTAGAATTCAGAGGTGAATCCATCAGGACCAGGGCTTTTGTTCTTGGGTAGTTTTTTGATTACCAATTCAATTCCGTTGCAGGTGATTGGTCTGTTTAGTTTTTCTGTTTCCTGCTTGGTGATTCTTGGAAGGCTGCATTTTTTTAAGAAGTTGTCCATTTCTTCTAGGTTTTGGAGCTTGTTAGCATATAGATGCTCGTAATATTCTCTTATAATTCTTTGTATTTCTGTGGTGTCCGTTGTTATTTTTCCTTTCTCATTTGTGATTCTGTTTAAGTTTGTAGATTCTCTTTTTCTCTTAATGAGTCTGGCTAGGGGTTTATCTATTTTGTTTATTTTTTCAAAGAACCAGCTTTTGTATTCATTGATTTTCTCTATTGTTTTATTCTTCTCAATTTTATTTATTTCTTCTCTGATCTTTATTATGTCTCTCCTTCTGGTGACTTTGGGCCTCATTTGTTCTTCTTTTTCCAATTTCAATAATTGTGTCTTTAGACTATTCATTTTGGAATGTTCTTACTTCCTTAAATAGGCCTGGATTGCAATATACTTTCATCTTAGAACTGCCTTTGCTGCGTCCCACAGAAGTTGTGGCTTTGTGTTGTTGTTGTCATTAGTCTCCATATATTCTTTGATTTCTGTTTTGATTTGGTCGTTAACCCATTGATTCATTAGGAGAATGTTGTTAAGTCTCCATGTATTTGTGAGCCTTTTAGATTTCTTTGTACAATTTATTTCTAGTTTTATACCTTTGTGATCTGAGAAGTTGGTTGGTAGGATTTCAATATTTTTTAATTTACCGAGGTTCTTTTTGTGGCCAAGAATGTGGTCTATTCTGGAAAATGTTCCATGTGCACTTGAGAAGAATGTGTATCCTGCTGCTTTTGGGTGCAGAGTTCTGTAGATATCTGTTAGGTCCATCTGTTCTTGTATTTTGTTCAGGGCCTCTGTGTCTTGACTTTTCCTCTGCCTGGTTGATCTATCCTTTGGAGTGAGTGGTGTGTTAAAGTCTCCTAAAATAATTACATTGGTGTCTATTTCCTCCTTCACTTCTGTTAGTATTTGTTTCACATATGCTGATGCTCCTGTGTTGGGTGCATATATATTTATAATGGTTATATCTTCTTCTAGGACTGAACCCTTTATCAATATGTAATGTCCTTGTTTATCTCTTGCTACTTTCTTCGTTTTGAAGTCTATTTTATCTGATACAAGTACTGCAACACCTGCTTTTTTCTCTTTGTTGTTTGCATGAAATATTTTTTTCCATCCCTTCACTTTTAGTCTGTGTATATCTTTGGGTTTGAGGTGGGTCTCTTGTAAGCAGCATATAGATGGGTCTTGCTTTTTTATCCACTCTGTTACTCTGTGTCTTTTGATTGGTGCATTCAGTCCATTTACATTTAGGGTGATTATTGATAGATATGTACTTATTGCCATTGCAGGCTTTAGATTCGTGGTTACCAAAGGTTCAAGAGTTGCTTCTTTACTATCTAAGAATCTAACTTAACTTTCTTGTTAAGTTATTGTGAACGCCGTCTGATGTTTCTTTATCTCTCCCTTCCTATTCTTCCTCCTCCTTTCTTTATATATTAGGTGTTTTATTCTTTGCCTTTAGTTGGTATTTGGATGGTCTGCTTTCTTTGCTATGCTTTTATTTTCTCTGGTGACATCTTTTTAGCCTTAGGGGTGTTTCCCTCTAGAGCAGTCCGTTTAAGATATCTTGTAGTGGTGGTTTATGAGAGGCAAACTTTCTCAACTTTCCTTTCTCTTGAAATTGTTTAATCCCTCCGTCATATTTAAATGATAATCGTGCTGGATACAATATTCTTGGTTCGAGACCCTTCTGTTTCATTACGTTAAATATATCTTGCCATTCTCTTCTAGCCTGTAAGTTTTCTGTTGAGAAGTCTGATGACAATCTGATGGGTTTTCCTTTGTAGGTGATCTTTTCTCTCTCTCTAGCTGCCTTTAATACTCTGTCTTTATCTTTGTTCTTTGCCATCTTAATTATTATGTGTCTTGGTGTTGTCTTCCTTGGGTCCTTTGTGTTGGGAGATCTGTGGGCTTCCATGGACTGCGAGACTATTTCCTTCCGCGGCGTGGGAAAGTTTTCAGCAATTATTTCTTCAAAGACTCTCTCTATCCTTTTTTCTCTCTCTTCTTCCTCTGGTACTCCTATAATGCGAATATTGCTCTGTTTGGATTGGGCACACAGTTCTCTTAATATTCTTTCATTCTTAGAGATCCTTTTCTCTCTCTCTGCCTCAGCTTCTTTGTATTCCTGTTTCCTGTTTTGTATTTCATTAATAGTGTCTTGAATCTCATCCAGTCTGCTGTTAAGCCTGTCGATGGCTTGTCTCATTTCTGCTTTGTCTTTCCTCATTTCCTCCCTCAGCTCTTGCACATTTTTCTGTATATCCGTCAGCATGGCTATGACTTTTATCCTGAATTCTTTTTCAGGAAGACTGTGCATGTCCATTCCTTCAGATTCTCTCTCCGGGGTGATGTGTGACTGAAGCTTTGTCTGTATCATATTCTTCTGTCGTCTCATGACTATAGGAATGGTTGTTGGTAGTTTTCATGTATGTCAGCTGGACACTTTATGACATTAAAAAGGAAAGAGAAGAAAGGAGAGAAAAAGAAAAAGAAAAAAATTTTTTTTAATTACTACTACTAATAAAAAAAGTAAAAAGAGAGAGAGAAAAAGGAAAAGAAAGGAAAGAAAAAGAAAAAGCAGCAACATCTAAAAGAAAAACACCCACCAGTAGTGGTTTCTGTGTGAATGCTGTAGGTGGTGCTGTTGCTCCACTATTCCAGAGCCGTGGCCGCGCTGCTCCGCAAGTCCCTTTAAAGCTGTGGCCAGGGTGCAAATGAATGGGAGGCTGTTGAGCTCTGTGGGAGTCCTAATTATACCTACCCCTTCCCAGTCACCCGCTATGGGGTCTGACGCTCCCCAGGACCCCCAGCCTGCTGGGTTGAGTGTGCCTGCGGCGATGAGGTTCTCTGCTGGACTCCCGTCTCTTTAAGACCACTGCAAAACAAAGAGCGTGCTTTTCTCCTTTTTTTTTCTCATCTTTTCTCCTTCTCTGAGCCAGCCGTGAGCAAACAGGCGTGTTCCGACTCTGCGCCCTCCGTCTCTCTAATCTCCGCCACACCGCGCTTTGTACACCGCGTTCCCGGGGCTGATCTGGGGCTGGTTATCTCCTCGGCCTGCACTTCCACTCCCTCCCAGCTCTGAATTCTCGCCTCCCGCCCGTGCGCTGGGGTGGGGGAATGCTCGGGTTCTGCCAGGTCGCGCTTCACGGTTCCATTTCTTACCCCCTTCACGAGCTGCCGAGTCCTCTCAGGTGTGTCTGAACGGTGTGCGCTTTCCTGTGTGTTCTGATCTCTCTTTTAGGAACAGTTCCATTTGCTGTATTTTTGTGGGTAAATATAACGTTAGGAGGAAAATTCTGCCACTCTGTTCACGCCGCCATCTTCCGGGAACTCCGGAATTTTATTCTTTTTGATGCAATTGTGAATGGAATTGTTTTCCTGATTTCTCTTTCTGTTAGTTCATCGTTAGTGTATAGGAAAGCAACAGATTTCTGTGTGTTAATTTTGTATCCTGAAACTTTGCTGAATTCAGATATTAGTTCTAGTAGTTTGGAGTGGATTCTTTTGGGTTTTTTATGTACAATATCATGTCACCTGCAAATAGTGACAATTTGAGTTCTTCTTTACCAATCTGGATGCCTTGTATGTCTTTGTCTGATTGCTGTGGCTCGGACCTCCAGTACTATGTTGAATAACAGTGGATAGAGTGGGCATCCCTGTCTTGTTCCTGATCTAAGATGAAAAGCTTTCTGCTTTTCACTGTTAAGTATGATGTTAGCTGTGAGTTTTTCATATATGGCCTTTATGATATTGAGGTACTTGCCCTCTATACCCATTTTGTTGAGAGTTTTAATGAATGGATGCTGAATTTCATCAAATGCTTTTTCAGCATCTATGGAGATGATCATGTGGTTTTAGTTCCTCTTTTTGTAGATGTGGTGGATGATGTTGATGTATTTTCAAATGCTGTTCCATCCTTGCATCCCTGGGATGAATCCCACTTGTTCATGACAGATGATCTTTTTGATGTATTTTTTCATGAGGTTTGCGAATATTTTGTTGAGTATTTTTGCATCTATGTTCATCAGGGATATTGGTTTAATTTTCTTTATTTGTGGTGTCTGTGCCTGGTTTTGTTAATAGAGTGATGTTGGCCTCATAGAATGATTTGGGGAGTATTCCCTTCTCTTCTACTCTTTGGAAAACTTTAAGGGGCATGGGTATAAGGTCTTCCCTAAACGTTTGATAAAAACTCAGCAGTGAAACCAACTGGTCCAGGAGTTTGGTTCTTTGGTAGTTTTTTCATTGCCAATTTAATTTCTTTGCTGGTAATTGGTCTATTCAGATTTTCTGTTTCGCCCTGGGTAAGTGTTGGAAGGTTGTATTTTTCTAGAAAGTTGTCCATTTCTTCTAGGTTATCCAGTTTGTTACCATATAATTGTTCACAGTATTCTCTCATAATTCTTTGTATTTCTGTGGTGTCTGTAGTGATTTTTCCTTTCTCATTCTGATTATGTTTATATGTGTACATTCTCTTTTCTTCTTGATAAATCTGGCTACAGGTTTTTCTATTTGGTATATTTCCTCAAAGAACCAGCTTCTGCTTTCATTGATTCCTTCTATTGTTTTATTCTTCTCAATTTTACTTATTTCTGCTTGAATCTTTATGATGTTCGTCCTTATACTTACTTTGGGCCTCATTTGTTCTTCGTTTTCTACTATCATTAATTGTGAGTTTAGACAGTTCATTTGGGATTCTTCTTCTTTCCTGCGGTAGGCCTGTATTGCAATATATTTCCCTCTTAGCACGGCCTTCGCTGCATCCCACATGTTTGATGTTGAATTATTGATCTCATTTGTCTCTACTGCTTGATCTCTCTTTTTATTTGGTCATTGATACATTGATTATTTAGGAGCACATTATAAAGCCTCAATGTGTTTGTGGGCATTTTGGTTTTCTGTGTGTTATTTTTTTCTAGTTTCATACCTTTGTGATCTAAGAAGCTGGTTGGTAGAATTTCAATCTTTTTGAATTTACTGACGTTCTTTTTGTGGCGTAGTATGTGGTCTATTATGGAAAATGTTCCATGTGCACTAGAGAAGATTGTGTATTCTGTTGCTTTCGGATAGAGTGTTCTGTAGATGTACATTAGGTCCATCTGTTCAAATATGTTGTTCAGTGCCTCTGTCTCTTTACTCATTTTCTGTCTGGTTGATCTGTCCTTTGGAGTGAGTGGTGTGTTGAAGTCTCCTAAAATGAATGCATTGGGTTCAGTTTCCCCTTTAATTGTCTTAGTATTTGTTTCACATATGTAGGTGATCCTGTGTTGGGTGCATAGATATTTATAATAGTTATATCCTCTTGTTGGACTGACCCTTTTATCATAATGTAATGTCTTTGTCTGTTGTGATTTTCTTTGTTTTGAAGTCTATTTTGTCTGACACAAGTACTGCAAGTCCTGCTTTTTTCTCCCTATTAGTTGCATGAAATATCTTTTTCCATCCCTTTTCTTTCAGTGTGTGTATGTCTTTGGGTTTGAAGTGAGTCTCTTGTAGGCAGCATGTAGATGGGTCTTGTGTTTTTATCCATTCAGTGACTCTAGGCCTTTGATTGGTGCATTCAGACCTTTTACATTTAGGGTGATTATAGATAGGTATGTACTTATTGCCATTGTATGCTTCAGATTCGTGGTTACCAAAGATTCCAGGGTAATTCCCTTAGAATCTAACAGTCTAATTTAACTCACTTCGTATTCTATTATGAACACAAACTAAAGGTTCTTTTTTTTTTTCCTCCTTTTTCTTCCACCTTCTGTCTATGTATGTTATGCATCATATTCTGTACTCTTTGTCTATCCCTTGGGTGACTTCTATTTAGCCTTAGGAATACTTCCATCTATAGGAGTCTCTGCAAAATGCACTGTAGAGGTGGTTTGTGGCAAGAAAATTCTCTCAGCTTCTGCTTATCTGTGAATTGCTTAATCCCTCCTTCAAATACAAACGATACCCTTTGCTGGGTAGAGTATTCTTGGTTCGAGGCCCTTCTGCTTCATTGCATTAAATATATCATTCCCTCCCTTCTGGCCTGTAAGGTTTCTTTTGAAAAGTGTGAAGATAGCCTGATGGGTTTTCCTTTGTATATGATATTTTATCTCTCTCTAGCTGCTTTTAAAAGTCTGTCTTTTCCTTGATCTTTGATATTTTAATGATTATATGTCGATGTTGTCTTCCTTGGGTCCCTTGTGTTGGGAGATCTGTGCACCTCTATGGCGTGAGAGACTATCTCCTTCCCCAGACTGGGAAGGTTTTCAACAATTACCTCCGCAATGACACTTTCTATCCCTTTTTCTCTCTCTTCTTCTGGTACCCCTATAATGAGAATATTGATGCATTTGGATTTGTCACACAGTTCGCTCAATATTCTTTCATTCTTAGAGATCTTTTTTCTTTCTGTGCCTCAGCTTCTTTGTATTCCTCTTCTCTAATTTCTATTCCATTTACTGTCTCTTCTACTACATCTAATCTGCTTTTAAATCCCTCCATTGTATGTTTCATTTCATATACGGAATTTCTTAATGATTGAATCTTCGTCTGAAATTCATTCCTGAGTTCTTGAATATTTTTCTGAACCTCCATAAGCATGGTTATGATTTTTATTTTGAACTCTCTTTCAGGAAGATTGGTGACTTCCATTTCATTTAGTCCTTTTTCACGGGTTTGTGAGATTTTGGTCTGAACCAGGTTCTTTTGACATTTCATAGTTCTATGTGGTGCCATGTAGTGCCCAGAAGCTCCACACTCTGGAGGTGCTCATCCACTAGAGTGAGGTACGGGGTGATTGGGGAGCATAGCTGGTGCCCGAGGGGAGGAAAGATCTATTTCCTGATTCCCATCTGTAGTGCCTGTCTCCAGTATCACATCCAGTGGGCCAAGCATACAGGTGTAAACCTCTGTACTTGGCATCTCTAGGTGTTATACGTTAGGCCTCCCACTGGCTGGCCTGACACCAGCACAGTGACTGCCGGTTTGTGAGCCCGTACTGTCAGGCCAGGAGGAAGACTCGGCAGGCGTCGTGTCACAGTGGGGGGCCTTGGAGCTGAGCCAGTGGCATGGAGCGCCTGAAGCTCCTCATAGTTCCCCATCTGCTGGGCGGACCCCGCTCAGAAAACCTTGTCCAGCTCTCCCTTCTCCCACACAGCAAGCTCCATGAAAACCCCACACCTTCACCAGTCCTCTCACTGATAGGAAGCCTCTCAGACCACCTGCCTTTCCCCTGTCACAGAATGGCCAGATGTGGATCCCGTCCTCCACAAACGGCTAGAATGTCAAGTCTCTGAGGCACTCCGCCTGTCCCAGCTGCCCAACCTTCAGAACACCACCCAGTGTAGGTTTCTGTTCGCAAAGCAGATCTCCAGGGCTAGGTGTTCAGTACTCCTAGGCATCCACCCCCTGCCTGCTCTATTTCTCTTCCTCTCGCTGGTGAGCTGGGGTGGGGAAAGGGCCTGGCTCCCACCGGATCAACCCTCTGTTACGTTACCCTGTTTCACGAGGTCTGCTCTGTTCATGATGTTTGTAGGCAGTCTGGTGCAGCCTTCTTTCCTGTTGCTGTTTTAGGGTTAGTTGTATTAATTAACTATATTTTCGTACTATTTGTGGTTTGGGGAGGGGTTCTCTGTCTCACCTCTCATGCCACCACCTTGAATCTAATATGTTTTCTTCCTATGGCTGAGTAACATTTCATTGTGTATATGTAACACTTCTTTATCTATATATCTACTGATGAACACAAGTTGCTTCCATTTCTTGGCCATTTTAAATAGTGCTGCAATAAACATAGGGGTGCATATGTCTTTTTCAAACTGGGCTGCTGCATTCTCAGGGTAAATTCCTAGAAGTGGAATTCCTGGCTCAAATGGTATTTCTATTTTTAGTTTTTTGAGGAACCTCCATACTGCTTTCCACAATGGTTGAACTAATTTACATTCCCACCAGCAGTGTAGGAGGGTTCTCCTTTCTCCGCATTCTTGCCAGCATTTGTTGTTCTTAGTCTTTGCAATGCTGCCAATCCTTACTGGTATGAGCTGTTATTTCATTGTGGTTTTAATATGCATTTCTCTGATGATTAGCGACATGGAGCATCTTTACATGTGCCAGTTGGCCATCTGAATTTCTTCTTTGAAGAAGTGTCTGTTCAGATCCGCCACCTATTTTTTAATTGGATTATTGATTTTTGGTTGTTGAAATGCATAAGCTATTTATATATTTTGGATGTCAACCTCTTATCGGATATATCATTTATGAATATATTCTCCCATACTGTAGGATTCCTTTTAGTTCTATTGATGGTATTCTTTGCTGTACAGAAGCTTTTCAGCTTGATACTGTCCCACTTGTTCATTTTTGCTTTTGTTTCCCTTGCCCGGGGAGATATGTTCATGAAGAAGTTGTTCGTTTATGTCCAAGAAATTTTTGCCTATGTTTTTCTAAGAGTTTTATGGTTTCGTGACTTACATTAAGTCTTTGATCCATTTCGAATTTACTTTTGTGTATGGGGTTAGACAATGATGGAGTTTCATTTTACTCCATGTAGCTGCCCATTTTTGCCAACACCAGCTGTTGAAGAGGCTATCAGTTCCCCACTGTATATCCATGGCTCCTTTATCATATATTAATTGACCATATATGTTTGGGCTAATATCTAGACTTTCTATTCTGTTCCACTGGTCTGTGGGTCTGTTCTTGTGCCAGTACCAAATTGTCTTCATTACTGTTGCTTTGTAGTAGAGCTTGAAGTTGGGAAGCGATATCCCCACTGCTTTATTCTTTCTTCTCAGAACTGCTTTGGCTATTCGGGGTCTTTTATGGTTCCATATGAATTTTAGAATTATTTGTTCCAGTTTGTTGAAGAATACTATTGGTATTTTGATAGGGATTGCATTGAATCTGTAGATTGCTTTAGGAAGGATAGCCATTTTGACATTAAATCTCTCTACCTAAGAGCATGTGATTAATTTCCATTTGTTAGTGTCCTCTTTAATTACTCTTAAGACTGTCTTGTAGTTTTCAGGATATAGGTCTTTCACTACCTTGGTTAGGTTTATTCCAAGGTATTTTATCCTTTTCGATGCAATTGTGAATGGAATTGTTTTCCTGATTTCTCTTTTCTGCTAGTTCATCTTTACTGTATAGGAAAGCAGCAGATTTTCTGTACTAATTTTATATCCTGCAACTTTGCTGAATTCAGATATTAGTTCTAGTAATTTTGGAGTGCAGTCTTTAGGGTTTTTTATGTACAATATCATGTCATCTGCAAATAGTGACAATTTGACATCTTCCTTACCAATCTGGATGCCTTTTATTTCTTTGTTTTGTCTGATTGCAGTGGCTAGAACCTCCAGTACTATGTTGAATAACAGTGAGGAGAGTGGGCATCCCTGTCTTGTTCCCAATCTTAAGAAAAGTTTTCAGCTTCTCGCTGTTAAGTATACTGTTGGTTGTGGGTTTGTCTTATATGGCCTTTATTATATTGAGGTACTTGCCCTCTATAGCCATTTTGTTGAAAGTTTTGATCATGAATGGATGTTGGATTTTGTTAAATGATATTCAGTATCTATGGAAATGATCATGTAGTTTTTGTCCTTCTTTTTGTTGATGTGGTGGATGATATTAATGGGTTTTCGAATGTTGTACCATCCTAACATCCTTGAGATGACTCCCACTGGATCATGGGGTATGATCCTCTTGATGTATTTTTTAATTCGGTTTGCTAATATTTTGTTGAGTATTTTTGCATCTATATTCATCAGGGATATTGGTCTGTAATTTTCTTTTTTGTGGTGTCTCTTCCTAGTTTTGGTATTAGAGTGATGCTGGCTTCATAGAATGCGTTTAGAAGTATTCCTTCCTGTTCTGTTTTCTGGAAAACTTTAAGGGTAATGTGTATTATGTCTTGTCTAAATGTTTGATAAAATTCAGCAGTGAATCCATCTGGCCCGGAGGTTTTGTTCTTGGGTATATTTTGATTACCGATTCAGTTTCGGTGCTCGTAATTGGTCTGTTTAGGTGTTCTGTTTTTTCCTTGGTCAGTCTTGGAAGGTTGTATTTTTCTAGAAAGTTGTCCATTTCTTCTAGGTTGTACACCTTGTTAGAATATAGATTTTCATAGAACTCTCTAAAAATCTTGGTATTTCCATGGTGTACTTACTGATTTTTCTTTTCTCATTTCTGATTCTGTTTATGTGTG
Organism: Phataginus tricuspis; assembly: GCA_029783875.1. Taxonomy (NCBI): domain Eukaryota; kingdom Metazoa; phylum Chordata; class Mammalia; order Pholidota; family Manidae; genus Phataginus; species Phataginus tricuspis. Next base: position 41,063,230 of record JAQQAC010002837.1, read on the forward strand.
TAGATACTCTTTTTCTCTTAATAAGTCTGGCTAGGGATTTATCTATTTTGTTTATTTTCTCAAAAAACCCACTCTTGGTATCACTGATTTTTCTATTGTTTTATTCTTCTCAATTTTATTGATTTCTTTTCTGATCTTTATTATGCCCCAACTTCTGCTGACTGTGGGCCTCATTTGTTCTTCATTTTCCATTTTCAATAACTGTAACTTTAGGCTGTTCATTTGGGATTGCTCTTCCTTCTTTAAATAGGCCTGGATTGCTATACACTCTCCTCTTAGAAGTGCATTCGTTGCATCCCCCAGAAGTTGGGTCTTTGTGCTGTTGTTGTCATTTGTCTCCATATATTGCTTGATTTCTGTTTTAATTTGGTCATTGATCCATTGATTATTTAGGAGCATGCTGTTAAGCCTCCATGTGTTTGTGGCCTATTTGTTTTCTTTGTACAATTTATTTCTAGTTTTATACCTTTGTGATCTGAGAAGTTGGTCGGTAGAATTTCAACCTTTCTAGATTTACTGGGGCTCTTTTTGTGGCCTACTATGTGGTCTATTATGGAAAATGTTCCATGTGCACTTAAGAAGAATGTGTATTCTGCTGCCTTTGGGTGTAGAGTCCTGTAGATGTCTTTTAGGTCCATCTGTTCTAGTGTGTTGTTCAGTGCCTCTGTGTCTTTACTTATTTTCTGTCTGGTTGATCTGTCCTTTGGAGTGAGTGGAGTGTTTTGAAGTCTCCTAAAATGAATCATTGCATTCTATTTCCTCCTTTAATTCTGTTAGTATTTGTTTCACATATGTCAGTGCTCCTGTGTTGGGTGCATAGATATTTATAATGGTTATATCCTCTTGTTGGACTGACCCCTTTATCATTATGTAATGTTCTTCTTTAGCTCTTGTGACTTTCTTTGTTTTGAAGTCTATTTTGTCTGATACAAGTACTGCACTACTGCTTTTTTCTCCCTATTGTTTGCACGAAACATCTTTTTCCATCCCTTCACTTTTAGTCTGTGTATGCATTTCGGTTTGTGGCGAGTCTCTTGTAAGTGCCATATAGATGGTCTAGCTTTTTTATCCATTCTATTACTCTGTGTCTTTTGATTGGTGCATTCAGTCCATTTACATTTAGTGTGATTATCGATAGATATGTACTTATTGCCATAGCAGGCTTTGGATTTGTGTTTACCAAACGTTCAATGGTAGCTTTTTTACTATGTAACTGTCTAACCTTAACTCACTTATTATGCTATTAGAAACACAGTCTGATGATTCTTTATTTCTATCCCTTCTTATTCTTCCTCCTCCACTCTTTATTTGTTAGGTGTTTTATTCTGTACTCCTTTGTGTTTCCCTTGACTGCTTCTGTGGATAGCTGATTTTATTTTTTGCCTTTAGTTAATATTTGATTGTTCTGCTTTCTTTGTTGTAATTTTATTTTGTCTGTTGACATCTACTTACCCTTAGGAGTACTTCCATGTAGAGCAGTTACTTTAACATACCCTGTAGAGGTGGTTTGTGAGAGGCAAATTCCCTCAACTTTTGCTTATCTGGAAATTGTTTAGTCCCTCCTTCAAATTTAAATGATAATCATGCTGGATACAGTATTCTTGGTTCAAGGCCCTTCTGTTTCACGACATTACATATATCATACCATTCTCTTCTGACCTGTAAGGTTTCTCTTGAGAAGTCTGATGATAGCCTGACTTCTCTCTGTCTGAGTTTAATATTCTGTCCTTTTCTTTCATCTTTGCCATTTTAATTATTATATGTCTTGGTATTGTCCTCCTTGGGTCCCTTGTGTTGGGAGATCTGTGGGCTTCCATGGTCTGACAGACTATTTCCTTCCCCAGCTTGGGGAAGTTTTCAGCAATTATTTCTTCAAAGGCACTTTGTATCCCTTTTTCTCTCTCTTCTTCTTCAGGTACCCCTATTATGCGAAAATTGTTCCATTTGGATTCGTCTCAGAGTTCTCTTAATATTCTTTCATTCCTACAGATCCTTTTATCTCTCTCTGCCTCAGCTTCTCTGTATTCCTGTTCTCTGATTTCTATTCCATTAACAGTCTCTTGCACCTCATCCAGTCTGCTCTTAAGTCCTTCAACTGATTGTTTCATTTCTGTCATCTCCCTCTGGACTTCATCCCTTAGTTCTTGCATATTTCTCTGCATCTCCATTAGCATTGTTATGACTTTTATTTTGAATTCTTTTTCAAGAAGATTGGTTATATCTATCTTGCCAGTCTCTCTCTCTGGCATTGTTTGAGTGATTTTGAACTGGACCAGGTTCTTCTGCCTTTTCATTGCAATAGAAGTGATCGCCGGCATATGGCACGTGTGTCAGCTGGGAGAACAAAGTCCCTTCCTGCTTGCTGGTCGCCTTGCCCTTCTCCACTGCCTGTGCTAGCGAGCCGTCTCTGGGTTAATTCCATGAGCTGTCATGGGTGGGGCTGTGCTCAGGACGGCCTGGAACACTGTTGGGGGTCGCTGACAAGAGGCGTGAGTTCTCCTGCCAGAATGGCACCCCTTCGTGCCTTCCAGACTTTGCTCCAGCTTCCTCTGCCTGTGCTGGGCAGCTGGGCATAAGGGGCAGCCTCTGGGTCTAGCCTGGTTAGCTGCATGCTGGAAGAAGTCTCTGTGTGCTTGCTGTGGGCGGGGCTGCTCCCCGGCTTGTCCACAGCAATGGCGGGTCAGCCGGTTTGCTTGCAGTGCCGGTGGTTGGGGTGGGGATGAACAGCAGGCTGCTTATCACTGTGAGGGTCTTCGGAGCTATGTTGCCACCCAGGGGGTTAGGGTGCCTGAAGTTCCTTAATATTCCCAGCCTGCTGGACTAAGTGTGCTAGGACAACTTTGTCCACCTGTTAAGCCCTTGTCCCTTTAAGACTTTAAAGCGCCCGCTTTTCTTTTGCCCCAGGGGAGCCCGCTCCGGGGACCCACTCACAGTCTCCGCCCAGATTTTACTTTTCTGTTTCTCTAATATCCAGTACATCATGCGATGTGTGTCTGTGCTCCCAGTGCAGATTACTAAGGATGTTTATTTAGCAGTCCTGTGCTTCCACTCCCTCCCCACTCTGATTCTTTTCCTCCCGCCAGTGAGCTGGGGTGGGGGAAGTGCTTGGGTCCCGTTAGATCATAGCTTTGTATCTTACCCTTTACATGAGATGCTGAGTTCTCGCAGATGTAGATGTAGCCTGGCTGTTGGCTGTTGTACTGTATCTTCTGGTCTCTCATTTAGCAATAGTTGTATTTGCTGTATTTTCAAAATATATATGGTTTTGGGAGGAGGTTTCCGCTGCCCTACTCATGCTGCCATCTTGAGCCACTCCTCAAGTACCTGTATTTTTAATTTCAGTTTTTCAATCCTTCTTTCCTTCTATTTCTTCAGACTTGCTCTGTTGCTATTTCTCTATTTTCTTAAATTGAACATACATTTCAATTGTTTTCTATCTTGTCTTCTAATTAGTGGATTTAAGATTAGAAATTTCCCTCCAAGTACTACTTCTGCTGTATTCAAGGTTTTAGTATTTAGCATTCTCATTTATGTCCACTTCTAAATATCTAGCTAGCAGTTGCTATCAAGATTTCATATTTACTCATAAAGTCTGAAGTAATTATTTGTAGTATCCAAATGTTTGGAGCCTCTCAGAGATATCTTTCTATTATTACTTCACTTCTAATTTTATTGCATAATGGTCAGAGAATAGGATCAGCCTGATAATGATTCTTTGATACTAGCTTTGTTCTAGCAGTCAGTCTTCGTAAGTATTCCATGTGTACTTCATTCAGTTATTCAAGTCTTTTATAGCCTACAAAGATTCATTTCTCAATTCATTAGTTTCCAAAAGATGTTTGTATATAATTGCGGTTGATCTGTTTCTCCTGGTAGTTCTGTCAATTTTTCTAATTTGTGCACACAGGTTTGCAGTTTTCCTATCTTCTTTATAAATTGTCCCTCAGTGCTATTTACCTTAATTTAATTTTATGTGATATTCATATTGCTATACTATATACTTTTAATTAATATTTGGCTAGAGTACCTAGAATATCATTTTCTTTCCCTTCATTTTCTCTCATCTATGTCATTTCTTAACAAGATGTTTCTCTGGAAAATAACATACAGCTGACTATTTAAAAAATCCTGTTTGAGAGCTTCTGTCTTCAATAGGAGAGTTTAATACCTTCTTCACTGAGCTTTCAATATATTTGATTTTTTTTTTGCTATCATATTTTCTGTTCACTACTTTCCTCCTTGTTTTCCTGTGTTTCTTTTTCATATTACTGTTTGCTGATATACTAAGTTTTTTTATTCTCTTTTTTCTCCTAGAAGTATGCAGGTTATTTTCTTTTGGTGTTTATCCCTTTTAGTTATAACACTTATAACTAGATTTATGTTTTTCTAATACAGACTAAAGTTAATCAGTATTTCTAGCCTCTTCAAACAAGAACCTAAATGACCTCTCAATAACTACTCTCTCTCTCTGTTGTCACCTCTCCACTACCCCTAGTTTTCCCATCTGCAAAATGTGGGTAATAATACCTATTTCAATTTGCTGTGAGGATTTAATAAGATTAACATATATAGGGCTTGGCAAAAAGCCTGTGTTCATAAATAATTGTGTTACTGTAACCAAATACTTTAACTTCATACTTCCTTAACATCCTTATTTTTATAAGAATTAATCTATCTTCTATTTCAATATTATCTATGATTTGTACTTTGTCATCAACTTTTACTAAAATAGTTCTGAAATCCAGAACTCAGGAATGTTCTCCATTTGCTCCAATCTTCTAATCTTCTACCTTTCCTAGGGTCTCTAAACCTGCTTGGAAACTTCATTTCAACACTTAATCCCTAGACTTCACCCTGCCTCCCTGCAATGCACTGAACTGTATTCCCCCTAGAATTCTTATGGTGAAGCCTTAACCTTCAATATGCCTGTATTTGGAGACAGACTTTAGGAGTAATTAAGGTTACATGAGGTCATATGGGTGGGTCTCTACAAGGACTGGCATCTTTACAAAAGGAGAAAGACCAGAGTGCAAGCACCTGTTCTCTCTCTCTCCCTCTCCTGTGTAAAGACACATCGAGAGGGTGGCTATCTGCAAGCTAGGAAGAGAGCTCTCAACAGAAACCAAACCTTGCCATAACTTTGATCTTGGACTGTGTAGCCTCAAGAACTGTGAGAAATAATTATCTACTGTTTAAGCTACCCAGTCTGTGGTATTTTGTAGCTCAAACTAAGACACTCCCATAACCTTTTTGGCCACCAGCCTTTTCTGGGTTTACTTTTTCAAAATTTTCCTATTTGCTGTCTCTTTCTTCTCATCCTTCTAAAAATTTTCCAGTCTGTTGACCCTATTCTTCCCTCAACTTCTCCTTCCCTTCCTTTACAGTCAAGTTTTCTTAAAATAAATTAACTCCAATTCCTCAAGTCTCACTTATCCCTTAAAATCTACTGTAATCTAGTTCTCATTCTCATCTTTCTACCAAAAATGATCTTAACAAAGTCATCAGTTACTTATATGACAAATTCAATGGGCTTTTTAAATAATCATTTTCCTACTTGGAATACACCACAGTATTCTGCACCATCATGCATTTGAGACAAAAAAAATATAGGCAGTACTACAGATTTCTCAGGATTACCTCAGTTAGAGGCATGTGACTTTGAATTACATATGGGACACACATCAGTAAAGAGCTCCATTAGCAACTAAGACGAGGGTTTATAGAGATTTTTGAATCATCTATACATATTTGGAAATTGAAAGGTTGAGAGTAGATGTCAGAGAGAAGATACAATACAAAGGACTGCTGATAACAGAACTCCTAGAACACCAACCTTTAGAGCAGATGAAGAAAAGAGTAGCTCACTGGCTGAATCAACCTGAGTGGCAGACAGAATACCAAGAATGAGTGATATATAAGGAAAATTTCTGTAAAGAGATGAATTAAGAAAAAACCTAACACCTTTAATGAATAGGTCAAAAGCTCCTTGAGGACAGAGATTGTTTTTATCTAGAAGGTAATCAATTACTCTTTGATGGCCTCAATCTTTCCTATAATTATATGACACATGTATAATTAAGTTCTTTTCCTCTTTTCTAATTTTATTATGGTTTATAGTATAATTTGAAGTTGTGCCATAGAGGTACTGCTTCACCTTTCAATTAATTAGTGAAATCTCATTCATGAAAAAAGATTTTTAAATGCTTTCAACTGTTGCAAAGATGTTTATTAAAAAGTTTGCTCTTAAATTATTAGAAAGCTTGAAGTTCTAGTTTCTGGAAAACATAATTTCCTTTAAAATAATTCTAAATATAATTATAGGAGCTCATAGTATAATTTTGCTGCTGTTGACTTTTTCTTTTTTTCCCGGAAAGAAATTGTAAATACAAAATAAGACTCAATTACCAGGCACCCCCTAGTGGCAGTAACATCAAGTTAAGAAAAAAAAATTATAGGACATGATTTATACTTCTGTGTATCTACACTTCTCACCAAAACTTGGGAATAAAATTATTTGTCAAGAAACAACTTAACAGCATGTTATTTTATATCTACATCTTACTACATGATTATTAATTCCCTTCTAGTAATAAATATTCTTGAGAAGAATTACAGTAAGTGAAATAATGTATATAAATGCCCTTTGAGGAGTATGTAATGACAAATTATAAAACTGAGGGAAAGAAACCTCACTCTAGAGAACAGCCTCCAAAAAAGAAGACATCTTTGGAATAAAGCTTTGTATATTTCTGTCAGGAATCTGAAAACTATAGAAAATAGAGAGTCAGATGGAGACTTCAGAGTCAGAAGTATTTACTGCTGACCTTGAATAACCCATTAAACTCTTCTAAACATCTCAATTTCCTCATCTATAAAACAGAGGTATCAAAATCTGCAGAGCTGTTAGAAGAATTAAGTAAGAGTTGAATGAAAAAGATTGCTATTGGTATTTACTAGCATAAATAAATCATCTTACTTATTGTACTTTGTAATTTGTGCTTTCTCATATGATATACCAATCCTGCTTACTGAATTTTTACAACCACCCTGGTAACTAAAAACCATGCTTCCCATTTTATAAATGAAAATTTTAAGGCCCTAGCCAAGCTGGGACTGCTATACAGGATTTTTCTCACTATACCCTGATGTCTTTTGCCTGGAGAGAGAGACTATAATCATATTATTTTCTTGATTTGGTCATAATAAATTTTGTTTAGGAGTAACACTATTAATACCTATGTTGTCTAGTCCATTTAGAGAAGACTGATACTTTTATAGAGAAGGAAAGTTAACTTTTGCCATTGCACTGGAATTGGAATGATGGAATCCAGCAGCACTACCCTGTCACTGTTCTGTACTGATTAAAAGGCAGTTTATCCAACTCCCCTCCAACTTCCAACATCCACTGACTCATTTAAGTTTAAGAAAAATAAAACAATAAAACCAATTAAACATCAAACCAACCATCTAAATAAATATATAATTTTAAAAGAAAAAAAAAAGATGAAGAAAGGGATGTTGGTGACCACCTTGGACTTTGCACTGGCACACAGAGCTTAAAGATCTTAGCCCAACCCAGTTTCATTCTGTATTCTATGCTTCATTGCTTAAGAAACTAACCTAAACTTTATAGTCAGCATATAGAATAGATTTACACTAGAACAATGGGACTCCATTTTGTTTCAAAGATTCCATCTTGTTGTTTACTTCTTCTTGGTCAGTTTCCCGCCACAGCTTCCCGCTAAGAGTCCTCAACCAGGTCCATTGCTTACGTCAAAGACTACTGTGCATGTGCACAACTCGGTGTGTGATTAGACTGTGTAAGCTACCTCATTATCATAATGGGCAACCAACCAAAAGAAGCCACTCCTTACCACGCCCCTTCAAATGCTATATATTCCCTACCTTTTTTACAAATAAACGAAGCCTTGACAATTTGCTTGGCCTCCGTCTCTCTCTCTCCGTCCCATCCTTTAGGTACAGGGATCCTCCTCGAGACCCACTAATAACCAGCCCCGCGGGCCGGGGCAAAGGGATGGTCCAGAAACTTTATTTTCCTCTACCAGTTTCAGAACTCTTCTATTCATTTGACAATTCTCAAATACAATATTATGAATCAAAATTACCTTTTATTTTCTCCTTTTTAGATTATAAATCAGGCTATAAATTACAAAGAAGATTTCTATAAATCCACCAATTGTAACAAAATTCTGCAAAAATAAACTGATTTGATTCATTATGGAGTTTATTACAGTGCAATTTTATGTCTACCTTATTTGATAATATATGATATATAACACAACAGGAAAGTTTTTTGGACTCCAGTATTTAATTAAGATATTGAACAACTATTTTTATTTGCTGAAATGCAAAATGAGTATCACAAGTTAAAAATAATCATTAGCTTTTATAATTCTGCATGGATTTTGTTTTTTTTAATTATCTTCTATGAAATCAGTGTTTAAGATATACATCATCCCCCATAAATAATATATTTTTATAGGAAGCATAGAAATCTAGTTTCATAGAAAGATAAACTAGATTAATATATTAAAAGAAATCTACGTTGGCTTTTTAGTTGTATTTTAATAAAATGTGCCTTAATATGGCTTTTTCATTAGCAGGAACCTTTATGTCTCCTACCACCGAGATACTCTGTGCTTTATGTCTTTTGTTGGGCTTTGAATTTTGCTGTCTTTCTTGTTCTAACACAGAAAACAGCATCATTATAACCTGGTAAGAATCCATAAAGCCAACTAGGGAACACTACACTTGTGCTATATGAAGTATTCATTTTCCAATAAACACTGCATTTCAGAAGCACTGTAGGCCCCTGCTTGCCTAGGGACTGAGCAATTTGCAATCAAACTAAGGTCAACCACATGGCAATGAAAAACATTTCCATTAGCCCAGGAAGACATTTTGATAAATCCAGTTAATCATGCTACTGGAAAGCAATAGATTATAACCAATGATGTCTCCTATCTGCTTGTAATTATGTGGATTACATACTCGATGACAGTAATTATACTCTGTTAACTAACCTGCAAAAATAATGTTCTACCTGACTAGATACAGAACCATGCAAATAACTCTTTGTTTAACTTAATCTCATCTGGTGTTTATATCAATATTTCTATAAACAGGAGACCCAAGTACTATTTGGCTATTTATAGGAGTTTGTAAATTCAACTTCCCATGAATATATTATCTGAATATGAAGATAAGGAGCAACCCAAGAAATCTTTAAATTCTTAACCTAAAACAAACTATTAACAGACTATCAAATACAATTAAATTAGACTTAACTTTTTTCAGTTCAATGATTTCTACTTCGGTAAAGCCAATTTCATTTTTTTTTTGCTACTATATACCTGTGATGATATGATCTACAATAGTAAATATTTATTTGGTCTTCTTCTTCACATAGAGCTAAAACACTTAGAATTTTTTAAGTGATAAGAAAGATGAAGGTGAAATGAGCAATGATTCTTTTATTCATAACAAGACCTTTCAACCACACTGGAATTTGTTAGTGACTTCTAGAAAAGCCCACAGGAAGGCTGGTTGCCAGTGGAACTAATGACATGATTAGAGGGTTGGAACTGCCAGCACACCCCTCCTCCACTATCTCTGGGTAGGAGGGAGGGACTGGAGGTTGACTTAATCACCAATAGCCAATTATTTGATCAATCATGCCTATGTAAATAAGGCTTTTATAAAAAGAAAAACCCTAGCTGAAAGGTTCTGGGGAGCTTCCAGGTTGGTGAACAAAAACACATCTATGTGGTAGGAGGGTGGCACAACCCGAACTTTACAGGGACAGAAGCTCCTGTGCTTGAGACTCTTCCAGATCTCATCCTATGCATCTCTTCATATGGATGTTCATTTATATCCTTTAAAACACGCTCCATAATAAGTTGGCAATAGTAAGAAAAGCACTTCCTCTGAGTTTTGTGAGCCATTCTACCAATTATCAAGCTCAAGAAGGGGTTTGTGGGAGCCTCCAATTTACAGCCCTTTGGTCAAAAGAGCAGGTGACAACCTAGACTTGCAATTGCTATTTGACATGGGGGCAGTCTTGTGGGACTAAGCCCTAAACTTGTGGGATTTGATGCTATCTCCAGATAGACAGTATCAGAACTTAGTTAAATTACAGAACATTCAGCTTGTGTTGAAGAATTGCCTTATGGGGGCAGGGGGAAAGCCCACACATTTGGTAGCCAGAAGTGTTCTGTGAGTAGAGTAGTAGAGTAAAACAGAATATTTTTTTCCTTTCACTACAGAATTATATATTTGGCAGGCAGTGGGGGAAAAGTTTGACAATACGTGAAGTTTAGGGACACAGGTCTCTATCACACAAAATCACCAAGTTGCATTAAAAAAGAAAATGTGTATAAAAATTGTGAAAATCTAAAAACAACTCAGACATAGTTCTGGAATGATACTGTACTCATAAAAATTATTATTCTATATCATTAGCATAATTATTCACTTTACATCAGTTTGCTTTATCTAGTAGTAATAAAGTAATATATTTAAACATTAAAATAACTTGATCATTCTATAAGTGCACTAAGTTTCACTGTGAAAACTGAAAAAAGAATGAGATCCTCTATACCAAACAGAAAGAAACTCTTAATAACAATTTTATATCAGTGTTATTTAAGCTGTATTCTGCAGAGCCCAGTGAATTTTCCTCAAAGGTATGCCTTCTTCAGCCATGGGAGAAACTGGAGTTCCATTTACTCATTCTCTCCCTCCAATTCTAGTCCTTCCCCTTCAAACATATTTGTGCCATTTTTGACTATTTTTTACATAATGGAGTTTTGCTAAAGATTTTCTTTGGAAAAAGAATTCTGCCACTAAAATCAAACAAATAAACTACCCAAACCAAATAGTTTCAAAATACATATGGTTAATAGTTGATGGTAACTTAAAACTTTAATAAGATTCTTATTTGATTTTTATATTTATATACAATTTAAAGCAACTTAACAATTAAGCTTTTCATTTCAGATTACCAGGAAAAATAAATACCTTACCCAGCATGACTAGATGATGAAGGTGGTGGCAAGTCTGGTGTAAGGACATAAAGACTGTTGTTTTTTGGCAAGTGTAGCGATTTTAAGACAGTCTGAAAAAGAAAAAATTAAAAACAAAACAGAAAGACTGTTGATTGTGCATTATTAATTTTTTTCCTATAGTTCTTGAGAAATTATCAATATTATAGTTTACCTTTTCATATTTTGACAATTTCCTAAATAGAGTAATGCAGAAGAACTACTGAATCCAAACCACCTTATTTCTCCCATACATATATATATGTGTGTGTGTGTGTGTATATATATATATATATAAAATATATAAAATAAATTAGCATAAATGTGAATGTTAAAATAAAATACAAATTCCTTAGTTTATGAAGAGATACAAATAGATAGTAACACAGTTGAGATTCAATTATTTCTTCATTGAAAAAATTTATCTTTGCAACTAATATGCACTTTATTCCAGGATCATAATAGCAAGTATTGGCAATGTAAGTTTTCAGAGATCAGGTGCTCTAGAAAACATCACAGAGAGCACCTCAACCCAGTGACTTTATAGATGAGGAGCTGCAGTCTAACAGTGAATTGACTTGGATGAGGTCTCTAGTAAGTGTTGTCTAGGTCACTTAACTTTTACTCCAGGGAATTTCTTTGTAAAAGCCTTCTGTCTGGGGTGAATAACTACTCTTGGGCTAATATCTGACCTTCATCTCAATAACCATGCAAAATTTCACTGAATTTCTTTCGCTGTAAAACTTCTACATACCTTTCAAACTCCCAACTTGGTGTTAAATACTTGTTAACATACTTCAAACTTTTTTTTGATAGCAATACACATACAGAAACATGTTACATCTCAACTATGATTGCCTAACAACATAAAGGGGTCCTCTGAAATTCATGGCCAAGAATTAAAAAATACATCAATCAGCATGATTTTGTCTGTCTCCAGGCACATTTAGCTGTGAGACACAGAATAGACAGAGTTGGATTTATCCAAAGTAAGGATTTTTGCCAATCCATAAATTAAGAGTCAAGGCTATATGCAAGAAAGTGATTATAATGACTGACCTCCCATAAGGAAGGGACACATGAAAGGTAATGATCTTGAAAAGATGGTAGAAATGATGGATTGGTTGTCTGAATAGAGTTGAAAGATTGTTGGAGTTAGGATATTAAGGAAAGTGAGCTAGAAAGATGAGAGATGAACAGGAAATGGAAGCTTGAGATTAAGCTTTGAGAATTGTTACAATTAAATGAGTAACACAATGGGAAGACATGGGCTGATGGAGGGTGGAGAAAAAGATCTTTGCAGGAATGAAGTTCAAGGAACTACGAGGCCAAAGTACAAGAAGAATCATTTATAAAGGTTATTTAAATTACTAAGAATTAAAAAGGGAGCAATTACAAACCAGGAACTAAAAATCATCAGGAAACAAGGGGAGATGGCTTCAATAAGCAGATGATACAGTTTTTTGACATGAAATTCAAAGCTGAAAGTTTTTAGAGAGGAAGGACTGATAAAGGTCTGGAAGTGGAAATGAGGACCAATTAGTACATATATTTACCACTTAGTCCAGTGTATGATGGCTGCTAGAGAAAAGCAATTAACACTGCAAAGGCTATAGAGAAACAGTGCCCTCAGGAAGACAGATTTCTCTCAGAGGAAGATGATGAAGGCAATGTACAGGGAAGATAGTAACAGTGGAAGGAATTTTGTTAATGATGTGTTAGTTCCACAGGGCATAGCAAAAAGATTTCAGGCATTGTAGGAGAAAAAGGATAGAGACAGATATGGGCTGTGCGAAGACTATGGAGATTTGAGTGAAGGATGATGTAGGAACCTTAGACTCCTTACAGTGATTGGCATAAACAGTAGGAAAGATGTAATGAAATTAGTCCTGGTTGAATCAAGACAATAATGTCAGGGCTTAATATGCTGGAAAGCAAAGTAGAGTGGATGTCTAGGAATTCCTCTTAACCCTGCAAATGGAAGTAGGGACACCTGGGGAGGACCGATCTCACCCAAGCATAGAATATGAGGAGCTCAATCCTCCACAAGAAGGACCATCTTACTAAGTTTACAGTCTCACTCCAAGAGCTTTGGGACTTAACGCTTGACTCACATTAGTTATGTGTTAAATAAAAAGAAATACTTACCTTTATTATTTCAATACATCTAACATATTCTACTCCTTTTTTTCAGTGCTGGGTATAGCCCACTAAATTAAGTTTACAACTCACTAATAGTTTGTGACCCATGGTTTTTAAAAATAACACTCTAGTAGACAATTACACATAACTTCACAATCTACTAGACCTGGAAATTCTGAAACTTTATGTCAAATATGTATAAGTCCTTTTGAAATCGGTCTGTGTTATCGCTATAGAGTTAACATACAAACAAACAAAACATACACATATACACAAAGTTACTTTTCCCCCCTTTGTCTTTCATTATTTTACTTTATGGATTATTGATAAATGCTTAATCTTACCACATGACCAAATCATTGTCCATTTTCCATGCCATTATACAATGATTTCCCACTTAATCTTCCTCATCAAACCACATATGGCATAATTAAATGGATACTTTAAGTCATTTATTCATTCCACAAATATATATTTGATGCCTTTTATACCAGGCAATTCATACACCATGGTGAGAGAAACATGTATGTTCCCTCTACTCATGATGCTGTGATGGAGAATGCTGTGATGGGAACCAAATTTTATACAGAGACTTGTTAGAGAAAATAACATTTAAGCTGAGACTCAAAGGATGAAAAAGAGTTACCTATGTGAAGAACTGGGGGCAAAGCATTCCAGACAGTTGAATAGCATGTCAGGTAAAGATGTAAACAGCTTGAGCGTAGTAGAATTAAAAGGAGGTTTGTATGGCTGCAGCTGAAGATGAGGTTGTAGAGGTGAATGAGAGTAATAGAATGACTTTTAAACCATGGTGAGTAGCCTGAATTGTATTCAAAGTGCACTAAAAAGCTATGTTTTAACAGGAGAATGAAATAATTCAATTTATGCTTTTAAAAGATCACTCCGGCTGCTGTGTGGAGAATGCACTGAAAGAATTCAAGAAAAGAATCTGGGAAAATAATGATGAAGCTATTGCATTGGTCCAGGCAAGAGATGTTGATGGCCTGGATTAAGGTACTACGTGAAAAATACTGAAAAGTGGCCATGGTTGAGATACATTTTAGAGATAAAGTCTATCAGACTCACCAAAGGATTGGGTATTGTTTGAAATGGGAAAAGATTGATGCCCACATTTTTGGATTTAGCAGTGGCTATAGCACTGCCATTTGTTGGGGAAGACTAATAGGGAAATGTCATGGGGAGGAAAATCAAGAGTTCCATTTTAAACATGTTAAGTTAAATATGTTAATAAGGTATGCAAGTACACAAGTGAATTATCAATTTGGATATGTGAGTTCATAGAAGTATAACCTAGAAATATAATTTGGAAGCAACCAGAAAATTAACAGCATAGGAATAGCAGAAATTACCTAGGAAAAAGAGCACATAAAAATAAGTAACTGAAATATTATTGGTAACAAAGACTATGTTCAAATACTAGAACACTTAATTTTAAAAAAGACTTTCTCAAAATGATTGCCTTTCTCTTCACAAACTCCTGAATGTGCTATGCAAGACTGATTCATAGCCACAGGTTTCTAAATAAATGAATGAATAAATATACAGCTTTGTAAACTAATGCATACATTTTTCTGCCAAGGTTGTCAGCACTTGTTTTTGTTTTTTAATCCACATTACAATTAGAACAGCCATATACCACCAGGGGTCAGCAAACTATGGCCCATAGGACAAATCCAGCTCACTACCTGTTTTAGTATAGTCTGTTAGTTAAGAATAGTTTTTGCATTTTTAAATGGTTGAAAATATCAAAAGAAGAGTATGTCATGACATGTGAAATAAAATTTAAACTTGTCTCCATAAAATAAAGATTTATTAGAACATAGTCATGCTCACTCTTCCACACATGATCTATGCTGCTTTCACACTATGACACCAGAATTGAGTTGCAAGAGAGACTGAATAGCCCACAAAGCCTAAAATATTTACTACCTGGCTCTGTGCAGAAAAAGTTTGCAGACACCTACTATACAGCATATCAGTAACATGTACCTAAGCTTACAGATATCTTGCTGACCTGAAATTCCTCTAAATATCATACTGAAATACTCAGAACATCTCTATATATCAAATGAACTCCCATAGAAGTATTATAAGCACAATATCTACAAGGAGCCACTGACAAAGAAGAACTGAACCAAAAATTGAAGATTCTAAGTTATACCTGGATATTGAAATATCAACTCAGCAACTAGTGTGAAAAGATTTGATAGTTATTTCCACCACAAACACCTAAAGCTTTAGAGTTAACCCATTTCTTTCTAACTCTCCCCACTCTGTCAGAAAAAGTGTGTAAAATATTTTATACTTGAAACTCCTACTGGATCCCTGAGAATAGCAACTACTACTTTAAAATTGCTACACTATATCAAATTCTTAAAACACAATTCATTCTCTGCACCTGCCACTATCCAAGTAAACAAAGAAAGATCCTTACCATTTAAATTTTTCAAGTTTAAAAAAATTTCCTATTTTTATCTTTGTTCCATAATCAATACTTGGCATAAATATACATACTGTGTATGACTTCCTTCAGGACAGTCAGTAATTGTTCAGTAAATTATTATTGCAAGGTACTTACCAACACCCTATGAGGTTTGAGAAAAAAATAAAAGCTCTCAAAAGAGTGCCAGGCCAACTGCTATAATAGTTAGAAATAGGAAAAACTTGCCATACAGTGTTTGATTCACATACCTAACTCATATAAAACAATTGGTTTACCATGAAAATGCTTTAGCTTGAAAAACACTGTTTGCCGATTTCTTAAACTAAGTTA
Organism: Phataginus tricuspis; assembly: GCA_029783875.1. Lineage (NCBI taxonomy): Eukaryota > Metazoa > Chordata > Mammalia > Pholidota > Manidae > Phataginus > Phataginus tricuspis. The sequence goes on from JAQQAC010002837.1 coordinate 41,079,229, forward strand.
CTATTACCAAATCTACTTCTATCATATTTAACATTACTAAAAACCAATTTTTATATATAATTTAGTCAATTGCGTAACTTAATTTTCTTTTACTTCTAGGCAATTAAGAAACTCACACTGTCTTCCACATCTCCAGTCTTCCAGCCTTTCAACAGCATTTTAGACACAGGTATCTGAAGTTCATTTTCTAGAATCTGTTTAATCTCTCCTGTACGAACAAGAAGACACCAAATATTACTAAGAAAATAATGCAAACAACATTCGTTCATATCCAGGGTTAGCATTAATATTAGGCATATGGTGCACAGTCAATATTTGTCTGATAAAGGAATAAGAAAATTCAGTAGTCCAAATTTCAAATCTTAATCAAATATCATGTTGCTTCTTTGAAGAACTCAGGCTTCAACATTGTGATAAAGGACTCCACAATTAACTAAGTAGTTAATTAACCATATAGCTTTTTTTTAAAGAAACAGGTATCAGTGATTGGGAATTTGAATAGAAACAATCTATTTCCATTCAATCAGCTGACAATACCTGTATATGCTCAGCATATGGTAGGGGTAGCAGGTAAAGTATAAAACTTGAGGCAGTACAGTATAGGTAAAGCAGATTTTGGAATGAAGATTTGGGTTCTTATCTTGAAGGAATCAATTAATTCATCTGTTTGTAATTTTTGCATCAGTAAAATGGGAAATAACATTGCCTAGCTTTTCTTTTTCTAGGGTCCAAGGATGAAAGGAGGTAATATCCATGAAAGTAGCTGAAAAAATAAAGCCAATGTATCTAATCTGGAAGACAACAGAAATTGTGTTAAAGAGAAAAGCAACAGAATTTCAGAAAAGAAAAAAAAAATGCACTGGACCAAATAGAAAAGGCTTTGCAAGAGAAATGAGACTTAAACTCAGCTTGAAGTATAGCTGGGTTGTTGCAGGAAAACCAAAGCAAAAGCTAGGGAAGTCTGTTCAGTGAAGATGTGAGACTGAAAAGTAAAAAGGCAAAAATGCTAATAAAGAAAGTGAGGAATCACAATTTTTCTGGTGCTCCACAAATCACTTTTCAGGAATCAAGTCTACTCATAAATCAATCAGCTAGTTTCTGGTACTACAGTATATTAAACAAATCATAAATCAGAATGTACAAATATTTCATGTACCTGCTTTTATTAGGTTGGTGTTAGTCTATAATTTTAGATTAACACAATTAAATATCACTGACAAGTGACTGAATACTGAAAAACTGATTACTATATATTAAAAAACAAAAAAGTATTTCATGCTGATGAAGGAAAGAAGGGGGTAAAAGCTTACACTACATAAGCTTTATGGAAACACAGCTGCCTTAATAAATAATGCTACTAACCCTTCAGGGCCTTAGTGACATTTTTTTTACTTTCCTAAGGAATATTCCTCTGAGGGCACTTTGGATAGTGATTAAACATCATAAACAGAAATCTAGTTCAACATTACATTTTAGGAGTAGAAAGTTTTATCAACTTTGGCTTTCAAAAAGGCTGATGACAAATGAAAATGGTAGAAAGGTGAGTCATACTTTTTAAGCCAAATAAATGTAAACACTGCCTTTTCATTTGTGGCAAAGGCCGCTACTTCTACAGCTGTTCTTGTCTGGAAATGGGATTACTTCCTTCCAAGTCGGCCCAGTGCTTTCCTTTTAGAAACATATCTTCACCTGCACCTCCTACATTAAGACTCTTAGAGACAATCTTAGCATTCATTACTTAAAAGAAGTTTTTTAAAGGAAAACAAAAGAGATTTAAAGTCCCAGTTATTCTTTGTAGCAAGCATGGATAACATTTAAGACAAATAGTCTTGAGATTAAGAAGTTATTTTTAGGAGATTAAAGATGGCGGCATGAGAGGTGAAACAGAACTCCTCCCAAAACCACATATAATACGAAAATACAATTAATACAACTAATCCAAAAAGAGCAACAGAAAAGAAGGCTGCGCCAGACTGCATACACCTGGAGAACAGAGCAGACATCACGAAACAGGGTCACGTACCAAAGCCTTGGTCCAGCAGGACCCAAGCCCTTCTACCACCCCAGCTCACATGCAGGAGGAAGGGAAAATGAGCAGGGAGAGGGTGGAAGCCTAGGACTGCTGAACACCCAGACCTGGAGATCTGCTTTAGGAGGACAAACATAAATTGCATGGTGCTCTGAAGATTAGTGGGTTGAAAAGCTAAAACAGGTGGAATACTTGGAGAAACAGAGATTCCAGGAGTTTGTGGAGGACAGGGATCCACATCTGGCTGCTCTGGCACAAAGGAAAGGCGGGAGGTCTGAGAGGCTTCCTAGCAGCGAGAGATATCCCAAAGGGGCAGAAACCGCACAGAGCTTACTGCTAGATGGACAAGGTTGTTTGGGGGCACTCTGCCCAGCAGTTTAGGAACTTGCAGGAGTTTCAGGTGCTCCATCCCCCTGGCTGGCTACTCAGCTCTGAGGCCCTTCACTGGGATACACAGCATGCTGCACCATCCTCCTGGCCAACCAGCACAAGCTCGAAAACCAGTAGTCCCTGCCCTGGTGTCAGGCTAGCCAGAGATAGGCCCCGCCTATGGCAGCTACAAATGCAAAGCACAGAGGGTTACACCTGTTTGCCCGGCCCACTGGTTCTGACAGTGGAGACAGGCACTACAGCCGGGAAGCAGGAAATAGCCCTTTCCTACCCACAGGCACCAGTGCTGCTCCCCTGCAACCCCCAACATCACTCCAGGGGCTGAGCAGCTCAAGAGACTAGGGCTTCTGGGCACTAGAGGGTGCCACATACAAACATGAAACGTCAAAGAAACCTGGTTCAATCCAAAATCTCACAAATACCAGAGAAAGGGCAAAGTGAAACTGAACTCACAAATCTTCCTGAAAGAGAGTTCAAAATAAAAATCACAAACATGCTCATGACGTACAGAAAAATATTTAAGAAATAAGGGATAAATTTAGGATGGAGATTCAATCATTAAGAAATTTCATATCTGAAATGAAACATACAAAGGAGGGACTTAAAGCAGATTATATGTAGTAGAAGAGACAGCAAACGGAATAGAAATTATAGAAGAGGAATACAAAGAAGCTGAGGCACAGAGAGAAATAAGGATCTCTAAGAATAAAACAATATTGAGAGAACTGTGTGACCAATCCAAACGGAACAATATTCACATTATAGGGGTACCAGAAGAAGAAGAGAGAGAAAAAGGGATAGAAAATGTCTTTGAGGAGGTAATTGCTGAAAACTTCCCCACTCTGGGGGAGGAGACAGTATCTCAGGCCATGGATGTGCACAAATCTCCCAACACAAGGGACCCAAGGAAGACAACACAAAGACATATAGTAATTAAAATGGCAAAGATCAGGGATAAGGACAGACTATTAAAAGCAGCCAGAAAGAGAAATAAGACCACATACATAGGAAAGCCCATCAGGCCATCATCAGACTTCTCACCAGAAACCTTACGGACAAGAAGGGAGTGGCATGATGTATTTAATGCAATGAAGCAGAAGGGCTTTGAACCAAGAACACTTTATCTGGCAAGGTTATCATTTAAATTTGAAGGAGGGATAAAACAATTACCAGATTAGCAAAAGCTGAGAGAATTTACCTCCTACAAACTGGCTCTACAGTGTATTTTGGAGGGACTGCTACAAATAGAAGTGTTCCTAAGGTTTAATAGCTGTCAGCAGAGGTAACAAAACCACAGTAAAGAAGGAAGAACAGTTAATTAGTAAGGAAATGCAAAATTAAATCAACTATCCCCAAAGTCAAACAAGGGATACACAAAGAGTACAGAATATGATACCTAACATATAAAGAATGGAGGAGGAAGAAAAAAGAGGAGAAAAAAAGAACCTTTAGACTGTGTTTGTAATAGCACATTAAGTGACTTAAGTTAGACTCTTAGATAGTAAGGAAGTTAACCTTGAACCTTTGGTAACCACAAATCTGAAGCCTGCAATGACATTAAGTACATACCTATCAATAATCATCCTAAATGTAAATGGTCTGAATGCACCAATCAAAAGACATAGAGTCACTGAATGGATAAAAAAACAAGACCCATCTATATTCTACCTACAAGAGACTCACGTTAAATCCGAAGACATACACAGACTAAAAGCGAAGGGATGGAAAAAAGATAATTCATGCAACTAATAGGGAGAAAAAAGCAGAAGTTGCAGTACTTGTATCAGACAAAATAGACTTCAAAACAAAGAATGTCACAAGAGACAAAGGACATTACATAATGATAAAGGGGTCAATCCAAGAAGACATAACCATTATAAATATTTATGCACCCAACACAGGAGCACCTACATATCTGAAACAAATACTAACAGAATTAAAAGGGGAAATAGAATGTAATGCATTCATTCTAGGAGACTTTAACACACTGCTCACTCCAAAGGACAGAAAAACGAGACAGAAAATAAGTAAGGAGACAGAGGCAATTAACAACACATTAGAACAGATGGACCTAACATACATCTACAGAACTCTACACCCAAATGCAGCAGAATACACATTCTTCTCAAGTGCACATGGAACATTTTCAAGAACAGATCATACACTAGGACACAAAGAGAGCCTCAGTAAATTCAAAAACATTGAAATTGTACTAACCAGTTTCTCAGACCACAAAGGTATGAAACTAGAAATAAATTACGCAAAGAAAATGAAAAATCCCATAAACAATGGAGGTTTCACAATATGCTCCTAAATAACCAATGGATCAATGACCAAATCAAAACAGAGATCAAGCAATATATGGAGACAAATGACAATAATTCAACACTGCAAAATCTGTGGGATGCAGCGAAGGCCATGCTAAGAGGGAAGTATATTGCAATACAGGCCTACCTCAGGAAAGAAGAACAATCCCATATGAACAGTCAAAACTCAAAATTACTGAAACTAGAAAAAGAAGAACAAATGAGGTCCAAAGTCAGTAGAAGGAGGGACATAATAAATATTAGAGCAGAAGTAAATAAAACGGAGAAGAATAAAACAATAGAAAGAATCAATGAAAGCAGGAGCTGGTTCTTCAAAAAAGTAAACAAAATAGATAAATCCCTAGCCAGACTTATCAAGAAAAAAAAGAGAGTCTATACACATAAACAGAATCAGAAATGAGAAAGGAAAATCACTATGGACACCACAGAAATACAAAGAATTATTAGAGAATACTATGAATAATTATATGCTAACAAACTGTATAACCTGGAAGAAATGGACAACTTTCTAGAAAAATACAACCTTCCAAGGCTGACCCAGAAAGAAACAGAAAATCTGAATAGACCAATTACCAGCAACAAAATTGAATTGGTAGTCAAAAAACTACCTAAGACCCAAACACCTGAACCAGATGGTTTCACTGCTGAATTTTATCAAACATTTAGTAAAGATCTAGTACCCATCCACCTTAATTTTTCCAAAAAGCAGAAGAAGAGGGATTCTTCCCAAACTCATTCTATGAGGCCAGCATCACCCTAATACCAAAACCAGGCAACGACATCACAAAAAAAGAAAACTACAGACCAATATCCCTGATGAACATAGATGCAAAAATACTCAACAAAATATTAGCAAACCAAATTCAAAAATACATCAAAAATATCATTCATCATGATCAAGTAGGATTTATTCCAGGTGCAAGGATGGTACAACATTCAAAAATCCATCAACATCATCCACCACATCAACAAAAAAGGACGAAAACCACATGATCATTTCCATAGATGCTGAAAAAGCATTTGACAATATTCAACATCCATTCATGATAAAAACTCTCAACAAAGTGGGTATAGAGGGCAAGTATCTCAACATAATAAAGGCCATATATGAAAAACCCACAGCCAACATCATACTTAACAGTGAGAAGTTGAAAGCTTTTCCTTTAAGATCGGGAACAAGACAAGGATGCCCACTCTCCCCACTTCTATTCAACATAGTACTGGAGGTCCTAGCCATGGCAATCAGACAACACAAAGACATAAAAGGCATCCAGACTGGCAAGGAAGAAGTTAAACTGTCCTTGTTTGCAGATGACATGATACTGTACATAAAAAACCTTAAAGAATCCACTTAAAAATTACTAGATCTAATATCTGAATTCAGCAAAGTTGCAGGATACAAAATTACATGCAGAAATCTGTTCCATTTGTATACTCTAATGACGAACTAGCACAAAGAGAAATCAAGAAAACAATTCCATTCACAATTGCATCAAAAAGATGCAACCAAGGAAGTGAAAGACCTATACTCAGAAAACTACAAGACACTCATGAGAGAAATTAAAGAAGACACCAATAAATGGAAATACATCCCATGCTCATGGATTGGAAGAATTAATATTGTCAAAATGACCATCCTTCCTAAAGCAATCTACAGATTCAATGTAATACCTATCAAAATACCAACAGTATTCTTCAACGAACTAGAGCAAATAGTTCTAAAATTCATACGGAACCACAAAAGACCCTGAATAACCAAAACAATCCTGAGAAGGAAGAATAAAGCAGGGAGGATTACGCTCCCCAACTTCAAGCTCTAGTACAATGCTACAGTATTCAAAATAGTATAGTACTGGTAGAAAAACAGTCCCATAGATCAATGGAACAGAATAGGGAGCCCAGAAATAAACCCATGCATATATGGTTAGCTAATATATTACAAAGGAGCCATAAATGTACAATGGGGAAAAGATAGCCTCTTCAGTAACTAGTGCTGGGAAAACTGGAGAGCTACATGTAAGAGAATGATACTGGATTACAGTCTAACTCCATACACAAAAATAAACTCAAAATGGATTCAAGACCTAAATATTAAGACATGAAACCATAAAACGCTTAGAAAAAAACATAGGCAAAAATCTCTTGAACATAAGCATGACCAAATTTTTCTGGACACAGCTCCCTGGGTAAGGGAAACAAAATAATAATGAACAAGTGGGACTTTTTTGAACTAAAAAGCTTCATTACATCAAACGACACCATCAAAGAACAAAAAGGAAACCTACAGTATAATAGGAGAATATATTTGTAAATGATTTATCCAGTAAGGAGTTAACATCCAAAATACATAAAGAACACTATACAACTCAACACCAAAAAAAAAACCCCAAGTAACCTGAAAAAAAAATGAGCAGAGAACCTGAACAGACATTTCTCCAAAGAAGAAATGAAGATGGCCAACAGGCACATGAAAAGATGCTCCACATCACTAATCAGGGGAATGCAAATCAAAACTGCAATGAGCTATCACCTCACACCAATCAGAATGACTACTCTTCAAAAGACAAAAAATAACAAGTGCTGGGGAGCATGTGGAGAAAAGGAAACCCTCCTACACTATTGGTGAGAATGTCAACTGGTGCATCCACTGTGGAAAGCAGTATAGAAGGTCATCAAAAAACTAAAAACAAAAATACCATTCGACTCAGTAATTCCACTTCTAGGAATTAACCTGAACAAAACAAAATCCCTGATTTGAAAATATATATGCACCCCTATGTTTATTGCTGCATCATTTACAATAGCCAAGATACTGAAGTACCCAAATTTGCAACAATAGATAAAAGGATAAAGATGATGTGGTACATATATGCACAATGGAATATTATTCAGCCATAAAAAATAAAGAAATCCTGCCATTTGCATTAACATGGATGGACTGAAAGGGTATTATGCTTAGTGAAATAAGCCAGGAAGAAAAAGACAAACACCATATGATTTCATTTATTTGTAGAATCTAAAACCAAAACAAATAAAATTAACAAAATAGCAGTAGACTCATAGACACTGAGAAGTGACTGGTGGTTACCATGGGTGGGTGAGTGGGAAGGAGGACGGGATAAAGGGGCACAAAAATTCTCAATCATAATATAAGTTGGTCACAGGGATAGTAGTTCAGTATGGAGAATATAATCGATGATTCTGTAACACCTTTCTGTGTTGACAGACAGTAACTGCACTAGTTGGTATGAAGACATAATAATGTGAGTAACTGATGAACCTCTGTGTTGTACACTTCAAACTAAGATTGCATATTAACTACGCTTCAATAAATAAATAGCTATGAAGTAACAAAATTTACTTTATTAAATCTTGATGCTTTTAATATTGTGTGTGAAGAAATGGGAAGTACCTACAAAGCATTTCTGCTACATACTAAAGTACAAATTTTTTTTGGAAAAACCGTGTTTGCTATTGTGAGATGAAATAGTTTTTTTCCATAGGACACCATTCTTATTTGAACAAATGACTGCACACTATGTTATTCAGACTTGTGTTTTCTCAAAAATGAGCTACATGAGCATGACAGTTCAAGGAAAACAACCGGTAACATTTTTTGTCAATGATAGAACTTGAGGCTCCAACTAGTCAAACTTTTGAAAAATTTGTATATGCCACTATGAGCCTGATAGTTTCCCAAATACTTAAAATATTTTTCTGTGAGATCAGTGGTGATATTAACAAATATGATTTACTGGTATTATACAATGTAATGCGTCAACATTTGGTTGATCTGTATAACTAAGGGAACCAATATTTTCTGAATGACCGTTTCCATGAAATTACAAAGTCATGCACTGAAAGATATTCCGGTGTATTTTAGTATAAGACGATCTAAAATTTCACTGATGTGGTTTCAGATTTTACACTGAAACTAACCTTAAGAAACTATCACTTGCCAAGTTTTGGTGTAATGTCAAATTGGAATACCAAATAAGACTATAAGAATATTATCTGTAAAGGCTCTTAAAACATTCTTCCCTTCTCCAATTATGTATCAGTTTACAGTATATTATCTTCACATACCTGAACGGAAGTCACACACTGCAACAGAATGAATGGAGAAGCAGATATAAGAATCCAGCTATCTTCTACATAGACAGGTACTAAAGAATTTGCAAAAATGTAAAACAATGCCCCTTTTCTCACAATTTTTTCATTTTGGAAAATTATTTTTCATTAAGAATCTTACTTATGTTAACATGTAATGGGTTCATTATTGCCATTTATTAACTAATAAGGTTTTTAAACTTCTCAGTTTTAATTACTAACATGGAAAATATTCCTCTGGAGTTCTACTAATAGTTACACATGTTCAACAGTCTCTTTACTCTGGTTGGAAGGAATTTAATAGTTTCCTAACCCTACCTATGAGCTAAAGGAATTGTTCAGCTCACCCTACTATGTGTAGATGAATATTCAGCCAAAGATTTGAGGGAAGCACAGTCCAGATTTCTGGAATTTTCCTCTACGTAGCTCTCTTTTCTCTAGTATTCTGCCTTATACATGCCCATTCATCCTGGAGTTATGAATCTCCTAGGTTTTTTTTTTCAACTCAGCAAGAATGTTAGGCTCTGCTTGGGTCCCCTTTTCTGGGTGGTGGTCTACAAATTTACTATAGGCAAAAATTAGAGGTAATTAAAGCTCACCTTGTTTCCTTTTTCTCAGGGATCACAGGCCTACTATGCTACCTGTTGTCCAATACCTAAAAACAGTTGTTTCATATAATTTGCCCAATTTTCTTGGTACTTAGGACACCTTACTCCTCTGAGAGCAGAGAAATTCTTATAATGTTTTTATTTCTCATCCGAAGTTCTTGTCAACAAAAAATCCCTATGCTGGACTTCCGGGAATATGGCGTCATGAACGGACCAGCAGAAAAATTCCTCCCAACATTATATTTATTCACGAAAATACAACAAATACAACTATCCCTAAAAGAGAGACCAGAATACACAGGAAAGTGCACAGCGTACAGCTACACCTGTGAGAACTTGGCAGCCGGTGAGGCGGACGGGACACGGGGCGGCCACCCGGTGGGACTGAGTGCTCCCCCCCCCAGAGCTCCGGCGGCCAGACACTCCGGACAGAGGACTCGGCACCCGGCGAGACGGGACGGAAACACGATCCAGCGAGACCAGAGGGCCCCTGCACCCCAGCACTCCGGCAGGAGTCGCGGCAAGGCGGGTAAGGTACGGAGCCGCGAGCAGACCGAGCACTCCTCTCCCCCAGCGCTCCGGCGGGAGGAGAGGATTCAGAGCCGGGAGGCAGTGGAAGTCTACGCCGGGAGCGCCCCTCCACCTCAGCACTACGGCGGGAGACCCGGCAAGGCGGGTAAGGTACGGAGCCGCGAGCGGACCGAGCGCCCCTCACCCCCAGCGCTCCAGCGGGAGGAGAGGATTCAGAGCCGGGAGGGAGTGGAAGTCTGCGCCGGGAGCGCCGATACACAGCCTGCGGTGTAGCGGAGATAGGAGAGACAGAGGGCACAGGGTCCTAGCCTGGAACGTGCAAGTTGCCCGCGGCAGTCTCCGGGAAGGAAAAAGAAAGGAGAAAAAAGGGAAGAAAAGCGCGCGCTCTACCTCAGCGGTCTTAAAGAGACAGGAGCTCAGTAGAGGGGCCGGATAGCCCCGCAAACTGAGCCCAGCACGCTGGGAGTCCTGGGGAGCTTTGGACAGTGTGGCTGGCGACTGGGAAAGAGTGCCCACCATTGAGACCCCCACAGAGATCAACAGCTTACCATTCGTTCCCAACCCAGCCAGAACTATACAGTGGCGCTGGAATAGTGGAGCAACAGCGCCACCTACAGCACTCGCGCGGAACCCACACCCGGTGGCTTTTTTTTTTTTATTCTTTTTTCTCCCCTTTCTTTTCCTT
>JAQQAC010002837.1:41102110-41260492 GCA_029783875.1 Phataginus tricuspis
GTTGGTGGGGGGGACCTGATGAAGGGGGTAGTTTAATCATCACAATATTGCTCATGTAATTGTAGGTTAATGATACTAAAATAAAATAAATTGTAAAAAAAAAAAAAAGAATGTCTTTCAAAGAGCAGTATGTATAACTTTGGTGAGGTTAAATATTTCTATTTTTCTTTTATGGTTTGTGCTTTGTGCATCCTATCTGAAATAAACAAAGCAAAACATTTCTTTGCCTAACTCAAAGTCACAAAGATTTTCTTTTATAAATTTTATAATTTTAGCTCTTACACTTAAGTTTGTGAATTATTTGGGGTTAGTTTTTGTATGTGGTATAATGATTAAGGTTCTTTTTCCTTTTTATTTTTTTAAAGCATTTAAATTTCCAATTGTACCAGCTCCATTTGTTGAAAAGACTATCTATTCCCACTGAACTGAATTAATTTGGAAAGTTATAAAAAATTGATTGGCCAAGCTATACATGGGTCTATTTCTGGACTCCCTTCTGTGCCAATGACCTATTTGTCTATCTTTTTTGCCAAAACTATATTATTACTGTCTTAACATTAGGTGATATGGAGCTTTCCAAGTTTTTTCTTTTTCAAAATTGTTTTGACTATTTAATGTATTTGCAATTTGATATAAATATTAAAACCAACTCATCAATATCTTTTTTCTTTAAAAAAAGTTGTCATTTAATGGGGATTGCAGTGATTCTACAGATCAATGTGAGAAAAATGGCATTTTAACAGTATTAAACATGACATCTCTATTTAGGTATGTAGGTATGTAATTTTTCTCAACAATGTTTTGTAGTTTTCTGTGTAAGGCCTTGCATATTTTTTGCCAAATTTATCCCTAAGTCTTTTTTAAAATGATATTATAAAAAGGTATTTAAAATTTTTTTTACTTTCTAATTGTTTGTTAATAGTGTGAAGAAAAATAATTGGTTTTTGAACATTGATTTTGCATCTTGTGACTATGCTAAACTCAATTATTAGTTCTAGTAGTTTTTTGTAGATTCTTTAGGGTTTTCTACATAAGTTATTATGTTGTTTTTTAATAAATATAGTTTTAATTCTTCCTTTTCAATCTGTATTTTATTCTTTTGCTTCCTTATTGTATTGTCTAGGAATGTTGACTAGACATGGTAGGAGTCAACATCCTTGCCTTGTTCTCAGTCTTAGGGGAGGAGCATTCAATCTTTCACCATTAAGTATGCTAGGTATAAAATTTTTGCAAATGCTCCTTATCAAGTTATGAAATCTGCCTTTTATTCCTAATTTTGGAGAGTTTTTTCAAATGAATACTAAATTTTAAAAATGATTTTTCTATGTCTATTGAGATGATCATATGTCTTTTTCTTTTTTAGCCTATGGATAAGGTACCTGAATTTTTTTTGTCATAGGAGTAACATGATTATACAGTTGACCCTTGAATACCTTGGGTTTAAACTGCCTAGGTCCACTTATATGCCTATTTTCTTCAATAAATATATTGGAAACATTTTTGGAGATTTGCAACAATTTGAAAAAACTCTTTTCTGTAGTTTATTTATTGTAAGCATACAGTATGTAACATATATAACATACAAAATATGTATCAGTTGACTGTTTATGTTTTTGATAAGGCTTCCAGTCAACAGCAGGCTATCAGCAGTTAAGTTTTGGGGGAGTCAAAAGTTAAAGTTATATACAGATTTTCAACTACAAAGGGTTTGGCACCCCTAACCCTGTATTGGTCAAGGGTCAACTGCACCTGTATTCTTGAGAGACCACATGACAAATTGCAATTTATTTTTAATAAATTGGTATGTCTCTATCCCTTATTAATTTTAAGTTCTATGAAGACAAATCCCATTCCTGTTTTCTTGTCCGTTCTATAACTAGGATTGAATACAGTAACTGGAACAGAGTAGAAAATACTGAGTGAATAAACAACTGTGTAAACTGTGTAAAAAGGAGAACAGGAAGCACTACGAAGAATCAGCTAGACTGAAGAAAGACTAGAGGTAGGGAAACTAATTGGGAAGCTATCTGACTGAGGATTGGTATATTCTTGCAGAACAGTTAAGGGGAAAATGATCTAATCTGATTGGGGAAAACACACACACACACACACATATTTATAAGTATATATACACACACAATCAAAATTTCAAGGTTTCCTGTGTAAGAGTGTATATCAATAATACCTTAATAAAAAAATGAAAAAAAAATTTCAAGGTTTCTACATGCTCAAGAATCCTGCAGAAACTTAGACTGATGTTAGTCTATACAGAGTTTAAGTTATTACTTGACCAAGCCATGAAATGTGGACCAGGCCATTTGTTCTATTTTTCCTGGGTTATCATATCCCTTTGAATTAATCTAAATCTTTATATCTTTGGATGAGAATTAAATAAAGTATGTCTAGGTCTCCTTAGTCCTTTCCAAATTATAATCTATTTTCCAAGCTTATAAAGAAGTTTTCAAATCAAATCTGTTTTGGGGACAGACTAATATCCTATATGGCATAATAGACTGAAAGAGGAGAGAGGGTTAGGAGAGGAGTGGAGGAAAGAGGATCAACTCAGAAGAACAACAATCCTAAAATACCAAGATGCGCTGTTTTTACAAGAGATTGCTGGGTTGATAGAAGAGTTAATAATTATAATGCCATATATTAAGTGCATCTTCCTACTGTCTTCTCTTCTCCACACTTCAGCCCACTAAGATGGCAAAACAATCTATCCTTAGGAAAACAATTAGAACTAATCAGAAATTCAAGTTGTACAGAAACTGGAGCTGTAGAAAAGGAAATCCTCAGCAAGAAAATACCACAAACTAAAAGAAAGTAAAAGGGACAGGAAAAGATAGTTTTAAACTCTTGAAGTTTTAGTATTAGACCAGTACTCATCCCATTATTAAAAAAATGCACTGAATAAATATTTGATTAACACCCACTATTGCCAAGCACCAAGCAGAATATAAAGATAAGAAGAAGTTATGTCTGTCGTTAAGGAACTCACAGTCTAACAGAAAGACAGACTTGTTAAGAAACCATGAAACAGTTGCTACACAAAGATACATATAGAAGAGAGAAAGAGAGAGAGCAAGCACAGGGCAAGAAGTAACACCAATCACCATCTCACTGTGATACTCTGAACATCATTAAAAAGTGGTTCTAAAAGCTAACTTAGGTTCCAATAGTAGAAATGAGATGCCTCAATCAAAGAAGACAACAGACTGAGGGGAGCACTAATGAGTGTCACATTGTATACAGAAAGCACTGTCATCCTAAAATGAATCATCATTCTAAAGTAGAAGAGTATCTGAAAGTGATGCCTGAGAAAAAATGAGTGTAACAATAACTGCATCTACAGTATGGATTTTTTCCAGTTTTACTGAGATATAATTTATACATAATATTAGTGCAAGGTATGCAACATGATATGATATATGTATAATTTTGAAACAATTACCAGAGTTAAGTTCAATTAATATTAATTACCTCACATAGTTATAAGTATTTTCGTGTAATGGGAACTTATAAGATCTACTCTCTTAGCAAATTTCAAATATATAAATAGAGTATTATTATATCACCATGCTGTACGTTAAACTCATATAGTAGGCATTTTAATTTCAACACAACTCTGCAATGGTTCAATGAACTGAAGACATTTAGCCTGAAAAAATGGAGCAAAATAGTACTGCCTTTTAATATCTGAAGAATTCTCAAGAAAGAAAATATATTTACCTTGTGTAGTTTCCATCTCTGAAAGTAGAGTGAGGTCAAAGGAATGGTGGCAACTCAAAATAAGGAAAAACTCACACAACTAATACCTCTTTTTTGCATGTGGTTGATGTATACGATGATTTTATTTGTACAGTTTTAGTTAGGGTTGCTCAATAATGGAATTACTGCCTTAAAATTAAAGAGCATCCCATTGCTAAAAATATTTAAGCATAACCCAGATGACCCAAACACAAAAATGTGGAGAAGACCTTAATTTGTGGCCAGTTGGACTAGATATTTTTACAGATTCTTCCAAACCCATTAATCTCCATGAAACAATAGGTCACCTACTCTCTTTTGTCAGCTCTCACATCTAATAAATGGGGATACAGGTTCTGGCTATCTCAAGGTAATGTGAAAATAAGTAAGACAATGACTATAAAAGGGCAGAGACAGGAACTGAGACAGGAACAGGGTAGGGAAGGGAAACATGAATCTGTCACTGGTGAACAGAAGTTGTATTTAAGAGAACTTTTCAGCTAACTGAAGACCACAACCCCAACTTTATACTTAAGACTGCATATTCTTCATTATTCCTTCAGACACAGCATTATCACACCTGTCTTTGTGTTTTTCTTTGCTTAGAATAAACTCTCCCCCAATTTGGTCCACATGACATATTTTGACTCATATTTTATAACCTGGTCCCTCTCTGAAATCTTTGCAGACCACCTCCACAACCTTATTTATTCTCCTTTCATACTCCCAAGACACCAGCCAAAATGAAATTGCTTCCTTTTTCAATATCCTCATTTCACTCTGTATGTACTTCCATAATAGAAAGTATTTCATTGGAGAAATCATAAGTTCTACATTCAGCTTAAGATGAATTCATAATTCAGAAATTCTCGCCTCAGTTTATTCATCTTTTAAACTGGGATAATAATGTCTGCCTCACAATGTTGTTGTAAGGGTTGTACAGGAACTAAGGAAAATGAACATAGTGGGTGGTATACAGTCGGTAATGTGTGTATATGCATGTGTGTGTGAGTAAATGAATGAACAAATGTCCTTTATTTCCATGTCTTCTTCACCACTCCTTATCCAGATTAGAACATGGAATCTTGGGATAAGGGCTGCCTTGTTTACACATAGCCTAAGAACTTAGCACATAATATTAGGTCCAAAGTAATCGGCAAACATCTAATAACAAAATGCCCTATTCTGATTGCACAAAAGTCCATTGGAACTTACTTTCTAATTTTCAGCAGTAATTGCTAAACATGAGACCTTGGGAAAGTAAAGTGTTATTTACTATTATAACCATTACTATATATGTTTATTACTTTAAAAAGAAAAAGAAGTTATCTGAGAGTCTTTCAAAGGAAGGTGACAGGGAAGTATCAGACGAAGAGGGGACTGAAAGATGAATGGCAAAAAGTAAAGATGTTAGAAAACATAAATCTATGCTTCTGATCTTCACTGCCTTGCTTTGGGGAAGAAAAGGCAACAAAAAAGACAGAAGGGATAAAAGCAGATGAGGGAACAATAATATTAAATAAAGTGTAAGCGTTTTTAATAAAATACCAAACTTAAACTATATACCAAACTGACAGTAGAAGGGACTTAAGAATGAGAGAAAGTGCTCACTTCTCTATTAAAAAAAAATTTTACTGAAAGTATAGTATTTAAAAATGTGAAGCTAGGTTAAAGAAACATTTTTAATAAATAAATGAAAATAAACTATGCACATAAGACACAGTTTGAGATGCTTATTTAGATTTTAAAATGACTTTATAATTTGAGTACACAATTGTTAGCATGGAGGCAATAGACATCAGTTTGCAGATGAACCAACAAATAATGCTACTAAATGCACATCTGATGTCTTTCCTACCCAAAGTATAAAGTATGATCAGTCTTTTTGTCATTTCATGCTTACAACATCTGCACAAGGCAAATTTGTTTTTTTCACATGTACTAACAACAATAGCAAGAAAAAAAACCCACTTATATAGTACTTACTATTCATAAAGAGTGACGGAGGTATAGATGGGTTAAGGTATATACTAAAAATTATATAGCTTACCTGAGTTGCAGAGTCAAGACTGGAAACTAAGTTTATAGATTCAAGACAAAAACTGGTCTGAAATATCCTGAACTACTTTTTCAGGCTCAAAATGCACTTGCTAACTTTTTAAGTCTTTCTATACTCAGTATGATTCTTTGAAACTAAAATGGTATCCAATACAGTGAAAATAATTTTTAGAAAGTAGGCAAATGGTTTTAACAACAGACCTATTTTTCTTCATTACAGAAATGGAACTAAGGCTGTGGTGAATAAGGCCAGCTAAAATACGTTTGTTGACAGCACTGATTCAACAAACTTTATTTAACAAATACCTGTAATGTTAGGTTAAATTCATTGCCAGGTCTTACAGGCATAGTAATACATAATATTTCCTATCCCCAAGATAACACTACTTCACACTACATAGTATTTTATAAAACCAATACTTAAAAAGAATTCTTTACATTTATTCAAGATAAGAAAACCTAGGAGGATTTTGTAGTAAAATGAAACTACTGTAATAACCAGAACACTAAAAACATTAACAGACATTGTAAATGCCACTAGGTGTCACTCTGATATAAGTTCTTGGATGCGTTTAGGCTTGCCTTTATACCTTGTTGGGTCTTCCGGGTAAATAACATGGGAAGCTGCATTATCTTTTTAAAGCTGCATTTATCTTTTTAATATTTATATATATATAGAAAAGTTAGTATTCAATTCCTTAATAACAGTAACATGATCTGTATGTATAAACTATTTAACAATTGTATTTAGGTCACATAAACTTTAATAGAGTTTATTTTTTTAATTTCCTATGGTAGGTAAATTAATATACATACAAATATATACATATGCTCATTTATTGAACCACTTATTTTCCCAACTTATTTTCTCAACAGGTACTAAACATTGTGCTTAGAGAAAGAATTTATTAAAATAAGACCTGGTCTCTAAGTTTGAAAAGTGAACATATACAAAGGAAACCTGAAACACAAAGAATAAGATGTTTTAATCATTTTTTAAAGTATATATAACATTTTATGGGATGACAGGAGATGAAATAACTATACCCATGGAAGTCAGAAAAGACTTCATAAAGGGGAGATATTTATGTGAGGTACTGAAACATGAGCATGAGTTTTCTATAAAACTAAAACAAGAAAAGGAAAATCAAACAGAATATAGGAAATAAGGATCCATTGAAAGACATATGGGGGCACTTATATTCTAAAAAGATCACTATAAAACAACTATATAAAGTACAGACTAGAGGAAGAAGGAAACTTAAAGAATGGAAATTAAAGGATTTATTTTAATAAGTCATGAAAGAAATTAATTCCTCAACTGTAAAAGAAGGAATGCAATAAAGGAGGGATTCAAATCATATTGTGATAAAACTAACAGAATATAATCAATCAAATGCATGAAAGAAGTAAAAGAAGGAAAAACAAGTTCCAAATATCTGAGTGTGCCTTCCATAGTAATGCATATCAACAAACCAACAGTTAATACATAGAAAGTACATGACACAATTCTCTTACTGGCATGTAATTCATAATAAGAGAGTAACTATAATCCAAAATAAATAAAACATTGGAACAGACAGGAAAAGTGCATATTATACAATAACAGTATCTCATTTGCAACTCATTTTGAATCAGTCTCATGCACAATACATCTTCAACTTTCACTGCATTTGTTTTCAAACAGAATGACTGATGAATTGATTTCTTCTACTCTAGCATACTTGGACACAAGTCTCTTTTTATACTGAAGTTAATTATAAAGCCAACAGTTTCAAAATGTGACCCCTGGAAATTTTATCAAGTTTCTATAACAAACTTTATGTTCCACAGTCATATTCTCTGAATTAAGATATAAAATTAAAGTACTATGTTAACATATGTAATCCTGGTAAGCCAGCATTTCTGCTTACCATTCTTTAAGTGAGCAGGGGTTTTCACTCCAACTCAGTAAACAATGAAAAAGTAGCTCAAGTGATCAAAATACCCATGAACTTCCACCATGGATATGGAATACCAAATATTCCATCAGTAAAAAGAACCAGGTCACTTCAAAATGACATACTGTTAACTACTTAGCCACATGCTATATAATAGCAGTTAAAATGTATTTAATATAGGATTAGATTCCAATTTTCTTAGAACAGATAAAAACTGAAATAACATTAAGATTTAAAAGAAAAAGTGTGATATAGCACTGAGTTCTTTCCCCTATGATAATAAAAATACTCATCATTAAACTAAGAAAGTAAAGGTCTAGTAACACCCTACTTAAGGTGTTAATATACCAAGAATTAATTAATTAATTAATATACCAAGAATGCCTTAGCAAAATTACTGAAAATCTATATGAGTAATAAGCATGGTCAATTATGACTAATTATTATAAAGATAATAAAACTATTTTTCAAGTACCAGCATATGGATTTTGATGACTTAAAAATACCAATTCATTTTAAATAACAACAAAGAGATAGAAACTATAAAATACAACCAACAAATTTTGGAGATGATGAATATAACTGAACTGAAAAATTCACTAATGGGGCTCAATAACAGACTTGATCAACCAGAAGAAAGAATCTGTAAACTTGAACACACATCATTTGAAATTTTTCCAGTCAGAAGAGAAAAAAGAAAAAGAAAAACATGAAAAAGAGGGAAGAAAGCCTAAATGACTTATGAACACCATTAAAGGACCAATATATGCATTATGGGAGTTGCAGAGATGAAGAGAAGAAAGGGGCAAAAGAGTTATTTGTACAAGTAATGTCCAAACACTTCCCAAATCTGGGCAAAGAAATAAACATGAATGAAGAGCAGAAGATCCCAAAAAGGATGTATCCTAACAAGTGCACCCCAAACCATATTAAAATCACATTGTCAAATTAATGAACAAAGAGAAATTTGGAAGCAGTAAGAGAAAATCTCATCACATATACAGAGTTGCCTATCAGCAGAAACCTTACAGGCCAGAAGGGAGCAGGATGATATATTCAAAGTGCTGAAAGAAAAAACTGTCAAACAAGAATGCTACATACAGCAAAATGACCTTCAACATTAAGGAGAAGTAAAGACTTTCCCAGATAAACAAAAGCTGAGAGTTAATCAACACTAGACCTATCTTAAAAGAAATGCTAAAGCATGTACTTAAAGTTGAAATAAAAGGACACGAGACAGCAACACAAGAGTATAAATCTTGCTAGTAAAGGTATATATAAACAATAACAGAATACTGTAGACAAATGCAGAATACTGTAACAGTGGTGCTTAAATCACATAAGTTAGAAAGGAATTTAAAAGACAAAGTATAAAAATAAATGTAACCATAAAATAAATTAATGGACACATAATATGAAAAGATGTAACTTGTAACATATCAATAACAAGGGGCAGAATAAAAGAGTAAGAGTTTTTGCATGTCAATGAAATTACCAGGTTAAAATAGATTATTGAAACTATAACATGTCTTGTGCAAGTCCCATGGTAACTACAAAGATAAAACCTATAGATTATAAACAAAAGAAAAAATCAAAGTATGACACTACAAAAGTCAACAAACACAAAGAAAAACAGCATGAGAGAAAAGAGGGACAAAGAAGATACAAGACAGTAAGAAAGCAACCAAGTGACAATGGTAAGTCCTTCCCTATCAGTAAGTGCTTTAAATGTAAATGGATAAAATTCACCAAAGTGACTGACTCAATGGATTAAAAAAATAAGATCCAACTATATGCTGCCTACAAGAGATTCACTTTAGATTAATGGACACATAACAAAAGTGAAAGTATAGAAAAAAGGTATTCTATGCAAACAGTAACCAAAAGAGAGCAGAGCAGCCATCATTCTAAATAAACTTGTCAGTCAAAAACTGTCACAAGACAGAAGATATCATATAACAATAAAAGGCTCAATTCCCAAGGAAGATAAATAATTATAAACACATAAGCACCCAACATCAAAGCACCCAATAAAAGAAGCAAACAATGACAACTGAGAGGAGAAATACAAAACAACATAGTGATAGTAGGGGATTTCAATAATGGATAAGGCTTCCACACAGAAGATTAATAAGGAAACAGAGGACTTGAACAACCCTGTGGGGAAAATAAACCTAACAGACATATACAAAACCTTATACATAACAGCAACAGAATACATGTTCTTCTCAAGCGCACAAGGAACATTCTCCAGGATAGATGATATATTAGGTCACAAACTAGTCTTAATAAATTTAAGAAAGGCACAAAAAGGAAACTGCTATTGATTTTTAGTTTCATTATTGTGATTGGAAAACATAGTTGATATGATTACAATCTTTTTAAATTTGTTAAGATTTTGTTGTGACTTAACATGTCATGTGCTCTGGAAAATTCACAAATATGTGGAAATTATGCTTAAACAACTAAGGGTCAAAGAAGAAATCAAAAGAGAAATATCTTGAGACCAATGAAAACAAAAATACAACATACCAAAACTTATGGGATGCAGGAAAAGCAGTACTAAGAGGAAAGTTTATAGCAGTAAATGCCTACATTAAAAAAGAAGATCTAAAATAAATAATTTTATACCTCTAGGAACTAAAAAAAGAGAAACAAAATAAGCCCAAAGTTAGCAGAAGAAAGGAAATAATGAAGATTAGAGCAGAAATAAATGAAAAGAAAAGAAAAAAACAATAGAAAAAAAATCAATGAAAATAAGAGTTGATACTTGAAAAGATCAACAAAATTGACAAACTTTTAGCCTAAGGTACTAGGGGGAAAAAGAGAGAAGACTCCAAAAACATCAGAAATGAAAAAAAAAAAGACAACTGACACCACAGAAATAAAAAGGATCACAGGAGACTGCTATAAACAACTATATGCCAACAAATAGGATACTCTAGAAGAAATGGGTAAATTCCCAGAAACAAATAACCTAACAAGACTGAATCATAAAGAAATAGAAAATGTGAACAGAACTATAATTAGTAAGAAGACTGAATCAGTAATCAAAAACCTCCCAACAAAGAAAAGTCCAGCACCAAATGGCTTTATTAGAGAATTCCACCAAACATTTAAAAAACAATTAATGTCAATCTTTCTCAAAACTGAAGAGGAGGGAACACTTCCAAATTCATTTCATGAGGCCAACAGCCTCCTGATGCCAAAGCTAAAGACACACATGAACAAAAACAACAGGCCAATATCCCTGATGAATACAGATACAAAAATCCTCAACAAAATACTAGAAAACCCAATTCAAAAGGACATTTAAAGGATCACATACCATGACCAGGTGGAATTTATCCATGGGATGCAAGGATGGTTCAACATATGAAAATCAATCAATGTGATAAACTATATTAACATAATGAAGGGGAAAACATCACATGATCATCTCAATAGAAGCAGAAAAGGCAATGACAAAATTCAACACTATTTCAGGATAAAAGCACTCAACAAACTAGAAACAGAAGGAAATGACCTCAACATAATAAAGGCCATATATGAAAAACCCACATCTAACATCATACTCAACGATGAATTTTTCCTCTAAAGATCCTAAACAATGCAAGGATGCCCATTCTCATCCCTTCTGTTTAACACAGTATTGGAAGTACTAACCAGAGCGACTAGGCAAAAAAATGAAATAAAAGCCTCCCAAATC
Source organism: Phataginus tricuspis (assembly GCA_029783875.1). Lineage (NCBI taxonomy): Eukaryota > Metazoa > Chordata > Mammalia > Pholidota > Manidae > Phataginus > Phataginus tricuspis. The sequence continues at coordinate 41,113,568 of JAQQAC010002837.1, forward strand.
AAAAAGGAAGAAGTAAAACTATCTCTATTCACAGATGATATGATCTTACATATAGAAAACTCCAAAGATTCTACCAAAAACAAAATAAAACAAAACACTCTGTCAGAACTAATAAATTCAGCAAATCTGCAGGATACAAAATCAATTTCTATACACTAACAACAAATAATCCAAAAGGAAACTAATCAGTTTCTATACACTAACAACAAATAACCCAAAAAAGAAACAGAAAACAATCCCATTTATAATAGCATCAAAAAGAATAAAATACATAGGAATAAACATAACCAAGGGGGCAAAAGACTTGCACAATGAAAACTACAAAACATTGCTGAAATGAAGAAACAAAATGGAAAGACATCACATGTTCATGGATTGAAAGACTTAACATTTTGTTAAAATGTCCATACTACCCAGAGCAACCTACAGATTCAATGTGATCCCTACCAAAATCCCAAAGGCATTATTTGGAGAAATAGAAAAAACAATGCTAAAATTAATATGAACCACAAAAAGCCTTATATAGCTAAAACAATCTTGAGAAAGAAGGATGAAACTAGAGTCTTCACACTTCCTGAGTTCAAAACATTTTACAAAGTCATCAAAACAGTACGGTACTAGTATAAAGAGAGAAATAGACCAATAGAACAGAATAGAGAGCCCAGAAATAAACCCACACATATAGGTCAAACAATCTTTGACAAAGGTGCCACGTCTACACAATGGGGAAAAAATAACCTCTTTAACAAATGGTGGGGGAAAATTAGATATCCACCTGCAAAAGAATGAAATTGGACCTTTATTTTACACCATACACAAAAATTAAGTCAAAATAGATTAAAGAATACATAAAATTATTCTGAAACTATAAAATTCCTAGAAGAAAACAAAGAAAAGGCTCCATAACATTAGTCTGAGAAATGATTTCTTGGGCATGACACCAGAAGCATAGAAAACAAAAGTCAAAATAGACAAATGAGACTACATTAAACTAAAAGCTTCTGTCAGCAAAGGAAACAATCAACAGAGTAAAAAGGCAACCTACAGAATGGGAGAGAATAACCGCAAACCATACATCTGATAAGGTGTTAATATTGAAAATATAAAAAGAAGCCCTACAATCCAATAGCAAAAAGTAAACAACCTAATTTAAAAATGGTCAAAGGACTTGAATAGACATTTCTCCAAATACATACAAATGACCAATAGGTTTATGAAAAGATGTTCAATATCACTAATCATTAGGTATATGCAAACCAAAACCACAGAGAGATATCACTCATACCTATTAAGATGGCCATTATAAAACAAAAACAAAAAATCAGAAAATAACAAGTATTGTTAAGAATTTGGATGAATTGGACCCTTGTGCACTATTGGTAAAAATGTAAAATCCCACTATGCAGCCACTATGGAAAAGGGGATGGAAGCTCCCCCCAAAATTAAAAATAGAACATATGATCCAGCAATCCCACCTCTGAGTATTTATTTACCCAGAAGAACTGAAAAAGGGGTCTCAATTATTTGCAATCCCATGTCACAATAGCCAAAATTCCCAATAGGTTGGGAACAACCTAAATGTCCATTGACAGATGAATGGATAAAGAAAATGTGGTATATATCTACAATAGAATATTATTCAGCCTTTAAAAAAAGGAAGAAAATCCTGTAATATGCTACAGCATGGATGAACCTTGAGGATATATGCTAAGTGAAATAAGCCAGACACAGAAGGTGAAATACTGGATGATTCCACTTATCTGAGGTATTTAAAGTAGTCAAACTCATAGAAGCAGAAAGTAGAATGATGGATGCCAGAGGCTGGAAGAAAAATGGGGAGTTAGCCAATGGTTACAAAGTTTCAGTCATACAAGATGAAAAAGTTCTAAAGATCTGCTGTGGAACAATGGACATATAGTTAACAAAACTATACAGTACACTCAAAAAAGTTTGTTAAGAGGACAGATCTCATAGTATGTGATTTTTTTACCACAATTTTTAAAAAGGGGAGGATACATAGGTGAATATTTTGAGGATGGGCATGTGGAGAAACGGCTGGACTAGGACAGGAATCTAGGCAAAAGAACAGGTAATGAATGGCCTTCAATGGACTAATAACCTATTCAAGGAACTAAAAGAAGTCTATTACAACTTAGGCATGGTGAGCAAGGAGGAGTATGGTAAGATGAAAACTAGAAATGTGGCAGGGACCTGATCAAGCAGGGACTTATAGGACAGGTTAAAAGATTTTAATTCTATCCTAAAAACAGTAGAAAGTTTCTAAATGGTTTTAAAGGGAATAAAAATCTGATCAGTGCTTGGGAATGTTCACTCTTTTAACAATGTATCTCAATTTAATGAAATTAAGCAAAACTAGGAAAAGATCTCCCCAAAAAGTAACAAAGGCAAAATTTCAAAAATATCTGGAATTTAGATTTAAGGCAAAACTACATTAAAATAGAAATTAATGCAATTGTTGATTCTATACAAATATGGATGGAGTATCTGAATCACACGAGTTCAACACAGTTTCTCTTTAGAAATTTGGTAATATCTGTTCAAAATGGCAGGGACACACTTTAAGTTTCCTTTGGAAGGATAGTACTGAAACATTTATTCAGTTGGCAGGGTGAAGAAGGGATGGAAATATGTCTTATTTCTGATCTCTCATTAACCACTATATGAAAAATGAATGAGCTTCAGCTATAAAGTCTGATACACAATTTACTTAATAATTATGGTATTTTTTTAAGTTCCTATGTTTGATTTGCACTTGCTCTCAAACAGCACCATACAGCACTTCATACATGTGGAACAAAAAAAAAATTATTCTCAAACTTGCCTCAATATCAACAAAAACAGAGCACAATAATCTGTAGGGGAAAATATTAGTTTCAATTTGCTTTTTGCCCCTCTTGTTGGGAGTCAACTCAAGAGAAAAGAATATTTACCTACTGAATGTTTTATTTGTGAAGGCTTTATGATAGGAAAAACCTTACCAACGGTACAGCTGTCTTCAAGTACCACATCAACATTTCTGTCTCTGTACTCAACCCTGAAATCCAGCATCCGCGGTTGCCTTTCTACAATTTGCCTGGATGGCATTATGGGTCGAAATGCTGAAGAGGAAGAGGGAGCAGAAGCTGGAGCTGGGTGACTTGCAGGATCAAATACAGGTCCTGGTAGAGTCTCACCTCCATAGTCACTGAAATATTGACATAAAAAGAAGGATTATCATCAAACAAATCATTACAGATTACCACTAAGGACCAGCTCCATACTTGGTTTATGTCATTCTTCCTATCAAATTTACCTACCTGTACATCAAGGCCCAACTTAAGTTCTATTTCCTCCATAAAATCTTTTCCATTGACTGAGGCCATGTTATTCTCTCTCCCACCCTTGCTGTTTTTATGTTTTTTAGTAGTATCATACATATCATTTAGCATTTAATTAGATTTTTTCCTTATGTTGTTATGTTGGTAAAACAACATTTTAAAATCTGTAAATTAAGAACAGTGTCTTCACTCATTCTCATTTTCTCACTGAATCATTATTTCATTCATTAACTCTTATTTTCTACAAAAATGATTTTGAAACTTTACCATTCTTAAACCTCCATTCTCCTTATCTCATTCCTCAGTCTTAAAAGATGATATTTTTTTCTACTTTGCAGAGAAAGTAGATGCCATCAAGAGGAAATTCCCTTACCTTTCTGACATCAAATCCACAAGCTAACTCACATATACACTCTCTTTCTCTATATAAAATAGAGGAGATATCATTCTATCTATGCAAAATCTAAAACCATCTTCTCATTAGTTTTATGTTATGGATTATCCCTTTCTTTCCAGTATCTTCAACATCTCTTTCTCTTCTGGATTTTTCTCAGTAACATTTAAACGTGTCTGAATCTCTCTCTTCTTAAAATATAAAAATGAAATCCTGGTTCTGCCCCCTTAATAGTTGTCTCACTTGTAAAATGGTAAAATTAATCATATTAAATCAGATAATGTGTATGAAAAGCTCAGCACAATGCCTGGTATCTAGTAAGATCTCAGACCTCAAGCTCAGTATATCCAAAGTTTAACTCATTACTGTTTCCCCAACCATGATCCTCCTCCGTTATTGCTCATATCAGCTACCCACTCCAGAAACCTCTGCCATTATTCTTGTCCCCTTCTTATCTCCCAACTCCCACATCTAATCAATCCTTTCAATTTTACCTCCTAAATATCTTTCAGATAAGTTATCTACCTTTCCCCTCTGAAGCTGCCACCCTAGTCCAAGCACTTACAAGGACTAAATGCCATAGCCTCCTAACCAATCTCTCCATATGTACGCTTGCTCTTCTGCATTTTATTCCATACCAATACTAGAGTGAAATTAAAGACAGAAATGTCTTCACATCATTTTCTTCAATACTCTCTTCTGCTCCTCATATAAATAAAGTGGAACACAAGGCCCTGTATAATCTGAATCCTATCTACCTTCCTATCTTTATCTTGTGTTATGGTATCTCCATCTCTCTATGCTACTAGCCACAAAAGCCTTTCATTTCTTCTATCTTACCTTGATTCTTTCCATTTCATGGGGAAAATAGACTATTCCTTGTAAGAATATTCTTTCCTTCCTATACCATCCTCAAATTCCATCTTCTTCTAGCTAATTATATTTATCCTTCTTATTTCAGATTAAATGTTTCGCTACCTCAGACTAGCTCTAATTCTTCAATGCTATCAGTAATTATATATTTAGTGCATAATAAATCATTTGATGCTTAAGACCCCATTAGGATGTAAGTTCCATAAAGGCAACCCTCACATTTGTGCTTTTCATGGCTGTATCTTCTGCCCTGAGCTCAAGATTTTATACATACAAAGTACTTAAATATTTGACAAGCTAATAATAGAGGAATAATTATTAAAGAATTTGGTTTTTCTCTGACTTAATTTTTCTCATATATTTTCCCTTTTTTTCTTGGCACAATGTAAAAGAAATCCAGGTTAGAAAAATAAAAATTCTCGAGATCTGTCATGTACAACCTGAATGTAAACACATCTCCTACTATATAGTCCATGAGGACCCAGAGAACATTACACTAAAGAACTGAGAAATACACTAGTAAGGGAATCTGCATTCTTGAAAAAAACTGTAGTGGCTGTCTTCTCTGGGGTAGAAATGACATGGGGAGATGATACCACTAAAACACTCCCTAATGGGCATGATGAGATATCAGAGTACAGGGACCAAGTGGCAGAATTTAGTAAGAAAATGGTGTGAGCAATTATGATAATGGACAGCATGGACAAAAAGCGGCAATCAGAAAATTTTAACCTACAGAGATCTTCAGTAGTGTGTAATTGAACATGGCATTTCTAAGGAACAAAATTAAGTTAGTCAACTAAATTATTACTTGATCTATAAACTGTAGAAACCCTAGACCTGGCAGCCTAAATCCTGATGTCCACAAACACAGTGGTGAGTCACAGTCACTCCCAGTTTTTCCTAACACAAGTTGGTTCATAAACATAAAGTTCCTGTTCCCCACCAAGACAACTGAATAAGAGCCACATATAGGTATTAGAAATGTTCCTCTAAGACTTTCCCTAAGTGTCCTACAGCTATTTACTAGAGTGTGTTGTAATGATAAAAGGAAAAATATCTAGATCTTTAGGGGATTACTAGATGCTAACTCTAAATTAATACTAATTCCTAGCAATATAATGTGGAAGATTATGGTGGTAAATGAAGTGTTAGGCCAAATCTACTCACACTGGATGCAAACAATCTGTCAATCTACCTTTCAGTTTTTAACCCAGATCATGGATGTACACCTGCAAGAGACACACTCAGTAACTGGTAGACATCCCATATTGGCTTCCTGAGCCATGGAGTTATTATGTAGGAAGTGGTATTAACTAGGAAAGGACAACAGGAAGAAACTGATCTTGCATATACTTTTTTCCCCCTCTGTATTAATTTGCAAGCACCATGACAAGCATTTTGCTTTCACACAGCACGGTAAATAATACACTTTCAACTGTCTTTTCCTGAAGATTTTGTCAACCCTCATGCTCTCTGTCTTAATAACCTAGTCTGGAGAGATCTTGATCTCCTAGGCATTCCACAAAACAACACTGCATTGATGACAATGTGGATTGGTCCTGAAGAGCCGAAGTAGCAAGTCCTTGGATGCTTTGGTAACACACATGCATGCTAGAAATTAGGAGATATGCACCACAAAAATGCAGAGGCCTGTCACCATGGTGAAGTTTCTGGGGACCAGGGTCAGAAGCATGTCAGGGTAAAAGTTCACTTGCTATACCTTGCACTTTACATCAACACCTAAGACATAACTAAGTTAACTGAAGAAGAAAAAATTTGGACTAGGGAAAAAAATGGTTATGTATAATATGCTGGCACCAACCAGAATAAACTGCTAAAGCACTACAGCCCCAGTAATAAATATCCCTGAAAAACAGTAGTGAAAGAAAAGCCTACCAGTGAGAACTTGAGGTTGTACCTCATATTGACCACTTCATTTAGAGAGATAGCCTGAGGTACAAATTACATTGAATCACGGGCGACAGTTTTAGCAGCTCATCAGGACTTGGAAAGAATAAAAGGATGACTGGGTAACAAGAAGTCTGGAAAGAGATATGTAAATGGATGTTTTAGAGTGGACACAAAATGTGAATATATATTTCTGATATTTGTTACCTACAGGGTATCCATTAAAAAAAGGGCTCTCAAAGTAGGTAAGATGGCATGGATCTATTAATGTCAGTCAGCTTTTTCCCTTGCTACCCCAGGGCTGCTCAATGCATTAATATACAATATGGCCACGCCAACAGGGGAAGAGGTTAAACACAAGCACACAACATCGACTTCCCCTCACCAAGTCTCAATCTGGCTAGGGAAACTACTGAATGACTGAACTGCAAACAACAGAGACCAGTACTGAGCCCCCAATATGGCACCATTCATCAAGAATCTAGTAATGGATCATTTCTATCATGGAGGGGGCAGGGATCTATTCTCACTTAAAAAGACACTTTTCTGGATATAAAATTGACTTCCCTGATAGCAATGCTTCTTCCAGCACCAGCATTCATGGATTTAGGGAATACTTTATTGATCTATAGCTTCTCACACAACACAGTTTCTAACAAAGGAACTCATTTCACAGCAAAACAAATGCAATGCTAGTATAATTTGAGTATACCTTTACTCAAAAATAGCTAGATTGACAAACAGTGGAATGGCCTGATGAAGACAGTTATCGCACAGGCTAGGAAACAACACCCTCAAAAATTGGGGTTCCACCATAAAAGATGTGGTATATGCTTTATATCAATGATCAAAACACAGTATTTCCGATATTGCCAGAAAACATGAGTTTGAGAAGTGGAGCCTCTTATTATGCCTAATAAATTACCAAATTTTTACTTCCTGCAACTTTGAGCTCTGCTGGTTTGGAGATCTTAGGTCCCAAGGATGTAATGCTTCCACAAAACATTGAGTTAGAATTTGAAAATGCCACTTGGTCATTTTGTACTCCTCATGCTACTCAGTCAACTAGCAAAGAGGGAGGTCCTAGCTGGACTGACTGGTCCTGATTACAAGAAAAAAAATGGGTTGCTGCTGCACAATGGCCCATTTTCTGGGGTATGTCCAATAATAAGAGTTAATGGGAAATCACAACCAATTTTAAATAGGCAGGTCCACGGTGGATTCTGACTTTTCAAGAATGAGTATTTGAGATGTCCCACTAGGTAAAGAAGCTTGACTATTTGAGGTACTGGCAGAAGGTATATAGAATAAATAGTGGAAGAAGAAAATGGTAAATATCAACCATGGCCTTATGACCAGTATAGAAATAAGGACTGTAACAGCACATACATGCATGGACAGACACACACAAGCTTTTCTTCTTACATTCTGCACATTGATCTTATCAACATCACCCTAGCAATGATATCACCATAACAATGGCACCTACTTTGTTTCAGAATCAGCTGTTGGTGTTAACTTCTAGCTTCCTTCAATATTTCAAAGTGAACCTTGCATCCTGTTAAAGGAGGTGTACCAGCTGAGCAGGACTGCTTTTTCATGTCTGGGACCAAGTTCCTAGTGCCCTTCCTTTGAACCTCAGAGTTCTATAAATCTTTCTACCCTCTTTCTTTTCTCCTCCAGTACTAGGAGTGACTTTGTGCCCTTCAGAGGCCATCAGGTGGCTCTCCTGGACAGCCCTCTCCTGGAGCAGGCCTACTGGAGTGGGCACCTTGTATTTGGCCTATATAGTCCCAATGTTGCCCAACCCACCTGGGCTTGGTGATCCAGCTGTTTCCTGTAGTCACTGTATTGTATTTGGATTGTCTTAGCACATTCTTTATGCTCTTTCAACCTGCTCCACATCTGTGGAACTTATTTCCTTATGAATTTCCTAATGTGTTTTTTTTTTCCTTTACCAAATCCTAACTCTAGGAGACAGTTTAACATTTCTAATCAGAGCAGGTGTGTTTGTTAGGCACAAAGAGGGTTTTTTTGTTTTGTTTTTTAACAATTATCACTTGAGAATTTGCTTATAAACTATAATTACTCTATTTCAAGATCAACAAAAAACAATGAATTCAGAGTTTTTCAGTACCAATCCAAAAGAAACGAGAGGAAGGCACAGACTAACAGTCAATGAATGAGCCTATCAGTTTTGACTAATGTTCAATGACATCCAAAGGTTGCAAAAGAATCCAAAAAGAAGCATTTTTTAAATTTCTCACCTATAAAGATTACCATCCTATAATTTGACCTTCTCACTATTCTTTTCTAGTTAATAATTTTAAAAAAAGACACTGATTAGTAAGGGAAACGCTATGGAGAAATCTCTTTCAGATCTAAACTTCAACTAAAGGAAGTGTTTTTTTAATTGTACTTATTTCAATTTTTAAAAGTCTATCCTATGGTAAAATCTCTAGCTACCAAAAAAAAAAGTGTTTTAAAGATAAACTTGTCTTCAGAATAAAATCTGACTTTTTTAAATGGACGCAAGAGAAGAAAATAAATAGAGACTAACTGTTCAAAATGGATTCTTTTCTAAAACAGAAAACGTCAGCATTTATATATTCTGGAAGCAAAAGATCAAGGTCTGAAAACAAGGCTTTTCTTCTCTAAGTTTCATCAATGAATTAAACAGTGGGAAAAGAAATATACATCTGTCTGGGTCATAAAATAAATATGGGTTGATAAATACCATCCAGTTAATGAGTAAAATAATGCTATTAATTCATAAAATTTTTAGAAAACATATCATCTGCTCTACACTATTACAAGTAACTCCTTAGCACTTCTTTTAACAATAACTATCTACAAAAATAATTTTTAAAAAGTGTCTGGACAATACACTAAATGAAATATACCAAGATGTAGTAAAAACACATGCATACATTTGTTCAATTCAAAACTTAAATGTGTTTATGACTGATTGAATGTTTACATTTATGACTGCATAAGTTACACACTTTACAAATATGTTGTATTAGCAATATATTGTCTCATGAAATAAGCCTTGGAGGATGAGGCAGAAGACTCGCTTATATTCCTGACTCCATCAACATCATGCTCTATCACCTGGGCCAAATCACTTCACGACTTAGTCTACCTCTAAAGTAACTGTAAAAACAAAGATGTAGGAGAAAGATGTTATATACGTGTACTAAATCTCAACTTTTTTACTCAAAGGAAAAAATCTTAAAGTGCTGACATGCCTGGCTTACTAACCTTCAAAAGGACAGCATGGTCTAAAAGAAAGGGCATGACTTTTAAAATGAGACAATCTAGACTTCACCACCTACTATATACTTCTGACCTTGGGTGAGTCTATGTAAACTCTCCAACCTTGAGTTTCCTCATCTATGAAACACGAACATTTATCTCTTAAGGGTTCTAATGAGTATTAATTGATAAAAAATACATTAATTACCTAGCACAATGCCTTAAGAATTAAACAAATATTAGTTTCTTTACCTTGAATTTTATGGATACATTAAAAACCACATTCCCACTTCTGAATTCATGCAAAATTCTAATTTCAAAAAGCCATAAAAGCACAGGGATCAAGCACTTCTCCCTCCAAAAATAATTCATCTTTAAAAAACTCTATGGTGGGGGGGCATGGGGGGGACTGTACAGCTCAGAGAAGACAAGTAGTGATTCTCATCTCACTACACTGATGGACAGTGACTGTAATAGGGTTGGTGGGGGGGACCTGATGAAGGGGGTAGTTTAATCATCACAATATTGCTCATGTAATTGTAGGTTAATGATACTAAAATAAAATAAATTGTAAAAAAAAAAAAAACAACTCTTTTTGGTAGCTCTTTTATGAACTGACAAGTTAAGAGTCAATTATATTCACAAAGTACATTCAACTTTACTACAAAAAATCAAACACACAAAACAAAGATCCTTTTAACTGCCTACATATACTATTCCTAGCATTGTGTCTTCCACTTTCAGTAGAAGGCCTATGTGAAAGTACAAAAAGCCCTCTTTCATTTTCCTCTGGTCAGCAGACATACAAGAGGAATTTTCAGTTATGTCAAATCCACAATGATTTCAAAGTTAAAGAACAAATTTAGGAAGGAAAATAGTTAAAAACTATTACTAGATACAATTGACTTTCTTCTGTGGACACATGATTCATTCCTTTAATTCAACAAGCAAACAAAACAAAAACTCAACCTGATGAAGGTTAAACCTCAAATATTATAGTAACCTTATTAAAAATCAATTCAGTACTGACTCTCTAGCTACAAAATATATTAAGCAAAAAACATCATCTGTGATAGGAGAGCTGAGACATTCCAGGGATGAGGGAATTTCTACAGTTCACCCATAGCAAATACTATTAATTTGAAGATATATCCAATATGTACTCAGAACCCAGCAGCTGAATCCACAAGGGTTTAGCAAGCAAAAATTTTGGCATAAAAAATGGAATAACATTTACTCAAGAAAAAAAACAGGAGCCATATTTAGCAGTCTAAAATTCTCTAAACCAAGAACAAAAAAAGATCATGAAGGAAGTTCCTGTAATCATCTGGTTTGCTATCTAGACAGAGTTTTAATAAAATTGAATGCTTCTCAACTAAAAAAAAAAAAAAGAACAACAAAAAATTTGGTAAATATTCTGAAAATCAGTCACATTTACTCTGGATGACACTCTTTCTGTCAGTTTAAAAAAATAGGTGGAGGATAGGTCGGTTTATCATTGCTTTCACCTAAAAACCATTAATCACCAAGGGTAAGCAAATCATAATTTTGCTTCCTCTCTGAAAATACAGTTTCCTATAAAGTGCAGCACATTTTGTAGGTCTTAATGGATTTTTTTAATGTTTTTACAACAGTACTTTTCTTCCTCTCCAAAACAACCTCATTCCTAGTCTGCTGTTTCTGTTTGCCTCATCTGCACTTAGCAGATCATGCTTCAGTGACTTAGAAATCCCAGCCACCAAAATTGCAGCCAAAGTTTGAACTGAGAGGAGATGGGGGAAAAAAAAATCAAGTAATTAAACTACACTTGGAAGAGAGAATGGTTTTACCTCCTATGACTTTAGAGTGTGCACTTTTAATCCAGAACCAGAGTCTCCAATTTTAAGGGGAAAAAAATATCAATTTATTTTTAATTTAAGGAATTATTTTGTAACTATTATAATTCTCCTGGCATCATCTTCCAATTGTACCTTCTGACAATGACACAAAACCACACAGACCATTCCACATGTTAACACTGAATTTCCAAGTAAAATAGTTCACTGTTAGGGAAGTTTCATTATTAAGGGCTTACTGAAATTATTGTAAGTTATTGTATACTTAATTTAGAAGCCAAAAGAGAGAAGGAAAAATGCAGTAAGGTTGGAGATAACACCTGTTAGATGATAACGGTGCTCTGGGGCTGAATCATGTCTCCTTTTCTCACTACCAACAGTTTAAACTATTTGGTTCCTTACATGTTATGAATTAGAAGATGATGTTGAAAAGCTTTCTTAAAAATAAAATAAAATAACCTTTAAAAGTGGTATCACCCAATCTATAATAACATTGTACAATTAAAAGTTAGAGACTTTACAAAATTAAAATAACTAATAAAAACATCTGAAAGAACAGTAACTATATTAATGAACTTTGATCACCAAAGATCAAATGCTCTATCAAGAAGTAAAACAAAACAAATGGTCTCTTTTTTGCTTTGCTACATTCTCATCTTAACATTAAGCACCCTTTAACATACCTTTGTAGAATGCCATTTTCCTGGGGTATTACACCATTGATAGCTGCCTGCAAACAAAAAACAGAAGGTCTTTTAAAGAAACAGAAAAATTCTTAAGGGCAGGGTAGGGTACAGAATACTCTGAAGGGAAGTAAGTATACTTTAAACAAAATACTAAGTGTTTCCTTAATGATACAAAATGTTTTCTATTAAATGCTCTTTTTTCTACTTCTCTATAATAAAACCGTATTTTAGAAATTTTTAAAATATGTATTTGGCATACAATATCCCCAAATCTTGAGTCACAAAAAGCTTAAGTCCACAGTCCTCATTCAAGCAAAACACCCACAAAACCAATGTTTAGGGGTGTCAGAACATGTAAAATCATTACCTTAAAGTAATCTTTTTAACATTATTTCTTCCCTCAGATTGACAGGACAGTAAGATATAAAATCACAAATGAAAAATTCCAGTAAGAATTTAAAAATTAGCTCAGAAATGAAATTCATTCTTTCATGTTAGAATTGTTACTCTTAATAAAAAGGATATTTGGAAGGAAAAAATGTAGGGGCAAAAGTTCTTTGGTAAACACAACAACACAATTATATTAGGTTACAAGAAGACCAGGAGCATCATTGAGGAAGTTTTCTTACATAAAACATTCCAAAAGTTGGTCTCTAAGCTAACAAGTCATCAATTACTTAGAACATAGCATAAATGTGACATGATATGGTCGTTTTGAAGGCTATTTATTACACCCTGGATTGTGAGCAGTTCACTGTAGGGTAATAGTAAAGATTCTCTGGAGGAGAACAATGACCACATCAACTTTGCCTCTGCATGGTAACAACTTCTTCCCTCCCCCTCCAAATTAAGAAAAAAAAAAGTTAACACTCCAATGTTTTATCAGCTGCCTGGAAATCACCTGCCAAAAGGAGTTTGTGTATTTTGTGAAACATTAACAAATATTTTCCAGTGTGGGTCAAGTTTACAATGTTATTCTGTTGAATGGAAATAAAGTAGTGTAAGATGTCTGCTATGAATTTTCAAAGTTCTAATGCTCCACTGGCAAAAAACAAAAGAAACCCACAGATTAATATAGACAGTGGACACGAAAGCATCCTGACAATTATGAAGGCTCATAGATAATTTGGGTCAAGCTAATATTAAAATCAGTTTTCAAAGCCACAAATTCAATGGAAGCATCTCTCCCTAGTGCCAGGTCAATTATCCTTTTTCTGTTGACAGCAATGGTTCCACATACAAATATTTCCTTTGCTAAAAAATAGAAAGAAGTAAGAGAATGTTCTATGACGTTGGAAAAAAAACAAAATACCAGAGGTTCAAAAGATTTTGTTCAAATTTTCACTACAGAATGTGAAAGTATAATCAAAACTATATTGAAGATTTACAGACTCCAAAGTTTGAATCTAGATTCTCCCACTTTCTACTTTGAAGACCTTAGTCATATTCTCTACTCACTGAACTCTTTGAGGCTCAGTTTCCTCATCTGTATAATGAGCTAATACTATACCAAAATGTGCCTCGCTTTTGTTCCACAAAGGCAGCAAGTTCTTCTTTCCTAGGGCATTTGAAGATACTACATGTTTGAAATGCCCTTTCCCCATTCTTTGGTTAAATCTTTTTTTTTTTGCAATTAATGGTAATTTATTTTGTTATCAATCTAAAATTACATGTGCAACATTAAGGTTATTAAACTACCCACTTCATCAGGCCTCCTCACCAATCCCATTACAGTCACTGTCCATGAGCATTGTGACATTCTATAGAATCACTACTTGTCCTCTCTGAGTTGTACTGCCCTCCGCGTGACCCCCCAATAGTAATGCCCTCTTTTCCCCCTTGTCCCTCCCTTCCCAACCATTCTCCCCAGTCCCTTTCCCTTTGGTAACTGTTAGTCCACTCTTGGGTTCTGTGAGTCTGCTGCTGTTTTTTTTTTTTCTTTGCTCTTATGCTCCACATATGAGTGAAATCATTTGATACTTGCTTTTTCCGCTTGGCTTATTTCACTGAGCATAATACCTTCTAGCTCTATCCATGTACTTGCAAATGATATGATTTGTTTTCTTCTTATGGCTGAATAATATTCCACTGCGTATATGTACCACTTCTTCTTTACCCACTCATCTACAGATGGAGACTTAGGTCGCTTCCATTTCTTGGCTATTATAAATAGTGCTGCGATAAACATATGGGTGCATGTATCTTTTTCAAACTGGGCTGCTGCATTCTTAGGGTAAATTCCTAGGAGTGGGATTCCTGGGTCAAATGGTATTTCTATTTTGAGTTTTTTGAGGAAACTCCATACTGCTTTCCACGATGGTTGAACTAATTTGCATTCCCACCAGCAGTGTAGGAGGGTTCCCTTTTCTCCACATCCTCGCCAACATTTGTTGTTGCTTGTGTTTAGGATGTTGGCCATCCTCACTGGTGTGAGGTGATATCTCATCGTGGTTTTAATCTGCATTTCTCTGATGATTAGTGATGTGGACCATCTTTTCAGGTGCCTGTTGGCCATCTGAGTTTCCTCTTTGGAGAAGTGTCTATTCATGTCCTCTGCCCATTTCTTAATTGGATTATTTACTTTATGTTTGTTGAGGTGCGTGAGTTCCTTATATATTTTGGATATCAACCCCTTATCAGATATGTCATTTATGAATATATTCTTCCATACTGTAGGATGTCTTTTTGTTCTACTGATGGTGTCCTTTGCTGCACAGAAGGTTTTCAGCTTCATATAGTTCCACTTGTTCATTTTTGCTTTTGTTTCCCTTGCCAGGGAGATATGTTCAAAAAGAAGTCGTTCGTGTTTATGTCCAAGAAATTTTTGCCTATGATTTTTTCTAAGAGTTTTATGGTTTCATGACTTACATTCCGGTCTTTGATCCATTTTGAGTTTACTTTTGTGTATGGGGCTAGACAGTAGTCCAGTTTCATTCTCTTACATGTAGCTGTCCAGTTTTTCCAACACCAGCTGCTGAAGAGGCTGTCATCTCCCCATTGTATATCCAAGAATCCTTTATCAAATATTAATTGACTGTATATGTTTGGATTTTCTATTCTATTCCACTGGTCTGTGGGTCTGTTTTTGTGCCAATACCGTATTATCTTGATTACTGTAGCTTTGTAGTAGAGCTTGAAGTCAGGCAGTGTAATTCCCCCTGTTTTATTCTTCCTTCTCAGGATTGTTTTGGCTATTTGTGGTCTTTTGTGATTCCATATTAATTTTAGAATTATTTGTTCCAATTCATTGAAGAAAGATGTTGGTATTTTGATAGGGATTGTGTTGAATCTGTAGATTGCTTTAGGTAGTATAGCCATTTTGACAATATTTATTCTTCCTAGCCAAGAGCATGGGATGAATTTCCATTTGTTAGTATCCTCTTTAATTTCTCTTAGGAGTGTCTTGTAGTTTTCAGGGTATGGGTCTTTCACTTCATTCGTTAGGTTTATTCCTAGGTATTTTATATTCTTTTTGATGCAATTGTGAATGGAATTGTTTTCCTGATTTCTCTTTCTGTTAGCTCATCGTTAGTGTATAGGAAGCAACAGATTTCTGGGTGTTAATTTTTTATCCTACAACTTTGCTGAATTCAGATATTAGTTCTTGTACTTTTGGAGTGGAGTCTTCAGGGTTTTTTATGTACAGTATCATGTCATCTGCAAATAGTGACAATTTGACTTCTTCTTTACCAAACTGCATGCCTTTTATTTCTTTCTTTTGTCTAATTGCCGTGGCTAGGACCTCCAGTACTATGATAAAAACACAGGAGAGAGTGGGCATTCCTTTCTTGTTCCCGATCTTAGATGAAACGCTTTCAGTTTCTCAGTGTTAAGTATGATGTTAGCTGTGGGTTTGTCATATATGGCCTTTATGATGTTGAGGTACTTGCCCTCTATACACATTTTGTTGAGAGTTTTTATCATGAATAGATGCTGAATTTTGTCAAATGCTTTTTCAGCATCTATGGAGATGATCATGTGGTTTTTGTTCTTCTTTTTGTTGATGTGGTGGATGATGTTGATGGATTTTTGAGTGTTGTACCATCCTTGCATCCTTAGGATGAATTCCACTTGATCATGGTGTATTATCCTCTTGATGTATTTTTGAATTCAGTTTGCTAATATTTTGTTGAGTATTTTTGCATCTATGTTCATCAGGGATATTGGTCTGTAATTTTCTTTTTTGGTGAGGTCTTTGCCCACTTTTGGTATTAGAGTGATGCTGGCTTTATAGAAAGAGTTTGGAAGTATTCCCTCCTCTTCTATTTTTTGGAAAACTTTAAGGAGAATGGGTGTTATTTCTTCTCTATATGTCTGGTAGAATTCAGAGGTGAATCCATCAGGTCCGGGGGTTTTGTTCTTGGGTAGTTTTTTGATTACCGATTCAATTTCGTTGCTGGTGATTGGTCTGTTTAGTTTTTCTGTTTCTTGCTTGGACAATCTTAGAAGGTTGCATTTTTCTAATAAGTTGTCCGTTTCTTCTAGGTTTTTCAGCTTGTTAGCATACAGATTCTCGTTGAATTCTCTTATAATTCTTGGTATTTCTAAGGGGTCCTTCATGATTTTTCCTTTCTTATTTCTGAATCTATTTATATGTTTGGATTCTCATTTTCTCTGAATAAGTCTGTCTAGGAGTTTATCTATTTTGTTTATTTCTTCAAAGAACCAGCTCTTGGTTTCATTGATTTTTTTCCATTGTTTTATTCTTCTCAATTTTATTTATTTCTTCTCTGATCTTTATTATGTCCCTCCTTCTGGTGACTTTGGGCCTCATTTGTTCTTCTTTTTCCAATTTCAGTAATTGTGTCTTTAGACTATTCATTTGAGATTGTTCTTCCTTCTTTAAATAGGCCTGGATTGCAATATACTTTCCTCTTAGAACTGCCTTTGCTGCATCCCACAGAAGTTGTGGCTTTGTGTTATTTTTGTCATTAGTCTCCATATATTGCTTGATCTCTATTTTAATTTGGTCATTTATCCATTGATTATTTAGAAGCATGTTATTAAGCCTCCATGTATTTGTGAGCCTTTTTGTTTTCTTTGTACAATTGTTTTCTAGTTTTACCTTTGTGATCTGAGAAGTTGGTTGGTAGGATTTCAATATTTTTGCATTTACTGAGGTTCTTTTTGTGGCTTAGTATGTGGTCTAATCTGGAAAATGTTCCATGTGCACTTGGAAAGAATGTGTATCCTGTTGCTTTTGGGTGTAGAGTTCTGTAGATGTCTGGTAGGTCCATCTGTTCTTGTGTGTTGCTCAGTGCCTCTGTGTCTTTACTTATTTTCTGTCTGGTTGATCTGTCATTTAGAGTGAGTGTGTGTTGAAGTCTCCTAAAATGAATGCATTGCCTTCTATTTCCTCCTTTAATCCTGTTAGTATTTGTCTCACATATATTGGCGCTCCTGTTGGGTGCATGTATATTTAAAATGGTTGTAAACTCTTGTTGGACTGACCCCTTTATCATTATGTAATGTCCTTCTTTATCTCTTGCTACTTTATTCGTTTTGAAGTCTATTTTGTCTGATACAAGTACTGCAACACCTGCTTTTTTCTCTTTGTTGTTTGCATGAAATACCTTTTTCCATCCCTTCACCTTTAGTCTGTGTATATCTTTGGGTTTGAGGTGAGTCTCTTGTAAGCACCATATAGATGGGTCTTGCTTTTTTATCCATTCTATTACTCTGTGTCTTTTGATTGGTGCATTCAGACCATTTACATTTAGGGTGATTATCGACAGATATGTACTTATTGCCATTGCTGGCTTTAAATTCATGGTTACCAAAGGTTCAAGGGTAGCTTCTTTACTATCTAACAGTCAAACTTAACTTTCTTGTTAAGTTATTGTAAACAGTCTGATGTTTC
Organism: Phataginus tricuspis; assembly: GCA_029783875.1. Classification (NCBI taxonomy): domain Eukaryota; kingdom Metazoa; phylum Chordata; class Mammalia; order Pholidota; family Manidae; genus Phataginus; species Phataginus tricuspis. Next base: position 41,131,723 of record JAQQAC010002837.1, read on the forward strand.
TTTATTTCTCTCCCTTCTTATTCTTCCTCCCCCATTCTTTATATACTAGGTGTTTTATTCTTTCCCTTTAGTTAGTATTTGGGTGGTCTGCATTCTTTGCTATGATTTTATTTTCTCTGGTGACATCTTTTTAGCCTTAGGAGTGTTTCCATCTAGAGCAATCCATTTAAGATATCCTGTAGAGGTGGTTTATGGGAGGCAAACTCCCTCAGCTTTCACTTGTCTGGGAATTGTTTAATCCCTCCGTCATATTTAAATGATAATCGTGCTGGATACAATATTCTTGGTTCAAGGCCCTTCTGTTTCATTACGTTAAATATATCATGCCTTCCTCTTCTGGCCTGTAAGGTTTCTGTTGAGAAGTCTGATGATAGCCTGATCGGTTTTCCTTTGTAGGTGATCTTTTTCCTCTCTCTCGTTGCCTTTAATACTCTGTCCTTATCTTTGATCTTTGCCATTTTAATTATTCTGTGTCTTGGTGTTGTCTTCCTTGGGTCTCTTGTGTTGGGAGATCTGTGGGCTTCCATGGTCTGAGAGACTATTTCTGTCCCCAGCTTGGGGAAGTTTTCAGCAATTAGTTCTTCAAACACACTTTATACCCCTTTTCCTCTCTCTTCTTCTTCTGGTATTCCTATAATGCGAATATTGTTCCATTTGGATTGGTCACACAGTTCTCTTAATATTCTTTCATTCCTAGAGATCCTTTTATCTCTCTCTGCCTTAGCTTCTCTGTTTTCCTGATTTCTATTCCATTAATAGTCTCTTGCATCTCATCCAGTCTGCTGCTAAGCCCGTCGATCACTTGTCTCATTTCTGCATTGAATTTCCTCACTTCCCTCACTTCCTACCTTAGCTCTTGCATAGTTCTCTGTAGATCCATCGGCATGGTTATGACTTTTATTTTGAATTCTTTTTCAGGAAGATTGTGCATTTCCATCCCATAAGGCTCCCTCTCTGGGGTTGTCTGGCTGATCTTAGTCTGGACCATATTCCTTTGTCTTTTCATGATGATAGAAGTGGTCACTGGTAGGCGCCACGTATTTCAGCTGGGAGAACAAAGTCGCTTCCTGCTTGTTGTTCTCCTTACCCTTCTCCCGGGCCTGAACTGTTTTCCTGCACACCGGGAGGCAGTCTCTGGGATAATCCCCTGAACTGCCTGTGTGCAGGGTTGCCTTCAGCCTAGCCTATAGAACTACGGGTGTTTGCAGTTACGCTGGGTATGTTCTGGTACCTTGGTGCCTTCTGGACCTGGTTCTGGGGCTCTTCCCGCTTAGCTGCACCCCCGCCAGGAATAGATTCTGTGAGGTTGCTGGGCAGAGCTGCTCCTCCACTGTTCCGCAGCAGTGGCGGCTCTGCCAGACCTTCTGTGGCACCAGCCGGGGCGGGAATGAATGGCAGGCTGCTGATCTCTGTGGGAAGTCTCGGCAAAGCTGCTTTGCCCAGCCACCGGCCAAGGGTTCGGAAATTCCCCAAGGCTCCCAGCCTGTGCGCTAAGTGCACTGGAACGATTTTGTTCCACTGCTGGGCCCTTGTCTCTTTAAGACTTTTAAAAAGGCACCTGCCGGGAGTACATTCTGTGAGGTTGCTGTGGGTGGGGATGCCCCTCCGCCGTTACGCAGCAGCAGCGGCTCCACCGGACCCTTTGTGGCACCGGCCGGGGAGGGAATGAATGGCAGGCTGCTGATGTCTGTGGGAAGCCTTTGCACAGCTGCTTTGCCCGGCCACCAGTGAAGGGGTCCGAAATTCCCCAAAAGTCCCAGCCTGCTGGGCTAAGCACACTGGGACGATTTTGTTCTGCTGTTTGGCCCTTGTCTCTTTAGGAGTTTTAAAAAAGCACCCGTTTTTCTTTTGTCCCAGGGAGCCGGCTGAGGGGACCCACCTGTCTCCGTCTAGGATCCTGCCCTTCTGTTTCTCTAATCCCCGATAAACCACGCGATGTCTGTCAGTGCTCCCGGCACAGATCACCAGGGCTGGTTATTTGGTGGACCTGTGCTTCCACTCCCTCCCCGCTCTGAATCTTTTCCTCCCACCGGTGCGCTGGGGTGGGGGAGTGCTGGGGTCCTGCTGGGTCGCGGCTCTGTATATTACCTGCTTCATGAGGCACTGAGTTCTCGCAGGTGTAGCTGTAGCCTGGCTGTTGTCCTGTACCTTCTGGTCTCTCTTTTAGGAATAGTTTTATTTGTTGTATTTTCATAAATATATATGGTTTTGGGAGGAGATTTCCACCGCCCTCCTCATGCTGCCATCTTCCCAGAAGTCTCCTTTGGTTAAATCTTAATCATCATAGTTGAGGTTTCTGTTAGACACACTTTTTCAAAATATTCTTCTTTGATGAACCCACCCCTCAATATAAGAAGGTTTACTCTCACATAGAACCCTAACTTCTCCTTCATGGTAATTGATAATTACTTATTTGATAATTATTTATGCCTGCTTTTCCCACTAAACTGTAAGCTCCCCAATGGAACGGATAATATCAATTTGTTCACTACTTTATTCCTGTTGCCCAGCATAGTGCCAGTACATAAAAGGCAATCAAAATTAATTTTTTTTAATGAATGATGCTAGAGGAGTACAAAGAAAAGCCATATAATCAAGATTTGAGTAAGTCCAAGAAAACTTCCTGGATGAAATAATGTCTAACCTAAGACAAGAATAAATGACAAGTAACAGGATGGGGAAAGTGGCAAGACTATACAGAAGGAACAGTAACACACCTCCACTTACAATCCTCTTCCTCTTCCAAGATTTTATATCATTTTAAATAATATATTTGTTTTCGGTAGGAAGTTAGCCTCTGACCTCAACCTTATGTACATAATAAACTTTGTATATAAGTAAAATGTAATCCACAATGAAGGTACAATAAAAACATAATTTGTTAAAAGAATAAAGAATAGGAAGAGAGATTTTTTTTGCTATTATTAATATACAATTACACGAGCAACATTATGGTTATTAGACTCCCTCTATTATCAAGTCCCCACCATATACCCCATTGCAGTCACTGTCCATCAGCATAGTAAGATGTTATAGAATCACTACTTGTCTTCTCTGTGTTATATTGCCTTCCCCATATCCCCCCACCCCACTCCCACACCCGCTGCATCATATGTGCTAATTGTAATAGCCCTTTTTCCACCTTTCCCTCCTTTCCCACCCATCTTCTCCAGTCCCTTTCCCTTTGGTAACTGTTAGTCCATTCTTTGGTTCTGTGAGTCTGCTGCTGTTGTGTTCCTTCAGCTTTTTCTTTGTTCTTATACTCCACAGATGAGTGAAATCACTTGGTACTTGTCTTTCTCTGCCTGACTTATTTCACTGAGCATAATACCCTCTAGCTCCATCCATGTTGTTGCAAATGGCAGGATTTGCTTTCTTCTTATGGCTGAATAATATTCCATTGTGTATAATACCACATCTTCTTTATCCATTCATCTACTGATGGACACTTAGGTTGCTTCCATTTCTTGGCTATTGTAAATAGTGCTGCGATAAACATATGGGTGCATGTATCTTTTTCAAACTGGGCTGCTGCATTCTTAGGGTAAATTCCTAGGAGTGGAATTCCTGAGTCAAACGGTATTTCTATATTGAGTTTTTGGAGGAATCTCCATACTGCTTTCCACAATGGTTGTACTAATTTACATTCCCACCAGCAGTGGAAGAGGGTCCCCCTTTCTCCACATCCTCGCCAACATTTGTTGTTGTTTGTCTTTTGGATGGCAGCCATCCTAACTGGTATGAGGTGATATCTCATTGTGGTTTTAATTTGCATTTCACTGATTACTAGTGATGTGGGGTATCTTAGGAAGAGAGATTTGTTAATGTGAGGATTAAGGAAAGTTTCAGAAAAAAGATGGCATTTGATCTGGACACTGAACAATGGGTAGATATAGAAGCAAAGGAAAATTTCAGAAGAATTCAATTTTGAACATGTTAACTTTGAGGTGACAGGATATCATTTATTCACTGAGAAAATATATATTAATTGCCAAGCTCTGTGTTAGGCAATGGAGATATACTGATGGACATAATATAGCTTGTCTTCTATCATGGACAAAAATTCAACAATTAGTTTTACTATGAGAAGTTCAGATAATATTCAAATAGAGACAAAAAGTAATTAAAAAGTCAGAGCTAGGTAAACCAACATCTGTTTAAAGGCAAATAAATGAAGCCCTAGGAGTATTTTGATTCACTCTCACCCTAAGCTTTCTTCATTGGTGGAGAAAAGTGAGACAAAGAATCTTGCGGAATTCATACACGTAAGAAAAAGAGAAGAGAAAGCTAAAAACAAACAAATAAAACCAATCAAAACATAAGGGTTAGATGGGAGGGAAAAGACTAGGAATACATCATAGAAGAAAAAAAAGAAGACACTGTAAGGAGTGATTAGACAGAACTGAAAAATGTAAAAATAATCTAATATTATGAGGCCCGAAAAGAGATAATTAGATATATATGAAAACAGTTTTGGTTAGAACTAGATTATAAAAGGCTAAGAAATACGTGAAAAATAAGAAAGTATAACTGACTCTCCAAACAGTATGAAAAATATAAAGATAGGAACTGTGAGAAGAATGGTTACAATAAGTTTTTGTTTATTTTTTTAAGAATAGTGATTTCCAGAGCTTGAAAAGAATTTGTCAGAAAAGGGGAAAAATAAAGACATCAATAATTATTTACTTTCCCATATCTGTAACAAACTATTTCTAATGATCTACTATATTTAATTTTCTAAATGTTCCTTCAAATTCCTACTTTCCAAATATGTTAATCATTATGATACCCTTCTGCAAACTTTCCTCAAGTGCTCTACTGTACAACTCCAAAGCTGATGACTCTTTCCTCTACTTATTATGGTCTTCAGTAGATGAATATATACAATACTATGAAGGCAAAACAGTTTAAGTAATTTGCATGTCAGGAGAAAAGCTGAGAAGAAGGGATGACATTTGAACCAAGTGTTAAAGCAGGGCTCTTCCAAAGAAAAGAAAGCTGACAGAGACAATTCAGGGACTTGTGTTTTTTTTTAAGTGCAAAAGTATGAATCTAGTTAGTCTATCCAGGGAGCTGAAAGTAGGTCTGTGTGGCTTCAGCAAGGTTTGGGTCAGGAAGCAGTGAGAGGCTGGTGGGAAAGGAAAGCAAGAGTTAGACCATAAGAGGTACTATAAAGGTATTACAAGTTTTATTTAACCTCAAGATAATGAGGAGGCAAATGTGGCAACTGAAATTTGTCCCATAGGAACATCATTTGGGCAGCACTGTTGATATTTGAATAGAAGAGAAAACTGGTGATAATGATTCTAGGTTTCTGGCTTGGGTGACTGAGTAGACTGCTCCTGCACCAGTCCTCCCAATCATCAAAAATGGCAAGCAATTAATAATTCCATTGCTCAGGTCAAACATTATTTGGTAGTCCTTAATTCCTTTCTTCCTGTCATACTCCACATCCAATCTATAAGGAATTCTTTTTTTCTAGCTTTAAAATATATACTATTTGACCAACCTTCTCTATTACCATCAATCATCCTTCCTCTGTTCTCTGGATTAGTATTTCAACTGTCTCCAAACAGGTGTTCCTGGTCCATCCTTGCCCCACACACTTATTGCCTATTCAAACAGCAACCAGCATGATGCTTATAAATATCAAGTCAAATAAAACTTTTTCCTACCCAAAATACTCTAATGCCTTCCCATATCATCAAAGTAAAAATAAACATCCTGTTCTTCTATTACTTTGTAAGACTGTACATATCCTGAGCTTTAGCTCCCTCTCCGACATCATCTTCCACTAACCCCAAATTCACTTACTCTAATGACTCTGGTTTCCATTAAAATTTCTTGAACAAGCCAAGCATGTTCCCACATTAAAGCCTTTATACTTTTTCTTCCCTCAGTCTGCAATGCATTTCCTTTATCTAAATACATCACATTATCTTACTCTCACACCTCAGTCATGTTTCTATTCAAAGGTCAACTCTGAGAGGCCTTCCCTAACCATTTTATCTGTAAGAGAACCCTTTCCACCCATGACATTCTATATATTTGTGTCAAATTATATATTTGTCTCTTTGTTATCTGCCTTCCCTCACAAGAATGGAAGTTCCAAATGACTATTTGTTCACTGATGCATTCTTAACACCAACAACAGTGTTTCCTACCAAGATGGTATGAGTTAACATATGTTAAATACAAGAATGAATGCCATGAACCCAAGAACATGACCAAAGGAACAGGTTGCTGAGTGTGGGTAAAACTGTAATATCTCACCTGGTTTTAGTACATCTGCATATCAATAGGAGTTCCTCAGGGGTGGAGAATCATTCATCTCCGTATCAATGGGTAATTACCTGGGCAACCAAGGGCTTATCTGAACTTGAGAGATTAGGGGGAGGTCTTGCTTGCCTCTGCTGGAGCAGGAAAGAGATGGCCCAGACTGCAGTTTGTAAGCAATAAACGGGTTTTAAACTTTATTTCTCCCTTTGACTGATTTTGGTTTTAGAGGTATTTTGCCCCGGGATTTCCTTTCTCTGGAGTTACAGTGAGGATAGGGAGACTTCAGTTTTAGGAACGCTGACTTTGAAATATACAAGGGACATTCACATAGACATGATCAATAGACTGTTAAGAATCCAAAATGTGTGAGTTTGAGATACTGAGTTTGGAGTCATGAGTCATCCACATTAAAAATAGAACTATCAAATGAGCCAGCAGTCTCACTTCTGGGTATATAGCTAAAATAATTGAAAGCAGGGTCTCAAAAAGATATTTGTATACCCATGTTCATAGCAAAACTATTCACAACAACCAAGAGGTGGAAACAACACAAATGTCCAATAATAATAATGGATGAAGAAAATATGGTATACATACACAATGGAATATTATTAAGTATTAAAAAGGAAGGAAATACTATCACAGGCTACAACATGCATAAATCCTGAGGACACTATGCTGAGTCAAATAAGCCTGTCAAAAAATGACAAATACTGTATAAGTCTACATATATGAGGCACATAGAGTAGTCAAATTCACAGTAACAGAAAGTACAATGGTGGTTACCAGGAGCTGGGGGGAAGGAAAAAAGGGGGGAGTAGTAGGTTAAAGGGTATAGAATTTCAGTTTTGCCGGATGAAAAAGTTCTAGACATACATTTCACAAAAATGTGAATACATTTAACAGTAAAACTGTACACTTAAAAATAGCTTAAATGGTATATTTTATGCTATGTGTTTTATATATATATATATATATGGACATCTGAGCTTCAATATAAACCTCAGTTTCAGTTACATAAATGCATTAACTAAATTGTTAATACTTAAATGTTTGCCAGGTATGAAATTTATCAGGTATGAAAATTTACTGCCCTAAATAGAAAATGCACAAAAAGCAAATGGCATGAAAACACTAATTTTATGTTATCTTTTTTATATCTTCATTTTTAAGCAAAGAATATAAACCTACGGTAACAACTTATATTCATTATTTAGTTCTCTATGACCTGTAATTTAACTTATTATGGGATGCTCTATGTTCTGGAGCCTGACAGATCTGTTTCCAGATCCTGGTTCTATCATGCATTTAGTATCTATGTGAGTTTGGTCATGTTAACTTTACTACTCTAAGATTTCACTTCCTCATCTATAGAATTGAGGTACCAATACCAACTTACTTCGTAACGTTGTTATCAGGATTAAATAAGATCATACACACAAAAAACTCTGCAAATATTTGCCATCAGAATGATCTATCCCCATTACATAGTGTTTTTGTTTTAATCTATCTTGTTATGTGCTATTTATCAGTGGTACATAAATGTCTCCCTTATATTGAGCTAGAAATCCAGATATATTGAAGTCCTGCTCCCAGTGATTCCAATTCAGGTGATCTGGAAAAAATCAGGGGCCTAGATTTTTTTTTCCTCACAAACTCTTCAAGTGATTCCTATGCATAGCCAGGTCTGGGAACAGCTATAGGTAGTTTATAGCATACATATTGGAAACCTATATAAAACCTCTTGCTCTGCCACTAACATAGAATATTATTTCCCTCTAAGCCCTTTATTATTTCAGAAGTTACTTAATGTCTAAAGACATAGATCTTTCATAAACTCATCTGTTATTAAATATGCTCAAAGTGAGGGGCTTCTCAAGCCAAAAAGCCATCGAATCCCAGACTCCACCATTTACTAGTTGTGTAAAGGTGTTTCCTCTCTTTATCATTTAAATAATGGTCTACCATCAACAAAATACTCTGCTAGTTACAAACAAGAAGAGATCAAACTAGAAGAAAAGTGAGTAATTTAACAGCCCTACAACTAACTCTAAACTTGAATTTCTTTTTATTAACCCTACTGTTTATTTTTGCAATAGAAAAGAATTCCAATTGGCAATTCTAAAAGAGCTCCCAACAGCCAAATATTTGATTTTAATAAGTTCTAATTTGATGTTTTTCTTCAGGGAAAGAAAACAGATAGCAGAACAATTTAAGAAATGTAATTATTCTACAATCTGTTTTTAGTCAAATGCCAAAAAATGTTGCCTGAATCTTTCTAAGTAGATGTCATTATCAAAATAACCCAACATGCAGAATCAAAACTGGTGCAGACCAAATAAAAGATAAAGGAATACAAGGTAGATCATAAGACTAATAACGGTACCTGGGAGACTCACCCTTGTCAAATAAGTATCTATGGCTGAAAAACCAAACAGCAAACTGGGAGAACCACATAGCTGGGATCAAAAGGAATTGACAACCAAGATCTCATTTACTAAAACCAAAATACAAGGAAGATAGTTTCTGTGACAATCACTTACTTCCTTTCCTGAGGTCTGTCCACTTCTTCTAAAAGACTGCAGACCCCCACCCAACATACTTTATATCCATCTTCCCTATTTTTTTCCTTAGGAATTATCACTTTGAGCCACAGTATATAAAATTACTTATTTATATCACTTTTGTCCCTCTCCCCCTATGAAAATGTTAGCTCATGGCAGGGATTCAAATCTATTTCGGTTCACTACTATATTCCCAGCACTGAGAAGAGAGCTTTGCATAAAGCAAATGCTCAATAAATATTTTCTCATGAATTTGTGAATGAAGTGTTAAGTGAATTAATCTTCATTATTAGACATCTTTTTGGACTTTAATAGGAATGAAGAGGAAAGAGAGCATCTGGCATGTGCAAGGCACTATGTAAAGTATTATACACCATTACCTGTCTCATTTAATCCTCACTCTAGAAAGTGAGCATGTTGTAGATGAAGAAAATTACATTCTGAGAGATTAAATGATTCATTCAAGAATACACACAGTAGCATTCAAACTCAGGTCTCTCTGGTGCCAAACAACTCCTGCTCTTTTCATCATAAAGCAATTTAAGGGCAACGGCATACAGAAGAGGGTACACTTTGAGTTTCAGGTCAACACAGTATAAATCTATGTAATATAGGAGTGATACTAATATTTACTGTAGTACCTCAAGTCACTAAGTCTATTTAGAAACTGAAAAATCAATCAATCTCTGATCTGGGTCATTTTGGGGGAAGGGAAGTTGTTGGCTGGAGTCAGCATTGTGGGGTGAAAGGTGGGATTTGATTACCATCACCAGTATGATCATGCCTAAAAACCTCTGAACTACCTTGAATTCCTGAAGCTATATAACATCTTCCAGACTAGTACTACCCCATAGAACTTCCTGTAATGATGGAAGTATTCTATATATATGTACTATATACATTGTAACCACTAGCCTCATGTGGCTATTGATCACTTGAAGTATGGCCAGTGGGACTAAGGAATTGAATTATAATTAATAATAAACATAATTATAAAATTCATCATTCAATTTACTTTCAAATACCCACATGGGATTAGTAGCCTCTGTACTGGGCAGTACTGTTCTAGACTCTCCATTCCACTTCAGCCATCTCCTTCACCTCACTCACTAGCTACTTGAATATAGGGCAAAGTTCTTTTTCCAAAACTGACCCAAGGAAAGGAGGAAATTACCCTATAGTTGAGTCCTTACAATTATTTTATTTTTGAAGAACAAAACACTGTTTAGAAAAGATACAAAGCCTAAAAAAACTTCAGGCAATACTAGTTTAGGACATTGAAACAGGTCACCTGATAAAATAAGTTAAAAAGGATGACAAAGAAATTCAACACAAGCTTCATAATTATTTGGGGGGGGAGATACAGTATATAAACTCCAAATTAAAACTTTCAGATGCCATTATAAATAAGGCTACCAAAGATCACTTGAAAGGTTTCATTCTAAAGCTCATGAATAGCAAACAGTACTTGTGACTTGAGATTAAAATTCCCAGAAAAAGTACCACATCCAGTGTTTTTAAACACTCTATCTTAAACCACTCAAGCAAAAATTAAGATCATGTACTCCGTGAAATTGAGAAGCTAACTCTGGTATTGAGTAAGACGCAAATGTTTTAACAAAACAAATGAACCAAACATCCAAAACAGAAATAGACATATAAACAAGAGAAGGGACTTGCCATAGGGGAGGATGGTAAGGATATGAGTGAAATAGGTGAAGGAGATAAAGAGGTACAAGCTTCAAATTATAAAATACATTAGTCACAGAGATGGAAGTACAGCATAGGGAATACAGCCAATAATATTGTAATTTCTTTGTAAATTGACAGATGGTAACTACACTTATCATGGTGAGCATTTGGTAATGTATATAATTGTCAAATCATATGTTGTATACCTGAAATTAACACACAATATTGTATATCAACTGTATTTCAATAAAAAAGATAAAAATGCATGTGAAAGGTTTGAATAATGTTATTTCGTGAAATAAGTATAAAGAAGGCAGTATTTGTAAAGTAATATTTTATACTATATAATTTTAAAAACTTATGTATAACTTAATAAGCTAAATTTAATGGCTATTTCTTCTGCAACCTTAAAAAGTTTATAAATTCACACTAACCAAAATATCTTTATTATCTCATCACTGGGAAAATGAAAAACATCTTATATTCAGACACACACAAAAAATCCTTATATTTCTTTTTAAAGCATCTAGGCTCATTCACTCCATCCAGGAGTCACAAGACACAATTCAAGTCTCTCCTCCATCCCCTAGAGCATTCTCAATCATTCTCACATTCTCTCAATTTTTATTACCTAAAACTATTTGAAAATATTTTATTATATGGACCATTCACTCAGAACACGTTACATTTTGCCTTATAATGTTAATCCTTTTTATTCCATTAATATGTTTTTGTTCTCAGAGTCTAAGCTCCCATAGGTAAGAACCATGTATTACTTCTTTGCATCCACCGTACCACTTAGAGCTGACTGATTTTCTAGAAAATAGAAAGCTGTGGATCTGGTGCTCCAAACATACTAAAGAATGACAAAGCAAAACTGCCTTCCAAACAACAGATCTGCAGGACACTGACCACTAACTGAGTAAAGTTGAGTAATTTGCACAAGGTTGATGCTACTAAAATCCAGTGTCTTCCCAATTCCCAACTGTTGATCCTCTATTGACCAATTACCACCTGATTTGCATACTTTCTACATATAAACATTCATAAGTCAAGGTGTTAAAAGAGTACACCCCATTGGGTTGGTTATGTTTTTTTCCTTTTCAGTTCTATAAACTGCAAACTCCCCTCCTAACTTTATATGACTGAAAGTAATGCAACTTGTTCTGAGAAATGATTCTCTGCTTACTTCCACAGAGATGAAAAACCATAGCACCTTCTGTGCATGACCATCCTCTCCCCAGCCTCCTCTCCCACTGCCACTACAAGAAGGGATGGAAGACAGACAGAGAAAATAGAAAAGAAATAGTACCAGTGGCAGCAGACGATGAATGTGTATCCGGGTTACATGATTTCATGGTAAATCAATCAATGTCCACTTTGGAAATGTCTTGGGTACCAATTGTCAGACATTGCCACTTAGAATTGAATCAGTATTAACAGAAGATACAGAATCATAAATAATTAAGGCCTAAAAGAAAGCAGTATGAATCATTTATAATATTGCCAAACCAATGAAAGGGAAAGGTTCCAGGGTGATAAGAATCAAAAGTTTCAATAAACCCAAATCTTTCTCATTGCTTAATATCACCAGCGAGCAGGAATAAAAGAAATACACAGAAAGAATGCTGTATAGTAATTAATAATTCCAGTTTCAGGGTTAGAGAACTAGGTTCAGAGAATAGGTCTTTCACTGAACCTGTTATCTTAGGCAAGTCACTTCACCTTGCAATATGCAAAATGGAAGGCCATAATAATACTTATTTCCTAGGGCTATTGTGAGAACTAATGAGAGAAACAGATACAAAGTACTTAAGATAGGACCTAATGTATGGAGAGCACACAATATGCTTATTATTTCTTTGTTTATTTATTTGAAGTAGGAGAGGTGAGCTTTTCCACTTGGTTCTGTTGCTCTAGGCAAGGCAATTTCAGGTACAGTGATAAATAGGAAGTCAGGAAACTTGGATTCTGCCCTGGCTTTCTCAATAACTTGTTCTTTGACCTTGGCTAATTTCTTTATCTTTCTGAGCCTTTACTTTACCAAATCTATAAAAATAAGAGGGCTGGACTAAATTATCTTGTATTAGTCAGGGATCTCCAGAGAAACAAAGCTAACAGGATGTTAAAGAAAGAGAGAGAAAGGGATTTTTTTTTTTTTTTAAGGAATTGGCGTATGCAATTATGGAGGCTGGCAAATCCAAAATCTGCAGCATGTGCAGGAGATCTAGGAAGAGCCAATGTTGCAGTTCAAGTATCAAGGCCATTTATTACAGAATTTTCTCTTGCCCAGGAGAGGTCAATCTTTGTTTTGTCCAGGCCTACAACTGATTGGATGAGGACCACCCACATTATGGAGGGCAATCTGCTTTACTCAAAGTTCACTAATTTAAATATAAATCTCAACCATGAGATATCACCTCACACCAGTTAGGATGGCTGACAAAAAAAAGGCAAGCAACAACAAATGCTGGCAAGGATGCGGAGAAAGGAGAGCCCTCCTACACTGTTGGTGGGAATGCAAATTAGTTCAACCATTGTGGAAAGCAATATGGAGGTTCCTCAAAAAAAACTAAAAATAGAAATACCATTTGACCCAGGAATTCAACTCCTAGGAATTTACACAAAGAAAACAAGATCCCTGATTCATAAAGATATATGCACCCCTATGTTTATCGCAGCACTATTTACAATAGCCAAGATATGGAAGCAACCTAAGTGTCCATCAGTAGATGAATAGATAAAGAAGATGTGGTACATATACACAATGGAATATTATTCAGCCATAAAAAGAAAACAAATCCTACTATTTGCAACAACATGGATGGAGCTAGAGGGTATTATGCTCAGTGAAATAAGCCAGGCAGAGAAAGACAAATACCAAATGACTTCACTCATTTGTGGAGTATAAAAACAAAGCAAAACTGAAGGAACAAGATAGCAGCAGACTCATAGACTCTCAGAAGGGACTAGTGGTTACCAAAGGGGAGGGGTTGGGAGGGTAGGTGGTGAGGGAGAAGGGGATTTAGGAGCACTATAATTAGAAATGACAATATAGGTAGGTCACAGGGAAGGCAGTACAGCACAGAGAAGACAAGTAATGACTTTATAACATCTTACTATGCTGATAAGACAACTATAATGGGGGGATGAGGACTTGTTAATATGGGTGAATGTTGAAATCACAACGTTGCTCATGTGAAACCTTCATAAGACTGTATATCAGTGATACTTTAATAATAAATAAATATATATATATATATAAATCTCACCCAGAACATCCTCACAGAAACATCAAGAATAATGTTTGAACAGACATCCAGGCACTATGTTCCAGCCAAGTTGAAACACAAAATTAACCATCATAGACATCTAGGATCCTTTCCAGCCCTAAGATTCCATAACCTCTGACTTTTGCACCTGGGAAGGCACTTCATAAAGTCTACTGATGTAAATGCAAGTACACACATACATACACCTCAATAAAGTTAAAACCACTTTAACAAGTTAATAGGATAACAGGACAGGAAAGAAAGCTAGACTATATGTAAAATCTCCAAGGACTCCTTGTAGGTTTTAAAACTAGCCACAAATTCTTAGGCAATCTTCCCATCAAGAAGTGGGCTCTTGTATCTAAGTAGGGTTGTGACTGCTTCAACCAATAAAGTACAACAGTACTACATTATGTGACTTCTTAAGCTAGATGATAAATGGCTGTAGAGCTTCCACTTGGTTTTCTTAAATACCCACTCTTGGGAAATTCCCTTTCAGAATCTGGCCCCAAGCTTTGAAAAAAAGCACAAGCTACATGGAGAAGCCACATAGAAATTATTTAGTTTACTGTCCCAGCTGAACTCAGCCTTGCAGTCATCCCAACACGTTCCAGACATGTGAGTGATGAAATCACCTTCGAGGTAAATCCTCCAGCCCCATATATTCCAGCTGCAAATCATTTGATTAACCCTAAGTGATCTGAATCATCCCAGCCGAGGCTTTGGACATCATGATGCAGACATGCCATTCCTACCATAACCTTTCTCAATTTCTGATCTGTGTAATCTATAAGCATACTAAGATGCTTCTTTTATGTCACTAAGTTTTGGAATTTTATTACACAGTAACAGGAACACCTTTTTAAAACTAGGATTCAATATCAGAACAGATTCAATATCAACTTCACAAGCACACTGCTAGACACTTTTTAATGTACTTTTTGTTTAATCCTCATAATTTTGTGAAGTAATTATAATTACCTGAGGATTAAAGCAATTAAGTTAGCCAATTAGCCACAATCTTACAGTAAGTATTAGAAATAGAATTCTAAATTATGATTTCAGATACCATGTCTAATATTATAATGCCACCATGTTGTCATATTCATCTCTAAAGGCATATTTTAACCAAGATTTTCCTTAAAGCCATTTACTACAGGGACCTGTAGGAAATATTGAGAGGGGTTCACTTTGATAAGTATGAGGCTGGGAGAGGAAGTAGAGGTGGGTACTGAAATGGATATGTGAATAAGAGAAACAGAACCTCAAAAAGTAGGAATTTGGACTTAGGGTAAAAGCAGACTGAGTGACACAATGAACCAGTACCCTTCATCTCCAAGGCATTCTCTTTATCCTTCTAACCAAATAACTAAAAGAATCTCTTAAGAATTACAAACTTGGTTGGGGGGATAGGGGAAGTGAGGCATGGCTGTGCATTAAGCTCCCCAGGTGATTTTAGCATATTCAAGATTGACTAATCCCAAACTAATATGACCAACACCAAAGATCAATGATGCTCTCTTGGTTTTGCTTCAACAGGGAAATCCGTTATTTTCCCTGACATGATTTAATGGCTTCTCTAAGAAGCAAACAGACCTTAAGACAAAACAGTATCAGTATCTGACCTTTGGAGGTAAAAGTAATATTACTTGACTTTCACAATTAATAAAGTATATATTTGCAAGTTTGGCACACTCAGTTGGGGTAGGGTAGGAGTGGTTTAAAAACATTTAAAAAGGTATTTGGAGGATTCAAGATGGCGACGTGAGAGGTGAGACAGAGAACTCCTCCCAAAACCACAGATAGTGTGAAAATATAGTTAATACAACGAACCCTAAAACAGCAAAAGGAAAGAAGACTGCAACAGACTGCATACAGTCCTCACGAACAGAGCACACCTTACAAAACAGGGTAACGTATGAAAGCCTTGATCCGGCAGGATCCAAAACCTTCCCCACACCAGCTCACTGGCGGGAGGAAGAGAAACAGAGCAGGAAAAGGTGTGGAAGCCTGGGACTGCTGAACACCTAGTCCTGGAATTGTGTGGTGCTTTGGAGGATGGGGAGCTGGGACAGGTGAAGTGCTTGAAAGACAGATTCCGGCTGTTTGTGGAGGACAGGATCCACACCCGGCAGCTCTGGGACAAGGGAAAGGCAGGAGGTCTGACAGGCTTCCTAGCAGCAAGAGGGCTGCTGAAGGGGTGGGGTTTGCACGGACCTTGCTGCACAGGAGAAGGGATAAGAGGACAAGGTTGTCTGGGCGCACTCTGTCCAGCATATTGGGAACTTTGGGAGGCGTCAGGTGTTGCACCCCACTGGCTGGCTACTCAGCTCCAAGGACCCCCACTGTGACACACAGCCTGCCGAGCCTTCCTCCTGGCCTGCTGGCACTGGCTCGCAAACCGGCAGTCAATGCTCTGGCGTCAGGCCAGCCAGAGGGAGGCCGCCCCTATAACAGCTAGAGACAATAAGCACAGAGGCTTATACTTGGGTGCTCAGCCCACTGACTCTGATACTGGTGACAGGGAGGACAGACGAGAATGAGGAAACATATCTTTCCTCCCCCCAGGCACCAGCTTTGCTCCACTATGACCCCAACCTCATTCGAGGGGCTGAGAAGCTCCAGAGACTGGAGCTTCTCGACAATAGAGGGCAACACACAGAAATATGAAACGTCAAATGAACATGGTTCAGACCAAAATCCCCAAACCCCAGAAAAAGGACCAAATGAAACTGAACTCACCAATCTTCCTGAAAGAGAGTTCAAAATAAAATTCATGAACGTGCTTATGGAGGTACAGAAAACTTCCATATTCAAGAAATCAGGAACGAATTTAGACGGATATTCAATCACTAAGAAATTCCACATCTGAAATGAAACATACAATGGAGGGATTTGAAAGCAGACTAGATATAGTAGAAGAGACGATAAGTGGAATAGAAATTAGAGAAAAGGAATACAAAGAAGCTGTGGCACAGAGAGAAAAAAAGATCTCTAAGAATGAAAGAATATTGAGAAAACTGTGTGACCAATCCAAATGCAACAATATTTGCATAATAGGAGTACCAGAAGAAGAAGAGAGAAAAAGGGATAGAAAGTGTCATAGAGGAGGTAATTGCTGAAAACTTCAACAATCTGAGGAAGGAAATAGTCTCTCAAGCCATGGAGGTGCACAGATCTCCCAACACAAGGGACCCAAGGAAGACAACATCAAGACATATAATAATTAAAATGGCAAAGATCAAGAATAAAGACAGACTTTTAAAAGCAGCTAGAGAGAGAAAACAGATCACATACAAAGGAAAACCCATCAGGCTATCATCAGATTTCTCAACAGAAACTTTACAGGACAGAAGGGACTGGCATGATATATTTAATGTAATCAAGCAGAAGGGCCTCAAACCAAGAATACTCTACTTGACAAGGTTATCATTTAAATTTGAAGGAGGGATTAAACAATTTTCAGATAAACAAAACCTGAGAGAATTTACCTCCCACAAACCACCTCTACAGTATATTTTGGAGGGACTCCTATAGATGGAATATTCCTAAGACTAAACAGATGTCACACAAGGGATAGACAAAGAGTACAGAATATGATTCATAACATACAAAGAATGGAAGAGGAAGAAAAAGGAGGAGAAAAAAAGAATCTTTAGGTTTTGTTTGTAATAACATAAAAGGGACTTAAATTAGACTGTTAGACAGTAAGGGAATAGCCCTTGAACCTTATGGACCCATAAATGCAGTCTCAATAAGTACACACCTATCGATAATCACCCTAAATGTAAATGGTCTGAATACACCAATCAAAAGACAAAGAGTCATTGAATGGATAAAAAAACAAGACCCATCAATATGCTGCCTACAAGAGACTCACATCAAACCCAAAGACATACACAGACTGAAAGCAAATGGATGGAAAAAGATATCTCATGTAACTAATACGGAGAAAAAAGCAGGAGTTGCAGGACTCGTATCAGACAAAATAGACTTCAAAACAAAGAAAGTCACAAGAGAAAAAGAAGGACATTACATAATGATAAAAGGGTCAGTCCAAAAAAGGATATAACTATTATAAATATCTATGCACCCAACACAGGATCACCTACATATGTGAAACAAATACTAACAGAATTAAAGGCGGAAATAGACTGCAATGCATTCATTTTGGGAGACGTCAACACACCGCTCACTTTAAAGGACAGATCAAGCAGACAGAAAATAAATAGAGAGACAGAGGCACCGAACAAGTACTAGAACAGATAGACCTAACGGACATCTACAGAAGACTCATCCAAAAGCAACAGGATACACATGCTTCTCAAGTGCACATAGAACATTTTCAGGAATAGATCATATACTAGGCCACAAAAAGAACCTCAGTAAATTAAAAAAGACTGAAATTGTACCAACAGCTTCCCAGATTACAAAGGTATGAAACTAAAAATAAATTACTCCAAGATAATGAAAAAGCCAACAAACACATGGAGGCTTAATAACATGCTCCTAAATAATCAATGGATCAATGACCAAGTAAAAACAGAGATCAATGACAACAATAATTCAACACCACAATATCTGTAGGATGCAGCGAAGGCCGTGCTAAGAGGGAAATATATTGCAATACAGACCTACCTCAGAAAAGAAGAACAATCCCAAATGAACAGTCTAAACTCACAACTAATGAAACTAGAAAAGGAAGAACAAATGAGGCCCAAAGTCAGTATAACGAGGGACATAATAAAGATCAGACCATAAATAAATAAAATCGAGAAGAATAAAACAATAGAAAGAATCAATGAAAGCAGGAGCTGGTTCTTTGAAGAAATATACAAAATATATAAACCCCTAGACATACTTACAGAAAAAAAGAGGTCTACACACATAAAAAGAATCAGAAATGAGAAAGGAGAAATCACTACAGACACCACAGAAATACAAAGAATTATGAGGCAATACTATTAAAAATTATATTCTAACAAACTGGATAACCTAAAAGAAATGGACAACTTTCTAGAAAAATACAACCTACCAAGGCTGACCCAGAAAGAAACAGAAAATCTGTATAGACCAATTACCAGCAAAGAAATTGAACTGGTAATCAAAAAACTACTTAGGAACAAAACTCCTGTATCAGATGATTTCACTGCTGAATTTTATCAAACATTTAGTGAAGACCTAATACCCATCCTCCTTAAAGTTCTCCAAAAAGTAGAAGAGGAAGGAATACTCCCAAACTCATACTATGAGGAAAACATCACTCTAATACAAAAACCAGGCAAAGACACCACAAAAAAAGAAAACTACAGACCAATATCCCTGATGAACAAAGGTGCAAAAATACTAAACAAAATATTACCAAACCGAATTCAAAAATACATCAAAAAGATCATCCATCATGATCAAGTAGGATTTATTCCAGGGATGCAAAGATGGTACAACATTCAAAAATCCATCAACATCATCCACCATATCAACAAAAAGAAGGACAAAAACCACATGATCATTTCCATAGATGCTGAAAAAGCATTAGAGAAAGTTCAACATCCATTCATAATAAAAACTCTCAACACAATGGGTATAGAGGGTAAGTACCTAAACACAATAAAGGCCATATATTACAAACCCACAGCCAACATTATACTTAACAGAGAGAAGCTGAAAGCTTTTTCTTTAAGATCGGGAACAAGACAAGGATGCTCATTCTCCCCACTTCTATTCAACAGTTCTGGAGGTACTACCACGGCAATCAGACAACACAAAGAAATAAAAGGCATCCAGATTGGTAAGGAAGAAGTTAAACTGTTTACCGATGACATGATATGGTATGTAAAAAATCCCTAAAACATCCACCCAAAACTACCAGAACTAATAACTGAATTTAGCAAAGTTGCGGGATACAAAATTAATACACAGAAGTCTGTGGCATTCCTATATACTAACGATGAACTAGCAGAAAGAGAAACCAGGAAAACAGTTCTATTTACAATTGCATTAAAAAAATAAAATACCTAGGAATAAACCTAATCAAGGAGGTGAAAGACCTATACCATGAAAACTACATTACACTCATGAGAGAAATTAAACAGGACATGAATAAATGGAAATACACCCTGTGTTCGTGGATTGGAAGAATTAATATTTTCAAAATGGCCATCCTGCATAAAAGAAATTACAGATTCAATGCAATCCCTATCAAAATAACAACAGCATTCTTCCACAAACTACAACAAATAGAACTAGAACCATAAAATTCACATGGTACCACAAACAATGAAATAGAAACATAAAATTCATATGGAACTACAAAAGACCCCAAACAGCCAAAGCAATCCTGAGAAGGAAGAATAAAGCTCGGGAGATTACACTCCACAACTTCAAGCTCAACTACAAAGCCACAGTAATCAAAACAATTTGCTGGTAGCACAGGAACAGAACCATAGATTAATGGAATAGAACAGAGAGTCCAGATATAAACCCAAGCATATATGGACAATTAATATATGATAAATGAGCCATGGATATACAATGGGGAAAAGACAGCCTCTTCAACAACTGGTGTTGGCAAAACTGGACAGCTACATGTAAGAGAATGAAACTGGACTATTGCCTAACTCTATACACAAAAGTAAACTCGAAATGGATCAAAGACCTGAAACCATGAAACTCTTAGAAGAAACCATAGGCAAAAATCTCCTGAATATAAACGTGAGCAACTTTTTCCTGAACATATCTCCTCAGGAAAGGGAAACAAAAGCAAAATTGAACAACTGGGACTATGTCAAACTAAAAAGCATCTGTACCACAAAAGGCACCATCAGTAGAACAAAAGGGCATCCTACAGTATGGGAGAATATATTCATAAATGACATATCCAATAAGGGGTTAACATAAAAAAATACATAAAGAACTCACAGGCCTCAACACCCAAAAAGCAAATAATCCAATTAAAAAAATGGGTGAAGGATCTGAACAGACAATTCTCCAAAAAAGAAATTCAGGTGGCCAACAGGCACATGAGAAGATGCTCCACATCGCTAATCATCAGAGAAATGCAAATTAAAACCACAAGGAGGTATCACCTCACACCAGTTAGGATGGCCAACATCCAAAAGACAAGCAACAACAAATGCTGGCGAGGATGTGGAGAAAGGGGAATCCTCCTACACTGTTTGTGGTAATGTAAACTAGTTCAATCATTGTGGAAAGTTTTATGGAGGTTCCTCAAAAAACTAAAAATAGGATTACCATTTTTCCCAGGAATTCCACTCCTAGGTGTAATTTGCCCCAAGAAAACAAGATGCAAGATTCAAACAGACATATGTACCCTTATGTTTAGCACAGCCCTATTTACAATAGCCAAGGTATGGAAACAACCTAAGTTTCCATCAGTAGATGAATGGATAAAGAAGATGTGGTACATATACACAATGGAATATTATTCAGCCATAAGAAGAAAACAAATCCTACCATTTGCAACAACATGGATGGAGCTAGAGGGTATTATGCTCGGTGAAATAAGCCAGGCGGAGAAAGACAAGTACCAAATGATTTCATTCATTTGTGAAGTATAACTACAAAGCAAAACTGAAAGAACAAAACAGTAGCAGATTCACAGACTCCAAGGAGGGACTCCCCAAGGAGCTGGAGAGGGTGAGTGGCGAGGGAGGGAGAACAGGATTGAGGGGCATTATGATTGGCACACATGGACTGTGTGGGGGTCACAGGGAAGATAGTGTTAACACAGAGAAGACAAGTAGTGACTCTGTGGCATCTTGTTATGCTGATGGACAGTGATTGTGGGGGCCTTAGGGTGGCCTCGATAATATGGGTGAATGTAGTGACCACAATGTTGCTTATGTGAAATCTTCATAAGATTGTATATCAATGATAACTTAATAAAAAGAATGATTTTTAAAGAGTATATAATTACCAAATGGCAAAACGAAGGGGACAGGAAGGAATAATATCAGACAGAGAGTTTCATTTCGTTGCACCTATGGCTCACCCAACATGGTAACCTGCTTCATCAAAGCCAGCAAGAGTGAGAGTCTCTAGCAAGATGGAATTTGAAATCCTATGTAACCTAATCACATAAATGACAGCTTCTCATTTTGTTGTAAAGACAGTCTCTAATTTACAATGGTTCAGGATATGGTTTTTCAACTTTACAATGGTGCAGAAGCAATACACATTCAATAGAAATCACACTTCAAATTTTGAATTTTTATCTTTCCCTGGGTTAGCAATATATGGTATGATATATTTTTGTGATGCTAGCTGAAAAACAGCAAGCTTCAGCTCCTGGTCAGCCAAGAGATCACAAGGGTAAACGACCAATATACTTAGAACCATCTGTATCCATACAACCATTCTGTTTTTCACTTTCGGTACAATACTCAAGGAACTACATGAGACAATCAACACTTTATTATAAAATAGGCTTTTTTAAGATGATTTTGCACAACTGTAGGGTAACGTGAGTGTTCTGAGGTAGTTTTAAAGAAGGTTAGGCTATGCTATTATGTTCAGTATATTAGGTGTCTTAAATGCATTTTCTGTTTAACAATGGGTTTATCAGGATGCATCGTATGTCAAGGAAGATCAGTTTAATATTGGTAAGAAGCAAGTCACAGGTCCCACTCACACCTGAGGGAAGGGAATGAACACCCAGAAACAGGAATCACTAGAAGCCATCTTAGATTCAGCCAGCCATAGAAACCTGTAAAGTATCAATACCCTGCAAAGGACAGAAATCATACAAAATATACTCCCCATAATGCTGTAATTTTGGCAGAACATATTAACAAAGATCATTTTTTAAACAATCACATATTTCAAATTTTATACATATCCTTCTAAATGTATCCATTTGAATCCTAAATGTGTCCATGTAAATTCTAAATAAATCTATTTTAATCTGTTTTTATGTTCCATTCCTATACTTAAATTGGGTCATATATGTTTTTTAAGTTCTTGCCTGATAATGGAAGTATATGGATTTCCTATTAATCTGTTTCTATTGTCTGTGTCTCTTGGTGTGCAGCAAAATTTTTATTTCTAGTAGGACTTTTATTTGTCACTGATTATCAAACAGTGGGAGTAAAAAAACTACTATCTATTAGAGGCTGAATTGGCTTTTTCTCTTGGAAAACTTCCACACAAAAACCAGATCATCTTATTCTAGTCAAGGTTTGAGATGATTCAAAATTGGACCTCATTTCTTCTGAGGGCTGGCCTACTTCCAGTTCACTTTTGTTCCGTAAGTATATCCCTTAAGGTTCCCAACTTAAATCGTCTAGGGTGTTCACCAGAGCTCTTTAATAGAAACTGACCCATACTCTCCCTCATCCCTTCCACCCCCTACCCTGTGATATTATGGAAATAAAAATACAATAACTGATATTAAGAACTTTGAAGGTAGGTTTAACACCAGATTAGACACAACTAAAGAGATAGTGTATAGAAGATAAATCAAAAGAAAATATCCAAAGGAAACACGGGAAGACAAAAGAACAGAAGAACAGAATAATTAGTAAAATAGATATTTGGAATGTCTCATACCATACCAGACAGCAAAAGGTATTACACATATGTAAATAGATTCCAGACCTAGAAGAGAGAAAGAATGGGACAAAACCTTTATATAAAGGGATAATACTAACACTTTCTAAAAGTGATGGACATCAAGACACATAAAGAAACCCTGTGAAGTTCAGACAAGGTAAAAAGAAAGTCACACCTAGGCACATATTAGTTAAATTGCTGAAAACCAAAGAAAAAGAAAATCTTAAAAGCAGCCAAAAAGAAAAATTTTTATTTACTTCCCAGGAGCAAAAGTAAATCCAAAACATGTTGGCTTCCCAGAAACAATGGAAGGAAATAAAATGTCTTCAAAGTAATGAAAAAAATAGATAAACTTTCTAACCTAGAATTCTATATCCAGTAAAAAATAGTCTTCAAAAAATGCAGTTAGAAAAAAGCATACATAAGATAAAGACATTTCTGAAAACATATTTAAAAAGACAGTATTTTGTTAATAGACCCACAATAAAGCAAAAACTAAAATATGTTCTTCAAGCAGAACGAAAATGGTACTAGATAGAAGGGAAGAAATGCAGAGAGGAATAAAAAGCAACAAAAAGAGTAAATAGAAGGTAAATCTAAATGTGTATTATGAAACAATAATAATGTCTTATACCACTTAAAATGTATATAAAATTAAAATATGTAACAAAATACATAAAACATAATGATCAATAAATGGATGTTAAGTGTTGTTCTAATGTCCTTGCTTTATCTGGAGAGTGTAAAACTCTACATTAATATTAGGTTTTAAAAAAACAGTGGTACATGTTTAACTTCCACCATAATCATGTTAAGAAGAATAATAGAACATATAATAAACAAGGATTGTACATCCTTGCAGGATATAAGGTTAAGATATAAAAGTTCAACACTTTCCTACATACCAGCAATGAACAATTAAAATTTGAAATTAAAAACACAATACTCTTTATATTAGTACCCAAAAAAAGAAACATTTACTTCTAAATTTAACAAAATTCCAGGTACAGACAGCTTTACTGATGAATTCAACCAAACTTTCAAGAAAGAAAACACGAATCTTAAACAGACTCTTCTAAAAAAAGAGAGAGGGCCAACATTTCTGAACTTATTAGAGGTGTTGCCAGATAAAATACAGGATGTCAAATTAAATCTGAATTCCAGATAAACAACAAATATTTTTTAGTATAAGTGTGCATGGGATTTTCGGAAACCCTTGCTGAAGCCAAACAACCTTAATGCCAAAACAAGTTAACATTACATTTGTCCTTATTTTATCTGGAAAGTGGTAAAACTTTACAAGAAACCATATACCAGTTTTGTTCATGAGCAAAGATGCAACATTCCTAAAAATATTAGCAAAGTACATCCAGAAGAATATGGAAAAGAATAATAGGTAATGTTCAAATACCAATCAAAGTAATTCACAACGGTAACAGAATAAAGAAATTTTCTATGGCCATTTCAATCTATGTACAAAACGTATTTAATAAACCTTAATATCAATTATACTAACTAAGAGATAATTTTTTTTAAGAGTAGAAAAAAATACCTTTAGAAAGAAATACCTTTAACCTGTACAGGGTGGCTACAGAAAACCTACAAGTAACATCACTTTTGGTTTAAACATTGAAATATCTACCCGTAAGAATGGGAATAATTCAAGGAAGCACATGAGCATCATTTAATTCAACACTACAAGAGTTCTGAGCCAATAAAATATGCAAGAAGAGGAAATTCAAAATATTGGGAACAAGGAATGAAAACTTAAAAACAAACCATTTACAACAGTATCACAAAAGTTTAAGTGCCTAGGGAATATCTAATGAAAAATGTGAAAAACTACAACAAAGAAAATGAAAAAAGAGTACTTAGAGATATTAAGACAAGTTCACTAAATGGAGTGATACTCTATATTCATGAATTTGAAGACTTTATGCTGTAAAGATATTAATTTTTTCCAGATTCATCTTCAAATTCAATACAATCTCAATTATAATCCTGGCACATATTTTTTTTATTATGGTATCATTACTATACAATCACATGAGCAACATTGTGGTTACTTAGATTCCCCCCATTATCAAGTCCCCACCACATACCCCATTACAGTCACTGTCCATCAGCATGGCAAGATGCTATAGAGTCACTACTTCTCTGGGCTATACTGCCTTCCCCGTGCCCCCGCTACATTATGTGTGCTAATCATAATGACCCTTAAACCACTTATCCCGCCCCAGTCCCCTTCCCTTTGGTAACTGTTAGTCCATTCCTGGCTTCTGTGAGTCTCCTGCTGTTTTGTTTCTTGTTTTTGCTTTGTTGTTATATTCAACAGGTGAGTGAAATCATTTGTACTTGCCTTTCCCAACCCGGCTGATTTCACCGAATATAATACCCTCTTAGCTCCATCCATGTTGTTGTAACTGGTAGGATTTGTTTTCTTCTTATGGCTGAATAATATTCCATTGTGTATATGAACCACCTCTTTTATCCATTCATCTACAGCAGACACTTGGGTTGCTTTCATTTCTTGGATATTGTAAATAGTGCTGCAATAAACATAGGGGTGCATATGTCTTTTGGTATCTGGGATCCGGCATTCTTAGGGTAAATTCCTAGGAGTGGGATTCCTGGGTCGAATGGTATTTCTATTTTGAGTTTTTTGAGGAACCTACATACTGCTTTCCACAATGACCGAACTAATTTACAATCCCACCAGCAGTGTAGGAGGATTCCCCTTTCTCCACATCCTCGCCAGCATTTGTTGTTGCTTGTCTTTTGGATGTTGGCCATCCTAACTGGTATGAGGTGATACCTCATTGTGATTTTAATTTGCATTTCTCTGATGATTAGCGATGTGGAGCATCTTTCCATGTGCCTATTAGCCATCTGAATTTCTTCTTTGGAGAACTGTCTCTTCATATCCTCTGCCCATTTTTTAAATTGGATTATTTGCTTTTTGGTTGTTGAGGTGTGTAAACTCTTTATATATTTTGGATGTCAACCTCTTATTGGATATGTCATTTATAAATATATTCTCCCATACTTTAGGATGCTTTTTTGTTCTACTGATGGTGTCCTTTGCTGTACAGAAGCTTTTTTGTTTGATATAGTCCCACTTGTTCATTTCTGCTTTTGTTTCCCTTGCCCGGGGAGATATGTTCATGAAAAAGTTGCTCATGTTTATATTCAAGAGATTTTTACCTATGTTTTCTTCTAAGAGTTTTATGGTTTCATGACTTTGATCAATTTTGAGTTTACTTTTGTGTATGGGGTTAGACAATAATCCAGTTTCCCTCTCTTACGTGTAGCTGTCCAGTTTTGCCAACACCAGTTGTTGAAGCGGCTGTCATTTCCCCATTATATCCATGGCTTCTTTATCATATTTTAATTGACCATATGTATTTAGGTTACTATCTGGACTCTCTATTCTGTTTCACTGGTCTATGGGTCTGTTCTTTTACCAGTACCAAATTGTCTTGATTACTGTGGCTTTGTAGTAGAGGTTGAAGGTGGGGAGCGTAATCCCCCCCGACTTTATTCTTCCTTCTCAGGATTGCTTTAGTTATTGGCGGTCTTTTGTGGTTCCATATGAATTTTCGAACTATTTACTAGTTCACTGAAGAATGCTGTCGGTATTTTGATAGGGATTGCATTGAATCTGCAGATTGCTTTAGGCAGGATGACCATTTTAACAATATTAATTCTACGTTCCTACCCAAGAGCATAGGATGAATTTCCATTTATTACTGTCCTCTTTAATTTCTCTCAAGAGTGTCTTATAGTTTTCAGGGTATAGGTCTTTCACTTCACGGTTAGGTTTATTCCTAGGTATTTTACTCTTTTTGATGCAATTGGAAATGGAATTGTTTTCCTGATTTCTCTTTCGGCTAGTTCATTGTTAGTATATAGGAATGCCACAGATTTCTGCATATTAATTTTGTATCCTGCAACTTTGCTGGATTCAGATATTAGATCTAGTAATTTTGGGGTGGATTCTTTAGGGATTTTTATGTACAATATCATGTCATTTGCAAACAGTTACCATTTGACTTCTTCCTTCCCAATCTGGAAGCCTTTGTTTCTTTCTGTTGTCTGATTGCCGTGACTAGGACCTCCAGTACTATGTTGAATAAAAGTGGGGAGAGTAGGCATCCTTATCTTGTTCCTGATCTTAGAGGAAAAGCTTTCAGCATTTCACTGTTAAGTATGATGTTGGCTGTGGGTTTGTCATATTATTTATTATGTTGAGGTACTTGACCTCTATACCCGTTTTCTTGAAAGTTTTTATCATGAATTGGTGTTGAATTTTGGCAAACGCTTTTTCAGCATCTATGGAGATGATCATGTGGTTTTTGACCTTTTTATTGATATAGTAGATGATGTTGATGGATATTCGAATACTGTACCAACCTTGCATCCTTGGGATGAATCCCACTTGACCATAATGTATGATCCTCTTGATGTATTTTTGAATTTGGTTGCTAATATTTTGTTGAGTATTTTTGCATCTATGTTCATCAGGGATATTGGTCTGTTCTTTTCCTTTTTTGTGGTGTCTTTCCCTGGTTTTGGTATTAGAGTGATGCTGGCTTCACAGAATAAGTTTGAAAGTATTCCCTCCTCTTCTATTTTTTGGAAACCTTTAAGAGAATGGGTATTATGTCTTCTCTAAATGTCTGATAAAATTCATCAGTGAAGTCATCTGGTCCGGGTATTTTGCTCTTGGGTAGTTCTTTGAATACCAATTCAATTTCATTGCAGGTAATTGGTCACCAGATTTTCTTTTTCTTCCTGGGTCAGTCTTGGGAGGTTGTATTTTCCTAGAAAGTTGTCATTTCTTCTAGGTTATCCAGTTTGTTAGCATATAGTTTTTCACAGTACTCTCTGAGAGACTTCCTAACAAAGAAGACCTTAGCAAGAGGCCTGCTAAGGGGGCAAGGACTGCACAGAGCTTACTGCTCAGGAGAAAGGACAGGTAGACAAAATTGTCCGGGTGTACTCTGCACAGCAGATTGGGAATTTTCTGATCTTCAGGTGTGCCAGCTCCCTGGCTGCCTACACAGCTCCAAGAACCCCTTCTGTGACAGGCAGACTAGTGCACCTTTCACCTGGCCAGCCCCACTGGTGTTGCAAACCTGGAAACCCTTCCCTGGTGTTAGGCCAGCCAGAGGTAAGATCTCTCTACAGCAACTAAAAAGGCAAAGCACAGAGGCTTATACCTGTGTGCTCAGCCCACTGGTTCAGACAGTGGAGACAGGCATAGCAGCCAGGAACCAGGAAACAGCCCTTTCCTCCCCCGAGGCACCAATACCACTCCCCTACAATCCCTGACATTGCTTCAGGGGCTGAGCAGCTCCAGAAAGTAGAGCTTCTGGGCACTACAGGGCTCCATACACAAATATGAAACGCCAAAGGAACCTGGTCCAGAGTAAAATTATGAATAAAACTCCTGAGAAAGATTTAAACGATATGGACCTTATGACTCTACCTGAAAGGGAGTTCAAAATAAAAATCATGAACGTGCTCATGGAGGAACCGAAAGATATTCAAGAACTCAGGAATGAGTTCTGGTCGGAGATCCAATCCTTGAAGAACACAATGGACAGTATTAAAAGCAGATTGGATACGGTGGAGGAGACGATAAATAAAATAAAAACTAGAGAAGAGGAATACAAAGAAGCTGAGGTACTGAGAGAAAAAAGGATCTCTAAGAATGAAAGAATATTTAGAAAACTATGTGACAAATCCAAGTGGAAAAATATTCACATTATAGGAGTACCAGAGGGAGAAGAGAGAGAAAAAGGGATACAAAGTGTCTTTGAAAAAATAACTGCTGAAAACTTTCCCACACTGTAGAAGGAAATAGTCTCGCAGTACACGGAAGCCCACAGAACTCCCAACACAAGGGACCCAAGGAAGAAAACACCAAGACACATAATAATTAAGATGGCAAAGGTCAAAGATAAAGACAGAGTATTAAAGGCAGCTGGAGAGAGAAAAAAGATCACCTACAAAGGAAAACCCATCAGACTATCATGAGACTTCTCAACAGAAACCTTACAGGCCAGAAGAGAATGGCATGATATATTTAACGTAATGAAACAGAAGGACCTCGAACCAAGAAGATTGTATCCAGCACGATTATCATTTAAATATGACGGAGGGATTAAACAATTTCCAGACAAAGGAAAGTTGAAAGAGTTTGCCTCTCATAAACCACCACTACAAGATATCTTAAATGGACTGCTCTACAGGGAAGCACCCCTAAGGCTAAAAAGACGTCACCAGAGAAAATAAAATCATAGCAAAGAATGCAGACAATCCAAATACTAACTAAAGGCAAAGAATAAAACACCCAATATATAAAGAATGGAGGAGAAAGAATAGGAAGGGAGAAATAAAGAAACATCAGACAGCATTCACAATAACTTAACAAGAAAGTTAAGTTACATTCTTAGATAGTAAAGAGGCAACCCTTGAACCTTTGGTAACCAGAAGTCTAAAGCCAGCAATGGCAATAAGCACATATCTATCAATAATCACCCTAAATGTAAATGGACTGAATGCACCAATCAAAAGACACAGAGTAACAGAGTGGATAAAAAAGCAAGACCCATCTATATGCTGCTTACAAGAGACTCACCTCAAACCAAAAGATATACACAGACAAAAAGTGAAGGGATGGAAAAAGATATTTCATGCAAACAACAAAGAGAAAAAAGCAGGTGTTGCAGTACTTGTATCAGACAAAATAGACTTCAAAACGAAGAAAGTAGCAAGATATAAAGAAGGAATTTACATAATGATAAAGGGGTCAGTCCAACAAGAAGATATAACCATTATAAAAATATATGCACCCAAAACAGGAGTGCGAACATATGTGAAACAAATACTAACAGAATTGAAGGAGGAAATAGACAACAATGCATTCATTTTAGGAGATTTCAAACACACCACTCACTGCAAAGGACAGATCAACCAGACAGAAAATAAGTAAAGACACAGAGGCACTGAACAACACACTGGAGCAGATTGACCTAACAGATATCTACAGAACTCTGCACCCAAAAGCAGCAGGATACACATTCTTCTCAAGTGCACATGGAACTTTTTCCAGAATAGACCACATACTAGGCCACAAAAAGAACCTCAGTAAATTCAAAAATATTGAAATCCTACCAACCAACTTCTCAGATCACAAAGGTATAAAGCTAGAAATAAATTTTAGAAAGAAATCAAAAAGGCTCACAAACACAAGGAGACTTAACAACATTCTACTAACTAATCAATGGGTTAACAACCAAATCAAAACAGAAATCAAAGAATATATGGAGACTACTGACAACAACAACACAAAGCCGCAACTTCTGTAGGATGCAGCAAAGGCAGTTCTAAGAGGAAAGTATATTGCAATCCAGGCCTATTTAAAGAGGAAGAACAATCCCAAATGTACAGTCTAAAGACACAATTACTGAAATTGGAAAAAGAAGAACAAATGACGCCCAAAGTCACCAGAAGGAGGGACATAATAAAGATCAGAGAAGAAATAAATAAAATTGAGAAGAATAAAACAATAGAAAAAATCAATGAAACCAAGAGTTGGTTCTTTGAAAAAACAAACAAAATAGATAAACCCCTAGCCAGACTCATTAAGAGAAAAAGAGAATCTACACACATAAACAGAATCAGAAATGAGAAAGGAAACATAACGACGGAGCCCACAGAAATACAAAGAATTATAAGAGAATATTATGAGCATCTGTATGCTAACAAGCTGCAAAACCTAGAAGAACTGGAGAACTTCTTAGAAAAATACAACCTTCCAAGACTGACCAAGCAAGACCAGAAAAACTAAACAGACCAATCACCAGCACGAAATCGAATCGGTAATCAAAAAACTACCCAAGAGCAAAACCCCCGAACCTGACGGATTCACCTCTGAATTCTACCAGACATATAGAGAAGAAATAATACCCATTCTCCTTAAAGTTTTCCAAAAAATAGAAGAGGAAGGAATACTTCCAAACTCTCTCTATGAAGCCAGCATCACTCTAATACCAAAACCGGGCAAAGACCTCACCAAAAAAGAAAATTACAGACCTATATCCCTGATGAACGTAGATGCAAAAATACTCAACAAAATATTAGCAAACCGAATTCAAAAATACAGCAAGAGGATCATACACCATGATCAAGTGGGACTCATCCCAGGGATGCAAGGATGGTACAACATTCGAAAATCCATCAACATCATCCATCACATCAATAAAAAGAACAAAAACCACATGATCATCTCCATAGATGCTGAAAAAGCATTTGACAAAATTCAGCATCCATTCATGATTAAAACTCTCAACAAAATGTGTATAGATGGCAAGTACCTCAACATTATAAAGGCCATTTATGACAAACCCACAGCCAACATCATACTTAACAGCGAGAAGCTGAAAGCTTTTCATCTAAGATCCGGAACAAGACAGGGATGCCCACTCTCTCCACTGTTATTCAACATAGTACTGGAGGTCCAAGCCAAGGCAATCAGACAAAACAAAGATATACAAGGCATCCACATTGGTAAAGAAGAAGTCAAATTGTCACTATTTGCAGATGACATGATACTGTACATAAAAAACCCTAAAGACTCCACTCCAAAACTACTAGAACTAATATCTGAATTCAGCAAAGTTGCAGGATACAAAATTAACACACAGAAATCTGTTGATTTCCTATACACTAATAATGAACTAACAGAAAGAGAAATCAGAAAAACAATTCCATTCACAATTGCATCAAAAAGAATAAAATACCTAGGAATAAACCTAACGAAGGAAGTGAAAGACCTGTACTCTGAAAACTACAAGACACTCCTAGGAGAAATTAAAGAGGACACTTACAAATGGAAATGTATCCCATGCTCTTAGCTAGGAAGAATAAATATTGTCAAAATGGCTATTCTACCTAAACCATTCTATAGATTCAACGCAATCCTTATCAAACTACCAACAGCTTTCTTCAATGAACTGGAACAAATAACTCAAAAATTCGTATGGAACCAGAAAAGACCCCAAATAGCCAAAGCAATTCTGAGAAGGAGGAATCAAACAGGGGGAATTATGCTCCCTGACTTCAAACTCTACTACAAAGCCACAGTAATCAAGACAATTTGGTACTGGCACAAAAACAGACCCACAGACGAGTGGAACAGAATAGAAAATCCAAACATTAACCCAAACATTTACAGCCAATTAATATTTGATAAAGGAGCCTTGGATATACAATGGGGAGATGACAGCCTCTTCAGCAGCTGGTGTTGGAAAAACTGGACAGCTACATGTAAGAGAATGAAACTGGACTACTGTCTATCCCCATACACAAAGGTAAACTCAAGGTGGATCAAAGACCTGAATGTAAGTCATGAAACCATAAAACTCTTAGAAAAAAACATAGGCAAAAATCTCTTGGACATAAACATGAGTGACTTCTTCATGAACATATCCCCCCAGGCAAGGGAAACAAAAGCCAAAATGAACAAGTGGGACTATATCAAGCTTAAAAGCTTCTGTACAGCAAAGGACACCATCAGTAGAACAAAAAGACATCCTACATTATGGGAAAATATATTCATAAATGATGCATCTGAGAAGGGGTTGACATCCAAAATATACAAAGAACTCATGCACCTTAACAAACAAAAAGCAAATAATCCAATTAAGAAATGGGCACAGGACATGAATAGACACTTCTCTACAGAAGAAATTCAGATGGCCAACAGGCACATGAAAAGATGCTCCACATCGCTGGTCATCAGAGAAATGCAGATTAAAACCACAGTGAGATATCACCTCACACCAGTGAGGATGGCCAACATCCAAAACACAAACAACAACAAGTGTTGGCGAGGATGTAGAGAAAAGAGAACCCTCCTACACTGCTGGTGGGAATGCAAATTAGTTCAACCATTGTGGAAAGCAGTATGGAGGTTCCTCAAAAAACTCAAAATAGAAATACCATTCGACCCAGGAATCCCACTTCTAGGAATTTACCCTAAGAATGCAGCAGCCCAGTTTCAAAAGGACAGATGCACCCCTATGTTTATTGCAGCACTATTTACAGTAGCCAAGAAATGGAAGCAACCTAAGTGTCCATCAGTAGATGAATGGATAAAGAAGAGGTGGTACATATACACAATGGAATATTATTCAGCCATAAGAAGAAAACAAATCCTACCATTTGCAACAACATGGATGGAGTTAGAGGGTATTATGCTCAGTGAAATAAGCCAAGCCGAGAAAGACAAGTATCAAATGATTTCACTCATATGTGGAGTATAAGAACAAAGAAAAAAACTGAAGGAACAAAACAGCAGCGGACTCACAGAATCCAAGAACGGACTAATAGTTACCAAAGGGAAAGGGACTGGGGAAAATGGGTGGGAAGGGAGGGATAAGAGGGTAAAAGGGGTATTACAATTAGCAGATGTAATGTTGGGGGGCCATGGGGAGGGCTATACAACTCAGAGATGAAAAGTAGTGACTCTATAGCATCTCACTATGCTGATGGACAGAGAATGTAATGGGGTTGGTAGGGGGGACCTGATGAAAGGGGTAGTTTAATCACCATAATATTGCACATGTAACTGTAGATTAATGATACCAAAATAAATTGTAAAAAAAAAAAAAATCATGCCCTCATAATGACTTGTAGAAGAATATTGAAACTTCAAAATAACTATGAATACAGAAAAAAAATTATCAAATCCCAGAACATGATCCCTCAAATTCCTAGTCCCTCCCCTCTACCATAAAGACAGACCCAGACACATCGAGAAGACAAAAGTCCGGGAAGCTAAAGAAGACTAAAAATGTTCTAAAACTACCTAAGAACTGAGTCCTATCTGTCTGAAAGCCCTAAAAGTATATGAACAGATCAGAGCAAAGACTACAGGAAAAGGACTTCAAAAAAAGCACAATTTAATGGGGCAGGCATGACTTAAAGGGGCAGTTTAAGAAGCATAACTTCTGCAGAGAAAAAACAGCAAAAAGAAAATGATAAACTCCCTTTGGTAATTAAGTAGTGAAGGGGAAAAGAAGCAAAATAGGAAAATTTAGGGTCTCATAAGACAAGAGAACCATAAAAATCAAATCATTCATTACTTCTTACCACCCCTCAACTCACCCTGCCACACACACGAAAGCCAACCAACCAAAAAACCGGCTCAAGTATCTGAACTTTGCTGAACTGACAGAAGAGGGCGCCATTAAATAAAAATCTTGTACATCACTCCATTACCATAAAAATGAACATACACACACAAATCAACAAATATATGAGCTATTGCAAAAAAAAAGTCAGAAAATGAAATTTCATGCACTATCTACTGAAGAAAATTTCCTCCTTAAAAAAACATGAAGCAGAAACAAACTATAAATCAATATTCTAAACAGTACATGTAAATATTTAGGTAAGCATTTGTGAGTATGAAAAACCACTTTGAATTCTAAAATTCAGAAACTGTAAACAACAGGAAGAGGAAAAAGAGCAAGAAGAAATGAAAGAAAGTTAATGGTATTCAGGAAAAAAAAGACAAAATTCTCTCAGAAATGAAAAATAAAACACAAGGTACCCAAGGGAAAATAGGGTCAACAAAATTTAGTGAGGGGTACTAAAGAAAGACAGGAGACCAACCAAGAGAATGAAAATAACATAATGAAAAAAAGTGAAGAAATCAGAGAGAAAGAAGTGAAAGTGGAAGAGAGACAAAGTAATAATATTCATACTGTCAGTCAGTCTCTAAAAAAGGAAAACACAGCAATGGAATAAAATTAAAATTTAAAACTATTATATAAGAAAGCTTTCCAGAAATACAAAAAGATAAATATATATATTGAATAGCTCACTGGATGCCTGGGGAAAATTAATAAAGAATAACCAACTTGGAGGCATACTCTACTAAAACTACTACATTTCAAATATAAAGATAAAATTCTCAAGGCCTCCAGGCAAAGATCAATAACTTAAAAAGGTGAAAGAATAAGACTAGCATCAGAGTTTCCAAACCAATACATAAAGAAAAGCAATAATGAAGCAGTATAAAATTTAATTAAAGAAAGTATGAACCAAAGGTTTTATATACTGCCACATTGTCTTTCAAGTATCAAGATGACAGAAAAACAGTTTCAACATACAAGAACTTAGGGGATTCTGTACCAATCAGCCCTTCTTAAGAAATCTACTAGAGGAAGAGTTTCATCCAACCAACTGATGACTAAGAAAACTTTAGAAAAAGGACTGATAATGAGTACTTTAAAAAAATACATAAATATATACCTCTACAAACAAAGTGGGTGCAGGGTGAAAGACTAATGGATAAATTTAAATGTTAAGAAAAAGTATAAATAATGCAACTTTTTGTAAGAAGGAAGAGGGAAATAGAATAAGTACATTGAGTGCTTCAGGACAAAGGTAAGCTTAAAGAATACTTAAAAATTGATAAATCACACATTAAAAAGTTAAAAAGAAAACATGACCAAGAATGTTTAAAGAAGTTTAAAGTAACCACATGAATATAAGCCTTCTTAAATACCAAGAAAAATAATAACTGTAAATAAAAGCAAAGAAAATACATCTCACAGAAAGCATAGCAAGCACAAGCACATGTAATTTTAAATTATGACAGCAATGAAACCAAACACATCGATATTAGTGACTATAAATGGATTTAACTATTAAAAAAACACTTTCAATTTAGCTCTTGAAAAAAGACTCATTTATATGCTATATACAAGAGATACACAACCTCTCTTGGCTTCCACCTAGTTGGCAGCAACATGGTGAAATGCATTAAGAAGGTCAGAATTGTCAGTAAATATAAGACCCATTATGGTGCCTCCCTCAGGAAAATAGTAAAGAAATTTGAAATAAACCAGCACACCAAGTACACTTGCTCCTTTTGTGACAAAACCAATATAGACAAGCTGTCAGGATCTGGCACTGTGTTTCCTGCATGAAAACAGTAGTTGCTGGTGCCTGGACCTACATCACCACTTCTGTCACAGTAAAGTTGGCCATCAGAAGACTGAAGGAATTGAAAGACCAGTAGAAGCACCACAATTTGAAGCATTGCTAGAAAATAACAAATGGGTTGATTTATGCAAGACAGAGAAAAAGAGAGAAATACACCTAAGACAAAGTAGTTCAAAATGACTAAAATAAAAATATCAAGCTAATGGAAACAGAAAAGATAGTGGAGTTAGCCATCTGATATTAGATAAAGTAGAATTCAAGCCCAAAGCATTACATGTGACAAAGGTCTCTTTTCAATGCTAAAAGCCACAGTTCACCATGAAGTTATTACTCATGAATATGTATGCATGAATCAACTCAGCAACCAACTTCATGAAGGAAAAACTATAGCAGATTTAGAGACACAAAAACACTAAAAATAGGAAACTTAAATACACCACTCTCAATACACAAGGTCTTCTAAGACCTTACGGATATACATTAAACTCTACATTCTGATAACAGATAACACACCTTCTCTCAAAAGCCAATGACACATACACAAAAGCGTTTCATCCAACCAAATGTTAGGTCACAAAGAAATAATTTCCACAAAGTAGAAATGTTATAAATAATACCCTGAATACAAAATAATGGAGTGAGAAGTTACCAACAAAAACAAGAAAACAAAGAGGACCTCATATCTGGAAATTTAAAACCATCTACCAAACATTTATTAAGAAAGGAAGAAATATAAACTGAAATTACAGTGCTTTTTCAAAGTAGTAACAATGGAGCATTAGAGAACTGGAAAGGGTGCTATTTCTAACCTTATAATGGAGACAGAGAGCACAAGTTCATGACTTTTCTGGAACTCATTGGAATGCTTAGGTCACAGCACAAACTACTGGCCTAAAATCTAACACAAGTGCATGCAGAGACACAAGATATAAAGGCCGGCTTACTAGGGTGATTGACAAATTGCTGAAGACTGACAATACAATGGTGAGAAAGTTAAGGCAAAGACGGTGGGGTACAAGTTCTTGCAGACTTTTTCTCCATGAACACCACACCACGTGCTCACAGAAGAAAAACAAGAAGAACATAGTAGAGTACTGAGAAATGTCTACTAACATGCAAAACAAAGGAAGAAAAGCAGCAGGCACTGCGGGAAGAACACATAACTTTGCCAGGACTCTTCCATCAACCTCATAAAACAAAAGCCTTAATCTGAGGGGGAAAAGGCAACAAACATTGTCATCTTAGGGTGATAAGTCACCTATTAGGTAACCAGAAGAGGAGAAAGGTGGAAAAAAGTCATCTACCCTGGAAGAGGGGCAGGAAAACATGCTGGGCCCAGAATTATAACTGGAGAGAGACAAGAGCTTTCAAAGGGCCACAAACCCAAGACCCAGGGACTCAATGACTGCAAAAAGACTGAAACAGTATCAAAACAGAGAATGCCTGCCAGTCCCCATGACCAGTCTAGCTAGCAGAGTAACTTGCAAGAGACAGACCCACTCTAAAGCAGGGCTCAAAGGGAAAACCCAAAGCTGAAGGTAGAACAAGCATTAAAAGAAAAAGAAAAAGAAAAAACAAAATCAAAAAAACCTCTAACAAACAAGTCAACATCCTAAACACAAGGACACAAGGTATCAGAATAATTTAAAGACTTTGGTGTATTGAGCAAAGTTATAAGAGAAATAAATCTCAAACCCAAACCAACACAAAATTAATCAACTCAAATACCCGCACTGAAGTCTTAGAATAAAGAAAGGCATACCAATTTCCAGGCATTAAAATTATGTACCTTACTCTCTACTATCCTACATGTACAGCTTTCAACAAAAACTTGCAAAGCATACCAAAAGGTCATAGAAAGCACATTTCCAAGTGACAAAAAATCACCAGAAATAGACTCAGATAGGATGCAGATGTTAAAACTGATAGGGAATTTTAAATGACTGACTAATGTGTTAAAGGTTGTGATGGAAAAAAATGGACAACGTTCAGGACCAGGTGAGTAAATTCAGCATTAAGGTGGAAATTATACTAGAAATAAAAAATACAGTAA
The DNA here is from genome assembly GCA_029783875.1 of Phataginus tricuspis. Classification (NCBI taxonomy): domain Eukaryota; kingdom Metazoa; phylum Chordata; class Mammalia; order Pholidota; family Manidae; genus Phataginus; species Phataginus tricuspis. The sequence continues at coordinate 41,170,179 of JAQQAC010002837.1, forward strand.
CAGAGATGAACATTGTCTTCCACAGGCTTATCAAGAGAGAACTGATACCACCAAGGATAGAATCAGTGAACTTGAGGATATGTCCATAAGAATTACTCAAACTGAAACACAGGAAAAAAAGATGGGGAAAAAACAGAACAAAGTATCCAAAAGCTGTAGTAATAGTTTGTAAATCAAACTATTTAATACATGCATAGCCAGAAACACAGAAGAGAAAGAAAGAAAAGAGCAGAAAAAAAGTAATAACCAAGACTTTTTAAAACTAAAGAGAGCTGGTGGTTGCACAACATTGTGAATACACTAACTGTTACTGAACTATATTCTTTAAGATGTTCAACTGTGTTATATGAATTTAGTCTCAATAAAAAAGAAAAAACAATCTTCAAAACCACAGATCCAACAATACTAAACAGGGCTACAAAAGCTACACACATACACACACCATTAAGAGATCATATTCAAACTACTGAAAAACAAACACAAAGAGAAAATCTTAAAGCTGGCCAGAGGAGAGGAAAAAGACATTACATGCAGAGGAACAAATCTAAGGATGGCAACAGACTTCTCTCCAGAAACTATGCAAGCTAGAAAATAGCAATGACATCTTTAAAGTGTTGGAGGGGGGAAAAAAAACCTGTCAACCCAGAAATTCATACACATAAAAGTATCTTTCAAAAATAAATAAATAAATAAATCATCAGACAATAAATTGTGAGAATTTATTGCCAGCGAACATACTCTGTAATAAATATTAAAGGAAGTAGTTCAGGCAGAAGGAATGATACCAGACAAAAACTTGTATCTACATAAAGAAAAGAAACAAGCAAAAAAAACAATAAAAACCAAGAAAGACATTAAACAAATGAAAGTAAAATAGTTATTTTCTCTTCACATTTCATACTCTAAAGACAACTAACTGAAGCAAAAATAGAAGTAACATATGACTACAGCATATGCAAAACTAAAATATGTGACAATAGTGTAAAAAAGTGGAAGAGGAGAATTGGAAATACAGTACTATAAGGTCTTCACACTACACATGAAGTAATATATTATTACTTAAATGTAGATTCTGATTGTTTAAAGATGGTATTGTAAGGGTTCTGACAACTAAAAAATAATTTATGAGGTACAAGGACAAATCAGTAGGAGATAAAATTAGTAGACAAATGTTTAATGAGAAACAGGATATTTGTATAGTCTCAACTTATCTTCCCACAAAGATATTTACTAATTAAAAAGGGAAAAATAGCAACTTTATAGTGAAGACACCTGAGGGACATCACTTAACCAAGTGTTGAAGTTAAATCATGAGTAACAAGGTGTATCATGCACCTCCTGTTATACTAAGAAAGACACAAAATCACATCTATAAAATTCTTGACAAGAATGCATAAGCTCAGTCTATCAGGAGAAAACATCAGACCAATTCAAACTCAGGATATGCTATAAAATGCCTGATCAATACTATCCAAAACTTTCATAGTCATGAAACAAAGAACTAAGGAATTATCACAAATTGGAGGTTACTGAGACATGAAAACTAAATGCATTGTGCATTTCAGATTGGATCTTGAACCAAAAAAGTCCATTAATAATGTACATTATCTAGTAATATTCAAATAAGGTCTATAGTTTAATAGTACTGTACCAATTGTACTGTGGTTATGTAAGATGTTAACATTAGGAGAAGTTTGATAAACGGTATCAAGAGCTCTGCACTATTTTGCAGCTCTTCCATAATTCCTTAACATTTTTAGACATCCTCATATTCTAAACATGCTGTTGTCAGTTCACTACACATTATTAAAATAATAATCCTCTTTGCATTAAATCAATCACTAAGAAAAAAATATTCCAAAGTCAAGACTGGAATTTGTAAGGGTGCTGTTAGACCTGCCATGTCCCTAAAATACAGATTTCTGACTATAGAGACTACTGGCCTCTAGAACTATACCTCAATTTTGACATAAGAAAAAGATAATTAAACTTCCTGGCAAAAAGAAGTCAAAATGCCAACATGTTGCTAATAACGTGACAATACATCTGGACTACTCAATATTTTCAAAGACATCTACACAGCTGCTAGCCATGGATTTATTAAAGGTATCATGTAATACTTTTTCCTAGCTATGTCTATTAATCAATGTGTACACTTATTCATAAAACCCTCCCTTACATACCCTAGCTGGAAGTTATTTTAATTCTTTCAACAATTATTACACATTCTCTTTAAGAGTCTGTGTATGTGTGTGTGTGGTGCATGTGTTGAGGTGAAGTTAAGGGGAACAACGTAGCAAAGGCTAAGTGTTAAGAGTAGTACCACAGTAAGTAGTACCACTAAAGAGAGATAGGTGGCCCACCTGAGAGAAGCAGCTGATAGAGAACAGAAAGGATAAGACTTCACATGAGCATTAAAGGAAAGATAAAATCGGGATGGTCAACAAGGGTCAGGGGAGAAAAAAACCATAGGAGCTCATGAGTTCCATACTCCAGAGTTATGGAAGCTCATTCACAATGAAGAGGAAGGGTTAAATAGTAGATGGTTTTCAACATCAAGCTAAGGAAGATGGCCCCAATTTTGTAACGGAGGCATTCAAAGAACAACTCCACTGTTTAGTTTCCTATAACTAATGTGGATACAGACAAAGTACACTTAATCTTAAAGGTACCTTGGTACTGGAAGAACTAAGGAGCTATGTTTACCACTATTTACCATGTAGAGAGATTTTAAGGTTGGCTGTGATTTTTTTAAGACACAGAGCAAGTATGTATTTGAGAGAAACTGATGCACAGGAAAGAAAGCAGTATTAGATGAGAACACCAAAAATATCAAAAACTACTAAAACATCAAATTAAACAACAAACAGCAAACTAAACAACAAAACCCAAAAACAGATTATTAAAAGAGAACGAAGTTGTCTCTCAAAAAAAAAACTTTTTTTAATAAAAAATAAAAGAGAATGAAGAAAATGGGAACCTGGGGAGATTTTAAGTAGGAAATATAATTATTTTATGTGAACATTTTAATTACCATGTTACTTTTACTTTAAAGACAGAAGTGAAACTAAAATTTTTAAGAAATATATTACCATTAAGTAGCAATCATTAAAAAAATAACCTAAGTATAAAGAATTATAAAAACTGGAATTTTAACCACCATATTATTTCTTCTTTTCTAAGCACACACTGATTTATGTCAGCTGATCCTTGAAACCAGCAAGAGGAACTGCAAGTCATCACATTTACAGGTGTGCTAAACCACTGATTTACTACAATGATATTTTGTTCCTAAACCACTTCCAGTAATAGAAATAAATCAGTTAAATACCATAACAAGACAACTTTTTAAAAATAAACTCATTTTTAAAATCAAGCTAACCTATAGGTCAGCAAGCTTTATGAAATATCAAGATCATCTGCATCTGACTGAAAGGAATAATTTTATAAACAGAAGCATTTAAATTTTTCTTTTAAACATTCAAGTCATAAATAGCACATATTACTTCTTTCATAATTAGCATAAAGCCTTTAGCTTAGTTTTACAGCAGTGACTAACTCTTATTATTTCATTAGTGAGATAATGAAATCAGGCCAATCCTATTCCTTGGGTATCTGGGCTATCCTCCCTGTTTCCTCAAACCTTATGTTTGCCAGATAAGGAAGAGTAACAGCAGTAAGAGTCAGAAGTATTAACAGAAAGACTTCAAATATCCAAATGACGGAGATGGAAAACAGACTTAAAAATATGTGTGCTAATATAAAATCAATCCATCAAATAAGCACTTATGAAGCAACTACCATGTGACAAAACAAAATTAATAAGAAACATATTTCCTTCCTTCTAGAATCTTAGAACCTATCTGAAAACAAAGCACAAACATATTTACAGTAAAGTAACATTATGTAACTGCAGCAAAAGCTCTTTCTCTTGACAATGTGAAATTAGTTGTGAATGGATGAAAATATAGGAGTTCAGAGAAGAATAACACACTGTGTATAGAAAATCTAATAACCTTAAACCATGACTTTAAAGCCATGAAAATTTTTATGGGTTGACAGACATGGGTTCAAATCAGAGTTTTACTCATTATCAGATGTGTGAGCCTGGACAGTTTACTTACTACCATCACTGGGTCTCAGTTTCTCAACTATAAAATAAGGGTAATACCTACCTATCCACCTTTTGGACTGCTGTGAAGATTAAATGAAATAATGTAGGTAGTCACTTGAAATGACACCTAGCACAAAGTAGACCCTCAATAAAAGGAGAGAGGTAGAAGTGGGACAGTTAAATTGCAAACTGAGAAATTTTTAAAATTCTATAGAATAATGGACTTATAGTCCTGTAAAAACAAGGGAAACAAATAAGGCTATAGCAAAGGAGGAAAAACTGATATGAGATATTCTTTCATAGTAACTTCTCTTTTTGTCAGAGCAAGGATCAGTGCAAATATAAGGCAGTGTCTAACGGCCATTGATGAAGCAGTACTCAATGCTTGGCTGCTTTCTGACAACAGAGACTCATTATGTCACTGGTTAAACTAGTTCATTCATAAACTGCAGGTGTTTATAACACTATATAAAGTAGAAATGTGGTGCACATTCGAGGAACTCTATAGCCACATCCTGAGTAGGTTAGTAAAGAAAATTATTCTAAGGAATTTTAGGATAATCATTAAGATACATTTCCTCAGAAGTGAAAATTGGAGGAAGAGAAATTCTCAAAACACCTCAATTAATCTTAAAATGAGACACACTATGTGCATAATTTTCCTTGGATTTCATTCTTCAATGTTTATTACTTTACTGTAAGCTTCTATTAATACAAAATTATCACTGAAAATTAGAAATTCAGTAATGATCCAAAAATAGATAAGGTAAAAATGAAACAAATCAGCCTAAGTTGAAACATGTAGTTAAAGATAAATACAAGCACTCTGAATAGAGACTTTCTTCAACAAAACAGTTATGTCAGCACAGGCAGCAAATCAGAGCAGAAATCAAGGGCAAAGTTCAAAAATCATTTCCTAAGAGCACAGAGTACTTAAAATGTGGTATGGCTAGGTTAATGTTTACTTTTACTTTACTTCAGTTATCATTGGGTTACCAAGTATATGTCAAATATCTTTCCCTGTATCTCCCAGAGATTAATGAAAATTTTAATTTATTGAAGGAGTTTCAAATATACAGACCTTCTGTGAAACAACTGGTATAGCATCCTGTCCTGCTATTGTCTACATTATAAAGAAGTTCAAAGTTCAAATGATATGTGTACAAGTGTTTCAAACTTAAGAAGTTCTATTAAATGTTTGCTTACATTACTATTCATAATTGCCTGCTTTTTGTAGAATCCTAACAGAAACTAGGACATAAAATATATTCCTCATATATATTTCATGTATCAAGGGATCTTGAATATGATCTACTCCAAACCCCCCATTTTATGCAAAGAAGTTCAGAAGTTCAGAGAAGTAACTTGGCATAGGCTATAAGCAATAAAATGACAAGAGACTTAAAAAGGCAGGGCCCTGATATCAAGATTAATGCAATGGGTTTATCAATATAGTTACCTGCCTCACATTTTGACTACTCAAAATTAACATAAACCATATAGATTTCTATCCTCCACCAGCCCAAATTCTTCTGTACTAAAAGCAGAAAATCAGCAATGAGTCAAATCAGGAACCCAGATAACAATTTATAGTGATCACGAGGCATGCTTCCACATAAGAAGATAATCCATAGGTAAAAGTTTCTAATTCATTGTCAATAATTCTTCCTTATGTATTCACCTTTCTGGATATAAAATGAAAAAACTTATCTGCAAGGAAGGAATCAATTGTAATGACATTAATCTTAAGTACAGGACAATGTGAAAAATGAAAATCTGATGTAGATGAAGGCAGAGGGAGTAATACGGCTTTCACGTCAAGTAAAACAGTATTTTGATATGCTTACCAAATTATTGAGGTTAAAAATCCCACCAAGCAAACTGAAGGAACAAAACAGCAGCAGACTCACTGAACCCAAGAATGGACTAACAGTTACCAAAGGGAAAGGGACAGGGGAGGATGGGTGGGAAGGGAAGGCTAAGGGGGAAAAGGGGGCATTATGATTAGCACACATTATGTAGTGGTGAGGCACGGGGAAGGCAGTATAGCACAGAGAAGACAAGTAGTGACTCTGTAGCATCTTACTATGCTGATGGACAGTGACTGCAATGGGGTATGTGGTGGGGACTTGATAATGGGGAGAATCTAGTAACCACAATGTTGCTCATGTGATTGTATATTAATGATATCATAATAAAAAAAATAAAAAATAAAAAATAAATAAAAAGACAAAAAGACAAAACAAATTGTAATAGCACTTAGGTTAAACACTGGCATTATATTTCTGCAGAAATGTGACCTCACACTGTATTGGGCCCAAACAAAAGTATCAGGCTATCTTTCATAACCTTAAATTTTGTCTTATTTTGAAATACCTGGGGCAGCTGCTTTTCTCTGCAAATAATCCACTTTTATCTACAATAAAAATTTGCTATATTGTGTAACTAACTTATCCTATAAATTTTCTCATTACCTCTGTTTTTATACAGCACTTATTTTACATTGTGATTTTTTAAACTGAACCTGAAATATTTTGAATAATCTATTACTAGTTCAGTAGGATCACAGAACATTTTATATGGTGTTTTCTATAGTTTGCCTGTGCATTATGTTTGGTGTTTCTAAATTATGATTATCACTGCTCTGTATTTTATGAGCTTTTTGTAACAGCTTGTGTAATTTGAATTTTAAACCTAGCATATATCTGTATTCTAAATTTCCTATATGGATCAGTTAGACCTCGCATGTTTTTGGCATATATTTGCTAGAGGAGTATAGAGGAATGTGAGTTAGGTACCACAATCTGGAATTGTGATTTTAAAAAGATACTATAACAAAAAATACTCATTCCATCATTGCTTAGTGTTTTTAGTGTATCAGATTTAGGCTAGATACAGTGGGGCTTTAAAAAAATGTAACAACATGTGGTGTCTGACTTTGAGAAGTGTACTGAAAAATTGATAAGCCTCTTCTTATACATTATACTCAGGAGTAGAGTATAATATACAAGAAATAACTTACTGAAAAAAGTGATTGCAGATACTTTCACTATTTTATAGATTTAGACACACAAATAAAATATATTCTATATGAAAATATAATTCAGTTCCAGAAATTTTAGTCATTAATCATGTTCCCTGATCCTGCACATTATTTTCTTTATATAGCTATCCACAAAGCAAGTGCTTCCTAACCCTATGTTTTAAGTACCACACTGTTGACTATTTATTTTTGGGCATCTACAGGTTGGGTTGTGTATGCTAAAATTCTGGAAAAAAAAAACGTGAAATGTATCTTAATGATTATTCTAAAATTCCTTAGAATATTTTTTTTTGAGATTCTAGCAAGCGACAAAACATGAAATAAAAAGGGAACACTGGTTTAAAGAAACAGACCATCTTAAAAATGTACATATTTGGTAGAGATTTAAATTAGTGTAAATCAATTTAACTGGAAGTATACAAAGGTAACTCAACTGTAAGTATCCAAAAACTTGAAAATACGTATATGATTCAACCCAGAAATTCAACTATGAAATGAATTTATTCAATATCTTCTAGGAAAATAAATTAAGCATGCAAGGATGAATATATAATAATATTCTCCACAATTATTTGTATAATAGCAAAATATTTCAAAAATCCTAAATGTCTAACAGCATAGGACTGATTGATAAAACTATTAAGCTACAACCACACCATGAAATACTATGCAAACATTACACAAACATTAAAAAGGATGAAGAACAGTCACAATTTACTTGGATAAAAAGACATTTATGATAGGTTATTAACTGAAAAATGCAGATTACAGAGCAGTAGTAGGACTAGAATGACCTCATTTGTATTAAAAAAAATCATGTAAGAGAAACACCCTGGAATTATATGCCCAAATACATTTATCTATAAAAAATTACTACCTCTAAGTAATGGGATTAAAGGTGATTAATAATTTTGGGGGTAAATTCCTGTATCTTCTCATTTCATTACAATGGACATGATTACTTACATAAGTTGAAAATAAAGGCGTTTTATACTGAATAAAAAAGGTAATAGCAATAAATCTACAAAAAGCACATATATAATTGACAGTCGATCTTGTAAATTCATATGGACTTGAATTTACCTACATATCTTAATCTCAGCTGTTAGTACACGTCTCAAGTTTTGACTTTCAAAAATTAGCACCTCTGCAAAATTGTAATTTAGACTTGTTAGGATTTCAAAGGCATTGAGGGACATCTGTGTCATCCCAACAACCAATACTGCTCCTATACTGTTGTACAAGTTCATTTTTAGTTTGCTTTACAATTATAAATAAATCACAATTCTGTGAATGTGTAGTGCTGTGCTGGGCTTTTTGCCTTGTGATTTATTCACCCTTCTCCCCCAAAATAAACTAAACCACTTCTATAATAAACTCTCTGGAGTTCATTAACAACAACAAAAAAAACCCACAGCAGACGCCACTCCTTCTACAGCTTCCGATGGGAATCCTTAGTGAAGGCCCCAGGAAGGGAGGGGGAAATGTCAAATAGGTATTCAGACATTCAGGCAAGCCTGACTTTTCTCTCCTTCCAAGCACCTCCACCACAATATTATAAGGGAAGATGAATCTTAATACACAATAAGATAAGAGAACAACTTTAAAAACTACTTAAATAATCTAGAATTTATAATAATTTAGAAATTTAATACAGAACTAAATACAACCTTCATATTAAAGATACAACACTTAAATTTTATTCATTCAGATTAGGGTTTTAGATGGGCTATGGTATGCTCAACCATCTATAAGGAATGTTACAGACATTCAAAAATTCATAAACTTTGACTACTGCTCACATAAAGAAAAAAGTACTTTAAATAAGTCAAAGAAAGACAAATATTATATCATCTCACTTATATATAGAATCTAAAAAGACAACCAAACTCACAGAAACAAAGAAGACTAATGGTTGCCAGGGGTTGGGGAGAATGAGTGAAGGTGTTCAAAAGGGTACAAATTTCCAGTCATAAGACAAGTTCTAGGGATCAAATAACCAATATGGTAATTATCATTAACAATACTGTATTATGTATTTGAAAGTTGCTAAGAGTGTAAATCTTAAAAGTTCTCACCACATACACAAAAAAATAACCATGTGAGGTGATACATGTGTAACTAACTTTACTGTGGTAATCATTTCAAAATACATCTGCATATCAAATCATCATGTTGTACACATTAAATATAAACAATGTTATATGTCAATGGATCTCAATAAAGTTGAGAAATAGGGAAAAGTACTTACCACTAAGTCCCAATTATTTTGTTCAAGCAATGTAATAGCTTCATCAATGTTTTCAATACCAGTACATGCCTGGAAACGAAGTAAGAATTTTAGATACAATTTTGAAAATAGGGAGGTTAATTGTCTTATAAAGGTAAACATTATGTAAAATTTAAGTTTGAACATGTTATATGAATAAAGCAAAGACATTAAATGCCTAGCATTCCCAAGCATTTTATACATATAGTTTGAAAACTGCTATTTACAAAGTAAATTTACATTACACTGGAATAAAAGACAACAAAATAAAGCAATAAAAATACGTTTAAATGTTGAGCTTTGGAGCCCAGGATGATCTCTAATTGTCCACAACAACTTTTATTAAAAAGTTTCTGATGGAGCAACGATATATAAAAAAATAAACATCAATCCATACCTTCTACCTTATACAAAATCAAAATAAATAACAGACTTAAGGTAAAACCTAAAACTATAAAACTTTTATATATGTGCTGTCTGACATGGTAGCTACTAGACACATGTGGCTAGTGAGCCCTTGAAGTATATACTTCAATTGAGATGTGCTATGTTAAATATGCACCAAGATAGAACTTGGTGTACAAAAATGAAAATGTAAAGTTTCTTATTAATAGTTTTTCCACTGAATATATGTTTAAATGATCATTTTGTATATGCTGGCCTAAATAAAATACAATATTTAAATTAATATCACCTGTTTCTTTTTTTTTAATGGATACTAAAATTTTTTTTAATTACATATGACTTTCATTTATTTCTAGGGCTGTTCTTGAAAATATAAGAAAAAATCTTTGTGACATTTAGATATAATATCAAAAGCACAACCCAAAGAATTGATTAAATGGACTTTATTAAAATTAAGAACTACTGTTCTTTGAAGGACACTTTGAAAGTCATGTCACAGACTTGGAAAAAAATATCTGCAAAATACATCTAACTGAAGACTAATACCCAGATTATAAGAACTCTCAAAACTCAAATAAATTATAAATAGCAACACCTTTTCCTAGAAACTGCACCAAAGAAGATATACAAATTAGAATAAGTACATGAAAAAAATGCTCAATACCATTACTCATTAGGCAAATGCAAAACAAACACAGAGAGATACTACTTCCATACATTAGAGTGCTAAAATCCAAAATGCTAACATTATCAAGAAATAGTAAGGATGCCGAAGAACTGGAATTCTCACACAATGCTGGTGAGGATGGAAAATGATACACCCACAGGTTAGCAGTTTCTTAAGAAATTATGACACAGTAGCTCCACTCCTAGGTACTTATCTAAAAGAAATGAAAATGTTCATATGAAAATTATACATGAATGTTTATAACAGCTTTATTCTTCATTGCTGAAAACAGAAGAAACCCTAATGTTCTTCAAATATACATTCATACATTAGAAAGCTACTCAGAAACAAAAATGAACCAACTACTAATAACACAAAACAATGTAGATAAACCTCAACTACATTCTGCTAAGTGAAAGCCAGGCTCAAAATGCTACATACTGTATGACTTCATTTATATAACATTCTAGAAAAGGCAAAGTTACAAGATTACAAAACATAGTAATGATTATCAGGAGTTTGGAGTAGGAATAGAGGTTGACTACAAGTACCAAGACGGAATATGGGAGGATAAGGGAAAATTATGAGTCCTGGAAAAGCAAACAAGTAAGCCAACATTAAAAAAATGAAATTTTCATTGTAAGGTAAATGAAAGACAGGGATAATCCAAAGGTTCCAAAATACAAATAAAATCTCCCAAGATAACTGGGATTGGATTAAAGATGGTGGCATGAGAGGTGAGACAGAGGCTTCCTCCTAAAACTGCATATAATATGAAAATATAACTAATACAACTACTCTTGAAAGAGCAACAGGAAAGAGGACTGCAACAAACTGCATACACCTGGACACAAGAGTAGCCCTCACGGAAAAGGGTAACGTACTAAAGCTGTGGTCCTGCGGGATGCGAGCCCATCCCCCACCCCAGCTCACCAGCAGGAGGAAGAGGAACAGAAGGGAGTGGAGATCTGGGAGTGCTGAATACCTAACTCTGGAGATCCGCTCTGGGAGCACAAACCTACATTTCATGGTGCTTGCATAATACTCTCGTAATTTAGGGATTGGAAAGCTAAGGCAGGCAGTATTCCTGCAGAGACGAAGATTCCAGCTGCTTGTGGAAAGCGGAGATCCATATACAGCTGCTCTGGGACAAAAGAAAAGCAGACAGTCTGAAAGCCTTCCTAACAAAGAAGCCCTTAGCAAGAGGCCTGCTAAAGGCGCAAGGATTGCACAGAGCTTACAGCTCAGGAGAAAGGATAGGTAGACAAAATTGTCTGGGTGCACTCTGGCCAGCAGATTGGGAGCTTTCACAATCTTCAGGTGCTCCACCTCACTGGCTGCCTACAGAGCTCCAAGAACCCCTTCTGTGACAGGTAGACTACTGCGACTTTCTCCTGGCCAGCCACACCGGGCTTTCAAATCGGGAAACCCTACCTGGGCATTAGGCCACCCAGAGGGAAGATCTCTCTACATCAACTAATAACACAAAGCACAGAGGCTTATACCTGTGTGCTCGGCCCACTGATTCAGGCAGTGGAGACAGGCATAGAAGCCAGGAAGCAGGAAACAGCTCTTTCCTCCCCCAAGGCACCAATACTACTCACTTGAAAACCCCAACATTGCTTCAGGGGCTGAGCAGCTCCAGAGAGCCTGTGGGCACTACAAGGTGCCATACACAAATATGAAACTCCAAAGAAATCTGGTCCAGAGTAAAATTATTAATACAACTCCTAAGAAAGATGTAAATGTTATTGACCTCATGACTCTCCCTGAAAGGGAGTTCAAAATAAAAATCATTAACATGCTCATGGAGGTACGGAAAGATATTCAAGACCTCAGGAATGAATTACGCTCAGAGATGCAATCATTGAGGAGCACAAGGGACGGTATTAAAAGCAGACTGGATACGGTGGAGGAGACAATAAATGAAATAGAAACTAGAGAAGACAAATACAAAGAAGCTAAGGAACACAGAGAAAAAAGGATCTCTAACAATGAAAGAATATTGAGAGAACTGTGGGACCAATCCAAGCGGAACAATATTCGCATAAAAAGGGTACCAGAAGAAGAAGAGAAAGAAAAAGGGATACAAAGTGTCTTTGTGGAGGTGATTGTTGAAAACTTCCCTACTCTGGGGGAGGAGATAGTCTCTCAGGCCATGGAGGTGCACAGATCTCCCAACACAAGGGACCCAAGGAAAACAACATAAAGACATATAGTAATTAAAATAGCAAAGGTCAAGGATAAGGACAGACTATTAAAAGCAGCCAGAAAGAGAAATAAGATCACATACAAAGGAAAGCCCATCAGGCGATCATCAGATTTCAGCAGAAATCTTATAGGTCAGAAGGGAGTGGCATGATGTATTTAATGCAATGAAGAAGAAGGGCCTTGAATCAAGATTACTTTATTCGGCAAGATTATCACTTAAATTTGAAGGAGGGATTAAACAATTCCAAGATAGGCAAAAGATGAGAGAATTTACCTCCCAGAAACCATCTCTACACTGTATTTTGGAGGGACTGCTATAGATGGGAGTGTTCCTACGGTTTAATAGCTGTCACCAGAGGTAATAAAACCACAGTAAAGAAAGTAAAACAGCTATCACTAAGAAAATGCAAAATTAAATTAACTATCCCCAAAGTCAATCAAGGGATAGACAAACAATACAGAATATGATACCTAATATATAGAGAATGGAGGAGGAAAACAAAAACAAAAAAAGAACCTTTAGATTGTGCTTCTAATAGCATATTAAGTGAGTTAAGGTAGCCTCTTAGATAGTAAGGAAGTTAACCCTGAACCTTTGGCAACCAAGAACCTGAAGCCTGCAATGCCAGTAAGTATATACCTATCCATAAGCACCCTAAATGAAAATGGACTGAATGCACTAGTCAAAAGACACAGAGACACTGAATGGATAAAAAAACAAGACCCATCTATATGCTGCCTTCAAGAGACTCACTTTATACACAAAGACATACACAGATTAAAAGTGAAGGGATGGAGAAAGACATTTCATGCAACTAACAGGGAGATACAAGCAGGAGTTGCAGAACTTCTATCAGACAAAATAGACTTCAAAACAAAGAAAGTCACAAGAGACAAAGAAGGACATTACATAATGAAAAAAGGGTCAATCCAACAAGAAGATATGACCATTATAAATACATATGCACCCAACATATGAGCTCGTACATATGTGAAACAAATACTAAAAGAATTAAAAGGGGGAGGACTTTCAGGAAGATGGTGGCATGAGCAGGGTGGCAGAAATCTCCTCCCAACATTATATTTATCTATGGAAACAGCAAAAACAACTATTCCTAAAAGAGAGACCAGAATACATAGGAAAGCGCACAGCATGCAGCTACACCTGAGAGGACTCGGCACCCCACAAGGCGGGTAAGATACGGAGCCGCAACCCGGCAGAACCCGAGCACTCCCCCACCCCAGCGCACCAACAGGAGGAGAGGATTCAGAGCCGGGAGGGAGTGGAAGTACAGGCCCGCGAAATAACCAGCCCAGGTGATCTGCGCGGGGAGCGCTGACACACATCGTGCAGTGTAGCGGAGACTGGAGAGACAGAGGGTGCAGGATCTGATCGGGGAATGCGCCAGGCTGCTTGCAGCTGGCTACCAGGAAGGAAAAAAAGAAGAAGAAGAAAAGCGCGCGCTTTTTTCAGCAGTCTTAAAAAGACAAGGGCCCAGCGGAGGAACGGACTGCCCAGGAATACTCAGACCGGCAGGCTGGGAGTCTGAGGGAGTTTCTGACCCTTTAGCTGGCGACTGGGAAAGAGTGGCTGCACTTAGACTTCCCACAGAGATCAACAGCCTCCCATTCATTGCCACCCCGGCCAGAGCTATAAAGGGCCCTGCGAGCAGTGCGGCCACGGATCTGGAATAGTGGAGCAACAGCATCAACTACAGCATCCCCACAGACCCCACTTCCGGTGGGCGTTTTTTTGTTTGTTTTCTGTATTTGTATATTCTTTTTTGTTTTTTCTTCTTTCTTTTTCCTTTCCTTCTTTTCTTTTTCTCTTTTTCTTTCTTCCTTTCTTTTCTTTTCTTTTTTATTTTAAACTCATAAGGAGCCCAGCTGACATATGTGGCAACAACCAACAACCACTTCTAATGCCATGAAAAGACAGAGGAATATGGTACAGACGAAAATCAACCACCAGAGGACCCCAGAAAGGGAGCCTGAAGGGATAGACATGCACAGTCTTCCTGCAAAAGAATTCAGAATAAAAGTCATGACCATGCTGACGGATCTACAGAGAAATGTGCAAGAGCTGTGGGAGGAAGTGAGGGAAGTGAGGAAAGACAATGCAGAAATGAGACAAGCCATCGACGGGCTTAAAAGCAGACTGGATGAGATGTAAGAGACCGTTAATGGAATAAAAATCAGAGAACATGAATACAGAGAAGCTGAGGGAGAGAGAGATAAAAGGATTTTTGGAATGAAAGAACATTAAGAGAACTGTGTGACCAATCCAAATGGAACACTATTCGCATTATAGGAGTACCAGAGGAAGAAGAGAGAGAAAAAGGGATAGAAGGTGTCTTTGAAGAAATAACTGCTGAAAACTTCCCCACGCTGGGGAAGGAAATAGTCTTTCAGTCCACAGATGCCCACAGATCTCGCAACACAAGGGACCCAAGGAAGACAACACCAAGATGCATAATAATTAAGATGGCAAGTGTCAAAGATAAGGACAGAGTATTTAAGGCAGCTAGAGAGAGAAAAAAGATCACCTACAAAGGAAAACCCATCAGACTATCATCAGACTTCTCAACAGAAAACTTACAGGCCAGAAGAGAATGACATGATATATTTAATGTAAGGAAACTGAAGGACCTCGAACCAAGAAGATTGTATCCAGCACGATTATCATTTAAATATGACGGAGGGATTAAACAATTTCCAGACAAAGGAAAGTTGAAAGAGTTTGCCTCTCATAAACCACCACTACAGGATATCTTAAACGGACTGCTCTAGAGGGAAGCACTCCTAAGGCTAAAAAGATGTCACCAGAGAAAATAAACTCATAGCAAAGGAAGCAGACCATCCAAATACTAACCAAAAGCAAAGAATAAAACACCTAATATATAAAGAAAGGAGAAGGAAGAATAAGAAGGGACAGATAAAGAAACATCAGACGGTGTTCACAATAACTTAACAAGAAAGTTAAGTTAGATTCTTAGATAGAAAGAAGGTAACCCTTGAACCTTTGGTAAGCATAAATCTAAAGCCAGCAATGGCATTAAGTACATATCTATCAATAATCACCCTAAATGTAAATGGACTGAATGCACCAATCAAAAGACACAGAGTAACAGAGTGGATAAAAAAGCAAGACCCATCTATATGCTCCTTACAACAGACTCACCTGAAACCCAAAGATATACACAGACAAAAAGTGAAGGGATGGAAAAAGATATTTCATGTAAACAACAAAGAGAAAAAAGCAGGTGTTGCAGTACTTGTTCACACAAACTACACTTCAAAACGAAGAAAGTAGCAAGAGATAAAGAAGGACATTACATAATGATAAAGTGGTTAGTCCAACAAGAACATATAACCATTCTAAATATATATGCACCCAACACAGGAGCGCCAGCATATGAGAAACAAACACTAACAGAATTAAAAGAGGAAATAGATAGCAATGCATTCATTTTAGGAGACGTCAACACACCACTCACTCCAAAGGACAGATCAACCAGACAGAGAATAAGTAAAGACATAGAGGCACTGAACAAGACACAAGAACAGATGGACCTAACAGGCACCTACAGAACTCTGCACCCAAAAGCAACAGGATACACATTCTTCTCAACTGCACATAGAACATTTTCCAGAATAGACCACATACTAGGCCACAAAAAGAACTTCAGTAAATTCAAAAATATTGAAATCCTACCAACCAACTTCTCAGATCACAAAGGTATAAAACTAGAAATAAATTGTACAAAGAAATCAAAAAGGCTCACAAATACATGGAGACTTAACAACATTCTCCTAATTAATCAATGGGTTAACGACCAAATCAAAACAGAAATCAAAGAATATATGGAGACTAATGACAACAACACAAAGACACAAATTCTGTGGGATGCAGCAAAGGCACTTCTAAGAGGAAAGTATATTGCAATCCAGGCCTATTTAAAGATGGAAGAACACTCCCAAATGAACAGTCTAAAGACACAATTATTGAAATTGGAGAAAGAAGAACAAATGAGGCCCAAAGTCACCAGAAGGAGGGACATAATAAAGAGCAGAGAAGAAATAAATAAAATTGACAAGAATAAAACAATAGAAAAAATCAATGAAACCAAGAGCTGGTTCTTTGAAAAAATAAACAAAATAGATAAACCCCTACACAGATTCATTAAGAGAAAAAGAATCTGCACACCTAAACAGAATCAGAAATGAGAAAAGAAACATAACGACGGACCTCACAAAAATACAAAGAATTAGAAGAGAATATTATGAGAATCTATATGCTAACAAGCTGGAAAACCTAGAAGAAATGGACAACTTCTTAGAAAAATACAACCTTCCAAGACTAATCAAGCAAGAAACAGAAAAACTAAACAGACCAATCAACAGCGACGAAATTGAAGCGGTAATCAAAAAACTACCTAAGAACAAAACCCCCGAACCAGATGGATTCACCGCTGAATTCTACCAGACATATAGAGAAGAAATAACATCTATTCTTCTAAATGTTTTCCAAAAAATAGAAGAGGAGGGAATACTTCCAGACT
Source organism: Phataginus tricuspis (assembly GCA_029783875.1). Classification (NCBI taxonomy): domain Eukaryota; kingdom Metazoa; phylum Chordata; class Mammalia; order Pholidota; family Manidae; genus Phataginus; species Phataginus tricuspis. The sequence continues at coordinate 41,187,450 of JAQQAC010002837.1, forward strand.
CATTCTATGAGGCCAGCATGACTCTAATACCAAAACCGGGCAAAGACCTCACCAAAAAAGAAAATTGCAGACCAATATCCCTGATGAACATACATGCAAAAATTCTCAACAAAATATTAGCAAACCAAATTCAAAAACACATCATGAGGATCATACACCATGATCAAGTAGGATTCATCCCAGGGATGCAAGGATGGTACAACATCCGAAAATCCATCAACGTCATCCACAAGATCAACAAACAGAAGAACAAAAACCACATGATCATCTCCATAGATGCTGAAAAAGCATTTGACAAAATTCAGCATCCATTCATGATTAAAACTCTCAACAAAATGGGTATAGATGGCAAATACCTCAACATCATAAAGGCCATATATGACAAACCCACAGCTAACATCATACTTAACAGCAAGACGCTGAAAGCTTTTCATCTAAGATCGGGAACAAGACAGGGATGCCCACTCTCTCCACTGTTATTCAGCATAGTACTGGAGGTCCTAGCCACGGCAATCAGACAAAACAAAGACACACAGGCATCCAGATTGGTAAAGAAGAAGTCAAATTGTCACTATTTGCAGATGACCTGATATTGTACATAAAAAACCCTAAAGGCTCCACTTCAAAACTACTAGAACTAATATCTGAATTCAGCAAAGTTTCAGGATACAAAATTAACACACAGAAATCTGTTGCTTTCCTATACACTAACGATGAACTAACAGAAAGAGAAACCAGAAAAACAATTCCATTCACAATTGCATCAAAAAGAATACCTAGGAATGAACCTAACGAAGGAAGTGAAAGACCTGTACTCTGAAAACTACAAGACACTCCTAAGAGAAATTAAAGAGGACACTAACTAATGGAAATTCATCCCATGCTCTTGGATAGGAAGAATAAATATTGTCAAAATAGCTATACTATCTAAGGCAATCTACAGATTCAATGCAATCCCTATCAAACTACAAACAGCTTTCTTCAATGAATTGGAACAAATAATTCTAAAATTCATATGGAACCACAAAAGACCCCGAATAGCCAAAGCAATCCAGAGAACAAGCAATAAAACAGGGGGAATTACGCTCCCTGACTTCAGGCTCTACTACAAAGCCATAGTATTCAAGACAATTTGGTACTGGCACAAAAACAGACCCACAGACCAGTGGTACAGAAGAGAAAATCCACACATTAACCCAAACATATACAATCAATTAATATTTGATAAAGGAGCCTTGGATATACAATGGGGAGATGACAGCCTCTTCAGCAGCTGGTGTTGGAAAAACTGGACAGCTACATGTAAGAGAATGAAACTGGACTACTGTCTAGCCCCATACACAAAGGTAAACTCAAGGTGGATCAAAGACCTGAATGTAAGTCAGGAAACCATAAAAATCTTAGAAAAAATCATAGCCAAAAATCTCTTGGACATAAACATTAGTGACTTCTTCATGAACATATCTTCCTGGGGAAGGGAAACAAAAGCAAAAATGAACAAGTGTAACTATATCAAGGTTAACAGCTTCTGTACATTAAAGGACACCATCAGTAGAACAAAAAGACATCCTACAGTATGGGAGAATATATTCATAAATGATGTATCTGATAAGGGTTTGACATCCAAAATATATAAAGAACTCACGCACCTTAACAAACAAAAGCAAAAAATCCAATTAAGAAATGGGCACAGGACATGAATAGACACTTCTCTAAAGAAGAAATTCAGCTGGCCAACAGGCACATGAAAAGATGCTCCACATTGCTAAGCATCAGAGAAATGCAGATTAAAACCACAATGAGATATCACCGCACACCAGTGAGGATGGCCAACATACAACACACAAACAACAACAAATGTTGGCGAGGATGTGGACAAAAGGGAACCCTCCTACACTGCTGGTGGGAATGTAAATTAGTTCAACCATTGTGGAAAGCAGTATGGAGGTTCCTCAAAAAACTCAAAATAGAAATACCATTTGACCCAGGAATTCCACTCCTAGGAATTTACCCTAAGAATGCAGCAGCCCAGTTTGTAAAAGACATATGCACCCCTATGTGTATCGCAGCACTATTTATAATAGCCAAGAAATGTAAGCAACCTAAGTGTCCATCAGTAGATAAATGGATAAAGAAGATGTGGTACACATACACAATGGAATATTATTCAGCCATAAGAAGAAAACAAATCCTAATATTTGCAACAACATGGATAGAGCTACAGGATATTATGCTTGGTGAAATAAGCCAAGCGGAAAAAGACAAGTATCCAATGATTTCACTCATATGTGGAGTATAAGAGCAAAGAAAAAAAAAAACTGAAGGAAAAAAACAACAACAGACTCACAAAACCCAAGAATGGACTAATAGTTACCAAAGGGAAAGGGACTGGGGAAGATGGGTGGGAAGGGAGGGATAAGAGGAGAAAAGGGGCATTACGATTAGCAGATGTAATGTTGGGGGGCATGGGGAGGGCTATACAACTCAGAGAAGACAAGTAGTGATTCTATAGCATCTCACTACGCTGATGGACAGTGACTGTAATGGGGTTGGTAGCGGGGACCTGATGAAGGGGTAGTTTAATCACCATAATATTGCACATGTAATTGTAGATTAATGATACCAAAATAAATTATAAAGAAAAAAAAAGGAATTAAAAGGGGAACAATGCATTCATTCTAGGAGACTTCAACACACCACTCACTCCAAAGGACAGATCAACATGACAGAAAATAAGTAAGGAGACAGAGGCACTAAACAACACATTAGAACATATGGACCTAACAGATATCTACAGAACTCTACACCCAAAAGCAGCAGAATACACATTCTTCTCAAGTGCCCATGTTACATTTTCAAGAATAAGTCATATACTAGGCCACAAAAAGAGCCTCCCTAAATTCAAAAAGATTGAAATTGTACCAACCAGTTTCTCAGACCACAAAGGAATGAAACTAGAAATGAATTACGCAAAGAAAATGAATATTCCCACAAACACATGGAGGCTTTATAACATGCTGCTCAATAATCAATGAACCAATGATCAAATAAAAACAGAGATCAAGCAATATATGGAGACAAATGACAACGATAATTCAACACCGCAAAATCAGTGGGACGCAGCGAAGGCCATGCTAAGAGGAAAGTATACTGCAATACAGGACTACCTCAGGAAAGAAGAACATTCCCACGCGAGCATTCTAAACTCACAATTAACAAAACTACAAAAAGAACAAATGAGACCCAAAGTCAGTAAAAGGAAGGACATAATAAATATTAGAGCAGAAATAAATAAAATCGAGAAGAATTAAACAGTACAATGGGTCAACAAAAGCAAGAGCTTGTTCTTCAACAAAATAAAGAAAATAGATAAACCCCTAGCCAGACTTATGAAGAAAAAAAGAGTGTTCTCACATAAAGAGAATCATAAATCAGAAAGAAAAAATCACTACAGAGAGCACCGAAATACAGAGAACTATTAGAAAATACTATGAAAAATTATATAACAAACTAGATAACCTAGAAGAAATGGACAACTTTCTAGAAAAATACAATCTTCCAAGGCTGACCCAGAAAGAAACAGAAACTCTGAACAGACCAATGACAAGCAACGAAATTGAACTGGTAATCAAAAACCTACCTAAGAACAAAACGCCTGGATCAGATGGCTACACTGCTGAATTTAATCAAACACTGAGTGAAGACCTAAGACCTATCCTCCTTAAAGTTTTCCAAGGAGTAGAAGAAGAGGGAATACTTCCAAACTCATTCTATGAGGCCAGCATCACTCTAATACCAAAACCAGGCAAAGACACCACAAAAAAAGAAAACTACGGACCACTATCCCTGATGAACACTGACGCAAAAATACTCAACAAAATATTAGCAAACCGAATTCAGAAATACATAAAAAAGATCATCCATCATGATCAAGTAGGATTTATTCTAGGGATGCAAGGATGGTTCAACATTCGAAAATCCATCAACATCATCCACCACATCAACAAAAAGAACAAAAACCACATGATCATCTCCATAGATGCTGAAAAAGCATTTCACAAAATTAAACACGCATTCATGATAAAAAACTCCCAACAAAATGTGTAAAGAGGGCAAGTACCTCAACATAATAAAGGCTATATATGACAAACGCACACCGACATTATACTTAACAGTGAGAAGCTGAAAGCTTTTCCTTTAAGATCGGGAACAAGACAAGGATGCCCACTCTCCCCACTTCTTTCAACATAGTACTGGAGATCCTAGCCACAACAATCAGACAACACAAAGAAATAAATGGCATCCAGATTGGCAGGGAAGAACTAAAACTGTCCCTGTTTGCAGATGACATGATACTGTACATAAAAACCCTAAAGAGTCCACTCCAAAACTACTACATCTAATATCTGAATTCAGCAAAGTTGCAGGATACAAAATTAATGCGCAGAAATCTACGGCATTCCTATACACTACCAATGACCTAGCAGAGAGAGAAATCATGAAAACAATTCCATTCAAAGTTGCATCAAAAAGAATAAAATACCTAGGTGTAAACCCAACCAAGAAAGTGAAAGACCTATACTCTGAAAACTACAAGACATTCATGAGAGAAATTAAAGAAGATACCAATAAATGGAAACACATCCGGTGCTCATGGATAGGAAGAATTAATATTGTCAAAATGGCCATCCTGCCTAAAGCAATCTACAGATTTAATGCAATTCCTATCAAAATACCAATAGCATTGTTCACTGAACTAGTAAAAATCATTCTAAAATTCATATGGAACCACAAAAGACCCCGAATAGCTAAAGCAATCCTAAGAAGGAAAAATAAAGCTGGGGCGATTATGCTCCCCAACTTCAAGCTTTACTACAAAGCGACAGTACTCAAGACAATTTGGTACAGGTACAAGAACAGACCCACAGACCAATGGAACAGACTAGAGAGCCCTGATATAAACCCAACCATATATGGTCAATTAATATATGATAAAGGAGCCATGGACATACAATGGGGAAATGACAGCCACTTCAACAGCTAGTGTTGGCAAAACTGGACAGTTACATGCAAGAGAATGAAACTGGATTATTGTTTAACCCCATACACAAAAGTAAACTCAAAATGGATGAAGGACCTGCAGGTAAGTCATGACACCATAAAACTCTTAGAAGACAACATAGGCAAAAATCTCCTGAATATAAGCATGAGCGACTTCTTCCTGAACGCATCTCCTCGAGCAAGGGAAACAAAGGCAAAAATGAACTCTTGGGACTACACCAAACTAAAAAGTTTCTATTACGGCAAAAGACACCATCAACAGAACAAAAAGGCATCCTACAGTATGGGAGAATATACTTGTAAATGACAAATCTGACAAGGGGTTAACCTCCAAAATATATAAAGAACTTACAAGCCTCTACACCCAAAAAGCAAATAACCCAATTAAAAAATGGGCAGAGGATATGAAGAGACAGTTTTCAAAAGAAGAAATTCAGATGGCCAACAGACATGAGAAAAGATGCTCCACATCACTAATCATCAGGGAAATGCAAATTAAAACCACAATGAGATATCACCTCCCACCAGTAAGGATGGCAACCATCCGAAAGACTAAGAATAACAAAATCTGGCGAGGATGCAGAGAAAAGGGAACCCTCCTACACTGCTGGTGGGAATGTAAGCTAGTTCAACCATTGTGGAAAGCAATATGGTGGTTCCTCAAAAAACTAAAAATACAAGTACCATTTGACCCAGGAATCTCACTCCTTATAATTTGCCCAAAGAATACAACTTCTCACATTCAAAATGCACCGCTATGTTTATTGCAGCACTTTTTACAATATCCAAGATATGGAAGCAACCTAAGTGTCCATCAGTAGATGAATGGATAAAGAAGATGTGGTACATATACACAATGGAATACTATTCAGCCATAAGAAGGAAACAAATCCTGCCATTTGCAATAACATGGTTTAGCTGGAGGATATTATGCTCAGTGACATTAGCCAGGCGGAGAAAGACAAGTGCTAAATGATTTCCCTCATTTGTGGCATATAACAACGAAGCAAAACTGAAGGAACAAAATAGTAGCACACTCACAGACTCCAAGAAGGAATTAGTGTTTACCAGAGGGGAGGGGTGTGGGAGGGTGGGTGGAGAGGGTGGAAGAAGGGGATTGTGGGGTATTATGTTTAGTACACATGGTGTGGGGAAGCATGGGGAAAACAGTGTAGCACAGAAAAGGCAAACAGTGAATCTATGTCTTCTTACTCCACTGATGGACAGTGACTGAATTGGGGTATGAGTGAGGACTTGATAATATGGGTAAATGTAGTAACCACAATGTTTTTTCATGTGAAACCTTCATAAGTGTGTATATCAATAATACCTTTAAAAAAAGTACTGTAAAAAAAATAATTGTGCAGTGAAGCAATCTGGTTCAAGGGTTTTGTTCATAGGTAGTATTTTGATTACCAATTCAATTTCGTGTCTTGTAATTGGTCTGTTCAGATTTTGTTTCTTTCTGGGTCAGCCATGGAAGGTTGTATTTTTCTAGAAAGATGTGTATTTCTTCTGGGTTATCCAGTTTTTTAGCAAATGATTTTTCATAACATTCTCTAATAATTGTATTTCTGTGCGTGTAGACTCTTTTTTTCTTGATAAGTCTGGCTAGGGGGTTACCTAGTTTGTTTATTTTCTCGAAGAACCAACTCCTGCTTTCTTGATTCTATTGTTTTATTCTCAATTTTATTTATTTATGATCTAATCTTTATTATGTCCCTCCTCCTACTGACTTTGGGCCTCATTTGTTCTTCTTTCTCTAGTTTCATTAATTGTGAGTTTTGACTGTTCATATGGGATTGTTCTTCTTTCCTGAGGTAGGCATGTCTTGCATATACTTCCCTCTTAACACTGCCTATACTTCGACCCACATATTTTGCAGTGCTGAATTATTGTTGTCATTTGTCTCCATATATTGTTGACCTCTGTTTTTATTTGGTCATTGATCCATTGGTTATTTAGGAGCATTTTTTGAAGTCCCCATGTGTTTGTAGGCTTTTTCATTTTTTGTGTGTAATTTCTTTCTAGTTTCATATCCTTGTGATCTGAGAAGCTGGTTGGTACAATTTCAATCTTTTCGAATTTCTGAGGCACTTTTTGTGGCCTAGTATATGATATATTCTTGGGAATGTTCCATGTGCACTTCAGAAGAATGTGTATTCTGCTGCTCTCGGGTGTAAAGTACTGTAGATGTCTGTTAGGTCCATCTGTTCTAATGTGTTCAGTGCCTCTGTCTCCTTACTTATTTTCTGTCTGGTTGATATATCCTTTAGAGTGAGTGGTGTGTTGAAGTCTCCTAAAATGAATGCTGTACATTCTATTTCCCACTTTAATTCTGTTAGTATTTGTTTCACATATGTAGGTGATCCTGTGTTGGCTGCATAGATATTTAAAATAGTCATATTCTCTTGTTGAAAAGACCCCTTTATCATTATGTAATGTCCTTCTTTGCCTCTCGTACTTTCTTTGTTTTGAAATCTATTTTGTCTGATACAAGTACTGCAACACCTGCTTTTTTCTCCTTGTTGTTTGCATGAAATATCTTTTTCCATCCCTTCACCTTTCGTCTGTGAACATCTTTGGGTTTGAGGTGAGTCTCTTGTAAGCAGCATATAGATGGGTCTTGCTTTTTTATCCATTATGTTACTCTGTATCTTTTGAATAGTGCATTCAGTCCATTTACATTTAGGGTGATTATCGATAGATATGTACTTATTGCCACTGCTGGCTTTAGATTTGTGGTTACCAAAGTTTCAAGGGTAGCTTCTTTACTACCTAGCAGTATAACTGGACTTTCTTGTTAAGTTATTGTAAACACAGTCTGATGTTTCTTTATTTCTCTCCCTTCTTATTCTTCCTCCTCCATTCTTTATATACTAGGTATTTTATTCTTTGCTTTTAATTAGTATTTGAATGGTCTGCTTTCTTTGCTATGATTTTATTTTCTCTAGTGACATCTATTTAGCCTTAGGAGTGCCTACATCTAGAGCAGTCCGTTTATGATATCCTGTAGAGGTGGTTTTTGGGAGACAAATTCCCTCAACTTTCACTTGTCTGGGAATTATTTAATCCCTCCCTCAAATTTAAATGATAATCGTGCGGGATACAATATTCTGGTTCAAGGCCCTTCTGTTTCATTGCATTAAATATATCATGCCATTCTCTTCTGACCTGTAAGGTTTATGTTGAGAAGTCTGATGATAGTCTGATGGGTTTTCCTTTGTACGTGATCTTTTTTCTCTCTCTGGCTGCCTTTAATACTCTGTCCTTTTCTTTGATCTTTGCCATTTTAATTATTATATGTCTTGGTGTTGTCTTCCTTGGGTCCCTTGTGTTGGGATATCTGTGGGCCTCCATGGTCTGAGGAACTATTTCCTTTCCCAGCTTGGGGAAGCTCTCCTCAATTATGTCTTCAAAGACACCTTCTATCCCTTTTTCTCTCTCTTCTTCTTCTGATACTCCTATAATGTGAATATTGTTCCGTTTGGATTGGTCACACAGTTCTCTTAATATTCTTTCATTTCTAGAGATCCTTTTATCTCTCTCTGCCTCAGCTTCTCTGTATTCCTGTTCTCTGATTTCTATTCCATTAACAGTCTCTTGCATCTCGTCCAGTCTGCTGCTAAGCCCGTCGATTGTTTGTCTCATTTCTGCATTGGATTTCCTCACTTCCCTCACTTCCTCTCTTAGCTCTTGCATATTTCTCTGTAGATCCATCAGCATCGTTATGACTTTTATTCTGAATTATTTTTCAGGAAGATTGTGCATGTCCATGCCATCAGGCTCCCTCTCTGGGATTGTCTGACTGATCTTAGCCTGGACCATATTCCTCTGTCTTTTCATGGTGATAGAAGTGGTCGCTGGTAGGCGCCACATATGTCAGCTGGAAGAACACAGTCCCTTCCTGCTTGCTGTTCTCCTTGCCCTTCTCAGGGGACTGAGCTGTTTTCCAGCACACCAGGAGGCAGTCTCTGGGATAATCCCCTAAGCTGCCTGTGTGCGGGGTTGCCCTTAGCTTAGCCTATAGCACTGCAGGGGTTTGCAGTCTCATTGGGGGTGTTCTGGTCCCCTTAGTGCCTTCCGAACCTGGTTCTTGGGTCCTTCCCGCTTAGCTGCACACCAGCCAGGATGTGATTCTGTGAGGATGCTGTGGATGGCGCCACTCCTCCACTCTTCTGCAGCAGCAGCAGCTCTACCGGACACTTTGCAGCTCTGGCCGGGTGGGGGGAACAAATGGCAGGCTGCTGAACTCTTTGGGAAGCCTCGGTGCGGCTGCTTTGCCTGGCCGCCAGTCAGGGGGTCTGACATTCCCCAAGACTCCCAGCCCACTGGGCCAAGTGCACTAGGACGATTTTGTTCTGCTGGTGGGCCCTTGTCTCTTTAAGACTTTTGAAAAAAAAAAGCGCACCCTTTTCTTTTGTCCCGGGGTGCCAGCTGTGAAGACCCGGTTGCAGTCTGGTCTCAGATCCTGCACTTGTTTCTCTAATCTCTGATACACCACACAGTGTCTGTCAGTGCTCCTGGTGCAGATCACCAGGGCTGGTTATTTGGCAGGCCTGAGCTTCCACTCCCTCCCCGCTCAATCTTTTCCTCCCGCCAGAGCGCTAGGGTAGGTGAGTGCTCAGGTCCCGCCAGGTCACGGCTTTGTATCTTACCCGCTCCGTGAGGTGCTGAGTTTTCGCAGTTGTACCTGTAGCCTGGCTGTTTTACTGTATCTTCTGGTCTCTCTTTTAGGAATAGTATTTGTTATATTTTCACAAATATATATGATTTTGGGAGGAGATTTCTGCCGCCCTGCTCACGCCGCCATCTTCTCAGAAGTCCTTCTTTCTTTGAGATCTGTTTTTCTCTCTGTGCCTCAGCTTCTTTGTACTCCTCTTCCCTGATTTCTATTTCATTTATCGTGTCCTCCACCATATCTAATCTGCTTTCAATACCCCCCATTGTGCTCTTCAATGATTGGATCTTTGTCCTAAGTTCATTTCTGAGTTCTTGAATATTTTTCTGTATCTCCATGGGCATGTTTATGATTTTTATTTTGAAATCTCTTTCAGGAAGATTTATTAATTCAGTCTGACTCGATCCTTTCTCTGGTGTTGAGATTTTGCTTTGAACCAGGTTCCTTTGACGTTTCCTATCTGTATGTGGCACCCGCTAGTGCCCAGAAGCTCTACTCTCTAGAGATGCTCAGCCTCTGGAGCAACGTCAGGGGTCGCAGGGGAGTGGTGCTGGTGGCTGAGGAGAGGAAAGAGCTGTTTCCTGTTTCCCGGCTGCTATGCCTGTCTCCACTGCCAGAACCAGTGGGCAGAACACACATGTTAAGCCTCTATGTTTTGTGCTTGTAGCTGCCACAGGCAGGGCTTCCCTCTGGCTGGCCTGACACCAGGGCAGGGGCTGCCAGTTTGCGAGCCAGGTACAGGCTATCTGGGAGGAAGACACAGCAGGCTGTATATCACGTAGCCGGCCTTGGCGCTGCGTAGCCAGCCAGGGGGATGGAGCACCTGAAGATTGTGTAAGTTCTCAACCTGCTGGGCAGAGTTCACCCAGACAATTTTGTCTACTTGTCCTTTCTCCTGAGCAGTAAGCTCTGTGCCATCCTTTCCCCTTTAGCAGCCCTCTCACTTTTAGGAAGTGTTTCAGACTGCCTGCCCACATCAGCCGGATATGAATCCCTGTTTTCCACAAGCAGCTGGAATCTCTGTCTCTCCAGGTATTCCGCCTGTCTTAGGTTTCCAACCCACTAATCACCACAGCACCATGCAATGTAGGTTCATGCTGCCAGAGCAGATCTCCAGGGCTAGGTGTTCAGCAGTCCCAGGCCTCCACTCCCTCCACTCTCTGTTTCTCCTTCTCCCACCAGTGAGCTGGGGTGGGGGAAGGGCTTGGGTCCCGCCTGGTCACAGCTCTGGCACGTTACTCTGTTCCATGAGGTCTTCTCTTTTCTCCACGTGTATGAAGTCTGGTGCAGCCTTCTTTCCTGTTGCTCTTTAAGGATTAGTTGTATTAATTATATTTTCATATTATATGTGGTCTTAGGAGGTCTCTGTCTCACCTCTCACACCGTCATCTTTAATCCAATCTGGTAAAAGTTTTGTGAGCAATCTAGCATGATTGTTAGGAATGAGTAAACAAGGGTAGAAACATAGTTTGTGCTTAGTGAGAGATTGTGCTGTAAAGTACATTTACTTAATCTGCATAGGCTGAATCCTCTGGCTTGAGGATTATTAAGATTTTATTGCTGTTGCTATTGTATGTTATTAGATTGGTCGGAAGAGGGGGATCGAGTAAATTGTAAGGTGAGATTTACAGAGGGATTGCCTGTAGGTAAAACAACATTTCCAGAGTATCTCACCTGGCTTAAGTACATCTGCTTATCAACAGGCTCTCAAGGGTGGGGAGAAGTATGGCTTTAGGGCATTTGCATCATTTCTCAGAGGTGGAGAGAAGTTCATCTCCATATCAGTGGGTAATTACCTGGGCAAAAAAGGGCTTATCTGTACCTGAGAGGTGAGAAGGAGGGCCAGTTTTGCTTCTGCTGGAGCAGGAAAAAGAGAACGGCCTGGACTGCAGTTTGTAAGCAATAAACAGATTTTAAACTTTATTCTTCCCTTTGACTAATTTCGGTTTTAAAGGCATTTTGCCCCAGGATTTCCTTTCCCCAGACTTACACTGGGAGACTTTTTTTTTGGTGTTGAATCACATTAGTTCATGTATTCTGGATGTCAGCCACTTATCAGATATATCATTGTGAATATATTCTCCTATTTGCAGGTACCCTTTCATTTTGTTGAGGGTTTCCTTTGCAGTACAGAAGGATTTTAGTTTGATGCAGTCCCCCTTGTTTATTTTTGCTTTTTTCCCCTTGCCCAGGAAGACGTATCCAGAAAAAAATTACTCATGCTTATGCTGAAGAGGTTTTGGCTTACCTATGTTTTCTTCTAAGAGTTTTATGGTTTCACGTCTTACATTTAGGTCTTTAATCCATTGTGAGTTTACATTTGGGTATGGAGTTAGACAGTAATCCAGTTTCATTCTCTTGCATGTAGCTGTCCAGTTTTCCCAACACCAGTCATTGAAGAGACTGCCTTTTTCCTACTATATATTTAGCTAACTACATGTGCTTGGGTTTATTTCTGGGTTCCCTATTCTGTTCTATTGATATATGGGTCTGCTTTTATGCCACTACCATACTGTTTTAATTACTGTAGTTTTGTAATATAGCCTGAACTCAAAGAGCATGATATCCCCAAATTTGTTCTTCTCAAAACTGCTTTGACTATTCAGGGTCTTCTGTGGTAGTATATATATTTTAGGATTACCTTGTCTAGTTCATTGAAAAATGCCACTGGCATTTTGATAGGGTTGTACTGAATCTGTATATTGCTTTGGAGGATAGCCATTCTGACAATATTAGTACCTCCTATCCATAAGCATGAGATAGATTTCCATTTATTTGTGTCTTCAATTTCTTTTATCAGTGTCTTGTCTTCAGAATCTCTCACCTCTTTTATTAGGTTTATTCCCAGGTATTTTATTATTTGTCATGGAATTGTAAATGGAACTGTGTCTCGCCTCAGGGGGACTGCCCTCAGGAAAATTCACTCCAGACCAAATAACAATGGAATGTTAGGTGTAAAAGGATTTATACCAAGCTTTATTCTCACTGTGGCAGGTCGAGTGCTGGAATCACTTCTGCCTCTGGGGAAGTCTGTATGCAGCAAGTAGTCTCCATCTCTGACTCTGTGCAGAGTTCTTTATATAGTAACACCAACAATAATGGCTCATTGCCAATGGGTGTATAAGCATTAGCCTAGCACTAGGCCAATAACATCATCAAGTAGTTTAGGGTCAGGTGAGGATCCTGGCCATAGGAAGTTTCATTTCCCTACAAATTGTTTTGTTGATTTCTCTTTCTGTGGGTTCATTATTAGTTCACAGAAATGCAATAAATTTGTGTACATTGATTTTGTATCCTGCAACTTTGCTGAATCCAGTTATTAGTCCTATAGTTTTTTGGAGTATCTTTAGGGTTTTCTATATATAGTATCATGTCATCTATAAATAGTGACCGTTTTACTTCTTACCAATCTGGATGCCTATAATTAAAAATGCTGACTTAATTACAGGTGTGGCAGACTGAAAATCGTGGCTTAAAAAAAAAAACCTATGACTATTACCTTTGGCAAAAGATTTGATGAAATTAAAAATCTTAATAAAGAAGCTTGTCCTGGATTATCAGGGTGAGTTCCAAATGTGATTCTTGTAAGAGAGAGGCAAATGAAGTTTTTTGAGATAAACACACACAGAGGGAAAAGTGATGTGGATACAAAGGCAAAGATTAGAGCTGTGTTTCCAAACAAACCAAGAAATGCTGTCAGCTAACAGAAGTTGGAAGAGGCAAGGAATGAATTCTCCCGTAAAGCATCCAGAGGGAGTGTAGCCCTGCTAATATCAAAATTTTGGACTTCTAGTATCCAGAACTGTGAAAGCAAAATTTCTGTTGCTTTAAGCCACTAAGTTTATGGTGATTTGTTACAGCAGCAATAGAAAACTAATGCAGTAGGGCACATAGTTAGGCAAACAAATAATGAGCAAGACTGAGCTAGCTATACAAGATCACACAAAATTTAAAATCCTAACCCAAAACTTTAGTTTACAAGGAAATGCCATTAAAATGTGGTAGATTCTTTAAAGAAATTGAAAACGTGAAACCTAGACCCTCAAATCCCTGATTCTCCATCAATCTTGTAAATACTACTAAGAAGTAAAAAACTAAACCAATATTTACTAAGTACTAATTGCCAAGAATGCAAGTACTAGATATATAAACAGCTCTACATGTATTGACTAAAAAGCAAAAGTTTAATAAAATGTCTAACTGAACACTATATATGGCTTTCCCTGAAACAGAATTTCCTTCAAACACACATAAATATGCAAATACACACACGTTTCTTTATATTTGATACATATATCCCACTCAACCAAATTCTTTAACAGTATCCACCCCCAACTGCTATTAACCATAGCTTTAAATATAACTGATAAAAATAGGACACCATCACAGAAAATCATTAAGAGTTGTCATATCCTCCAGATTTACAGTTGATACCAGATAAGGGCCAAAAAAATAAATAAAAATAAAATAATCCTTCCTTGCAGCAAAATATAAAACTTTGAAAAAACTAAAGAAGCTGGCCATGGCCTTTCAATAAGCTCTTACAAATCACTGTCTTCAGACATGCGAATAGTTTAGATCAGAGTCAGTAGTTTCAAGATATCTCTTATTTCCTGAAAGGACCTTTCTTCTCTAACCCAGCCAAAGGTTTCATTAGCATCTAATTCCCTGTATTAAACCCCTTCCTGTTTAAATGCCTAGAAGTCTATTTTCTTTTTAACCAAACTCTGATTTATATAAAATGGTATTCCTTTTCAAATGCCCTCCAATAGTTGTATTAAAAACAAAACAGGTTAAGCAACATAGTAGTATATAGTCATTCAGATTCTAGTTTTGATAAAACCATTTGTCTAAGTCCCCCTTTAACTATCAACACCACTATCTCTTTTCCTCACAAAGACAAGTGTTTTTGCTTTGTTTTGCAGGGTTTTTCAAACAAACAAGAATGCCTGAACCACTACCCTGAAAAAGCTCAATATCTAGAAAAGCAAATAAATATGTAAACAATACTATTTAGCAGGATATGTAATTCAACAGTATGTAAAATGTGCAAAAGAATTAAAAAGAAAATAAATGAGTCAGAATTAAGAAATGCATTCCAAAGAAATAGTCCTTCAGCAGGCTTCTGAAAGATGAAATGGAGTTTACCGCAGATAAAGTGTGGAGAACATTCTGTTAGGAGAAAACATCATGGCCAAAGACATGGTTGCATGAAATTATGGTGTTTTGAGGGACATCAAAGTAGGTCAAAAATCAAGAACGCCTAGTACTCAGATCTTGGTTTATAATACCATTCTCCAATACAAAGAACCAGGGTTCCTTGGAGAAATGGCTGATTCTAGGATTGGGGCAGGCAATATAAAAGATGAGTCTGCAACAGCTTGTAGTGCCAGAAAAACAAGTGCTCAAATACAAAGCACACACACAATGATAGGTATATGTAAAAGACACACATGAGCTAACTGAAAAAGAACCCCATAGTCAAAAAGGGAACATTTGAGAACCAAAATAAATTAAGAGTATTGGATTATAACCCAAAGTACAAAATAAATATCCACGAATCCAGATCGGTGTGTGTGTGACACAAATAAACGAGATAAATCTTCCATGTAAAATCCCAAATAACTTACGTACTCAGCCTTCACAAAGGTGGAGTATATAACCTCATTTTCAAATGCAGGATTCACATACAACTTCCTTCCAAAGAGTAAAATATGTAGATGGAAAATGGCGGGGAAAGCAGGGAAAGAGGGTCACTTTACAGTGGAGAAACCTAATAAACACTACCTCAGCCAATTGGCCAAGGTCAATATCAATAATGCTAAATCATGTTATTAAATGATATGATGAAAATGGTAATTTATCTCTGTGGTCTTCCTCCCAAAAACCATCACCCCAGTCTAATCATGAGAAAAACATCAGACAAGTCCCAGTTTCAAGACATTCTACAAAATACCTGACAAATAGTCTTGAAAACTGTCATCAAAACAAGGAATGTCTGAGAAACTACCAAAGCAAGAAGGGTCTGAGGAGACATGACAATATCTAAATGTAATGTGGTATCCTGGATGGAATCCTGGAACAGAAAAGAACTTTCAGTAAAAATATTCCTTATTGGGTATCTTGTAACATACCCAGGTATTAAATGTTCCACTCGTTACATTGTTCTCTCTTTTTATCAACATGTAAGTTTGATTTTGAAAGTACCCTGCTCACCTAGAAGAAATACTTCCTTATTAGGAAATACTCCACTTAGCTGTTTTTCCCCTTGAGTTTACTGATGACTAAAAAAATGGCAGTGCTCTTTAAGACGAAATTAACTTACTAAACCAAGTATGAAGGTTGTTTTGATGAGTTACAAATGTTGTATATTAATAGTCAAAGCTATCTTCTTCCCTGAGTAGTATTCAGGGAACTAAATTAAGCTATTACCCAAATGCCCAAGAAAACAATATAAGGTTAGGATTCCAGTCACATAACTCAGTATTTTGAAGCAGATATGAATTTTACACTAAGACTTAGAGATAAGATATAAAAGTTGATTATTAGAACTTAGCAATGAACACTCAAGTAACATAATTCTCAAACTAAGAATAGGACCAATAAAGAACACTCAAAATTTGGTGTTCCCAGCATAAAACTCTTACCCACCAGGAGTAACTAACAAAAAGTTATTGTGATCCAGGGAAGGCAGTACAGCATGGAGAAGACAAGTAATGACTCTACAGCATCCTACAACACTGATAGTGACTGTAGTCTGGGAGATGGGGGAGACTTGATAATATGGGTGAATGTTGAAACCACAATGTTGCTCATGTGAAACCTTCATAAGATTGTATATCAATGATGCTGTAATTTTTAAAAATTGAAGCCCAGAATATAGCAGGAAAGCACAAATTTTAAAAAAAGTTATTGTGAATCAAGCAATTTATCTCACTTAATCCTCTCAATAACCCTATGAGGTAGATACTATTACGCCCATTTAACAAGAAACAAAATTTTCAAGGAGATTAAGCAATTTGCCTAGAATCTCAATGCTAATAAATGAGATTAGAATTCCAAAGCCACTCTTTCCACCCCAGAGTTATTGCCTCTCTCACTAAGAGTTTGCTAAATGAACATATCAATGAATCAGAGAAATTAATAATTCATCTGTGACTAGTTATCTTAATTCATTAGAAGCCAAGTGGAATTTGGTGAGTGCTCTGTGATAGGGAGGGAACAGATACAAGATGACTATGATATATTCCCTATACTGAGGAATTTACAATCAATTACACATGTGAACAATTAGTTCCACAAACAAGCGTGAGACAATTACTACAATATAGGCTAAAAACTATTATCTGATGGAAGGGGAAAGAGAAATTCATTCCAATTGGATGGATGGGAAAGCTTCATGGAACAGAAAACATTTAAGCTGGAACATAAAAAATGACCAGGATTTCAACAACTAAAAAAAAGGAGAAACAGGTCACTCTAAGTGCTACCAGTATATTATCTATGAGGATGATGAAGGTAAATGTCCTTTGACACTCGGTACTTATATTTGTAGTTCTCAAAGTGTTATTCCCAAACTAGAAGCATCAGCCTCACTGAAAACTTGTTGGGAGTCTAATTCCTCAGGCCCAATCCCATGCCCCTGAATCACAACCCCATGTCTCTGGCACAGTAGAGGAAAATACACATCATTTTATCTTCGTTATTCATGTTAAAGTAAATAGTCTGGGTTAAACTTCAACTTTAGCCAACAGACAATTTCTAATACACACACTCATTTCTGGACAGCTAACAAGGGATGTTACTGATTTCTATCCAGTGGTCACTAAGAAGAAAGCTCTTATGAAGAATGATATGCAAGTCAAACAACAAATCAACCAACCAAGGAGCTGGCTGATATTCATGTCATGGATAATAAAGCAGGGCTTTTTTCTGTCAAAAAATAAAGGATTATGTAAGAATGTCATGCTCCAAAATATAAGATGTTATATAGGCTGAATGTATACCCCATCATGCTAAAGCCATAATCCCTATTACGGCTATATATCGAGTAAAGAAGTAATTATAGCTAAATGAAGGAGGATAAGGGAGGAGGCCCTAATCCACAAGATTAGTGTCCTTATAGGAGGAGACATTATAGAGTTTACTGGCTGGCTCTCTTTCTGCACATATGCATGCACCAAGGAATGGTCATGTGGGCAAATAGAAAATGGCAGTAATCTGCAAGTCAGGAAGAGAATCTTTATCAGAAACCAAATCAGCTAAACCTTTGACCTCAGCCTTGTATACTCCAGAACCACAAGAAGATAAATCTATGTTTAAGCCACCTAGTCTGTGGTATTTTCTTATGGCAGCCCAAGCTAATACAGATTTGGATTCCAAGACATGGGGTTCTCCTATAACAAGTAACTAAAAACGTGGAAGTGGCTTTGGAACTGGATGGAGGCTTAAAGAGTTCTGAGGTGCATTCTGCAAAAAACCTGGTTTTCTGTGAAAGAACTATTGATAGAAATGTAGACGTTAATGGCAATTCTGGTGAGAGCCAGAAAAAAAGAAAGATGGGAAGAAATCCTCCATCTTCTTAGAGAATACATAAATAATTATGAGCAGAATGTTGGTAGAAATATGAACACTAAAGATCATTCTGGAGAAGTCTCAATCAGACAGGGGAATAGATTATTACAAACTAGAGGAAAAGTGATCCTTATTATAAAGTGGCAAAGAACTCTGGCTGAATTGTATTCTAGTGTTTTGTGGAAGACAGACTTATGAACAATGAAACTGGATACTTAGCAGATTTCTAAACAGAGTACTGATGGTGCAGCTTTGGTCCTCCTCGATGCTATAATAAAAAGTGAGAAGAGAGACATGAATTGGAGAAGGTATTGTTAAGCAAAAAGGAACCAGAACTTGAAGATTTCAAAAATCTTTATCCATATTGCAAAAAATGAGAAAGCTTGCCCTGAAGATAACAGCAAGGGTGTGGCTAAAAGATGATCTGATAAGGCGATTAGTTGGGTGTGAACCACAAATATTATCAGTTACCTCAGTAGAAACCTGAATAGGTATAGTATTATACCAGCAGAAACACTGCCACCTGTGACTAAAGAGGACAGAAAAAACAGGACAGAATGAAAGTCTGCCAGTCTAAGAGTCTACAAGACTGGACCATACAGCTATCTAGCTGCAAAAATTCGGTATAATTCAAGAAAAAAGGAAAAATGACCCCTGAATGCAATCTAGACATCTTCAGGGACATCAATCCTATCACAGGTCCAGGAAGCAAGACTGCCCCTATTTTCATCTACAGGCCAAGGAGACAGCTCTTACCAGAAAACAAATCAGACAAATGTTGATCTTGGATCACTAACCTCCAGAACTGTAAGAAAATAAATCTGTTATGTTAGACACCCAATTTAGGGTATTTTGTTATGGCAGCACAAACTGACAAATAAATGAGGCAAACTAAAATGTGGCATAAGTTAAGAACAACTAATGCAGTGAGTAACAAAAAGAATAAATTTGACTTGTAAACTATGATAAATTTCATATGGCTGGCGAAGTTATGGAATTACCATCTTGGAAACAAAAATTAAATTCTTAGCATGCATATACTTCATTGTATGAAGTTGCTATACAATATTAAATTGGTTTAAGATGTTGTAACTCTGGGGAAAGAAAATCCCAGGACAAAATACCTCTAAAAGCGAAATCAGTCAAAGGGAGAAGTAAAGTTTAAAACCCATTTATTGCTTACACAATGTAGGTGGGGGCCGTCTCTTTCCTGCTCCAGAAGAAGCAAAACTAGCCCTCCCCTTAACCTCTCAGGTTCAGATAAGCCCTCAGGTGCCCAGGTAATTACACACTGACATGGAGATAAACTTCTCTCCACCCTGATGAATGACTATTGATATGCAGGTGTAATAAAAACATGCTTCTCTCCACCCTTGAGTATGCATTAAAGCCAGGCGGGATATTCTGGAAATATTACAATTTTA
Organism: Phataginus tricuspis; assembly: GCA_029783875.1. NCBI lineage: Eukaryota > Metazoa > Chordata > Mammalia > Pholidota > Manidae > Phataginus > Phataginus tricuspis. Next base: position 41,207,190 of record JAQQAC010002837.1, read on the forward strand.
CCCACAGATGTACAATGTAGTGACTATATAATTATATACATTACTAGATGCTTGCCATGTAAGTGTAGTTCCCCAATACCATACCAAGGCATTACAGTATTTTTGGTTACATTCTATATATTCTTCTTCAATTCCTATGACTTACTTTTCAATTTGTACTTTGTACCTATATATTCCCTTCACTTACCCATTGCCCAACCCCTCCAAACAGAAACCAAAAGTCTTGTCCATATTTATGGGTCTATTTAGTTGCCTTTGTTATGTTTTTTATATTACACATATAAGTGAAATCATGGATTTGTCTTTCTCTGCCCAGCTTAACTCACTAAACATAACACCCTCTAGCTCTATCCATGTTGTTGTAAATGACAATATTTCCTGAGTAATATATTCCCCTGTGTATATATACCACTTCTGTACCCATTCATATACCAATGGGCATTTGGATGCTTCCATATCTTAGCTACTGTAAATAATGATGAGATGAACAAAGGGGTGTATATATCTTCTTGAATTAGTGATTTTTTTTTCAGGAAAATTCCCAGAAGTAGAATTACTGAGTCATATGGTATTTCTACTTTTCATTTTTTTAAGGAAATTCCACACTGTTTTCCACAGTACCTGCACTACTTTACATTTCCACCAACAGTGTAGGAGGGTTCCCTTTTCTCCACATCCTCACCAACACTTGTTATTTCTTGTGTTTTGGGTATTAGCCTTCTGACTGGTGTGATGATACTTCACTGTGGTTTTGATTTGCATTTCCCTGATGATTAGTGATGTTGAGCATCTTTCCTCGTGCCTATTAGATATCTGTATGTCTTATTTGGAAAAATCTCTGTATAGGTCGTCCTCTGCCCATTTTTTTAATTGGATTTTCTGGTAATTTGCTATTGAGTCATATGAATTCTTTATGTATTCTGGAAGTTAACCCCTTATTGGATATATCATTTGCAAATATATCCTACCATACACTAGATTGCCTTGTTTTTTGTTTGGTTTTTTTTGAAGGTTTCTTTTGCTACATAGAAGCTTTTTAGTTTGAGGCAGTCTCACTTGTTTATTCTGCTTTTGTTTCCCTTGCCTGAGAAGACACATGAACAAAGAAATTTCTCAAGCTGATATCCATGAGATTCTTGCCTGTGCTTTCCTCTAAGAGTTTTATGTTTTCATGTCTTATATTTAGGTCCTTAATCCATTTTGAGTTTACTTTTGTGTATAAGAGAGTGATAGCTTCATTCTCTTACATGCAGCTTTCTAGTTTTCCCAACACCAGTCATTTAAGAGACTGTCTTTTCCCCACTGTATATTCATGGCTCCTTTGTCATATCTTAGCTAACAATATATGCTTGGGTTTATTTCTGGACTCTCTATATTGTTCCACTGATAATGGATCTCTTCTTGTGCAAGTACCATACTGTTTTAAACACTTAGTTTCATAGTATAACCTGAACTCAGAGAGCATGATACCCACAACTTTCTTTCTCAAGATTGCTTTGGCTATTCCGGGTCTTTTGTGGATCCATATAAATTTTAGGATTATTTGCTCTAGTTCATTGAAAAATGTCATTGGGATTCTGATAGAGATTGCATTAAATCTGTAAATTGCTTTGGACAGTATGACCATTTTGAGAACATCAATTCTTCTTATCCTTGAGCATGGAATAGATTTCCACTTATTTGTGTCAACTTCATTTTCTTTCACCAGTGTCTTACAGTTGTCCAAGTATAGGTCTTTGATCTCCTTGGTTAGGTTTATTCCTAGGTACTTTATTCTTTTTTATACAATTGTAAATGGAATTGTTTTCTTGATTTCTCTTTCTCCTAGTCCTTTGTTACTATACAGGAATACAAAATTTCTGTATATTGATTTTATATCCTACAACTTTGTTGAATCCATTTATTAGTTCTAATAGTTTTTTGGAGCAATCTTTAGGGTCTCTATATATAGTATCATGTCATTTGCAAAAAGAGACAGTTTTACTTCTTCCTTACCAATCTGGATGCCCTTTATTTATTTTTTTTGTCTGATTACTGTGGCTAGGACTTCCAATACTATGTTGAATAAAAGTGGTAAGAGCACACATCCTTGTCTTGTTCCTGATCTTTCAGCTTTTAGTGACTGAGTATGATATTGGTTGTGGGTTTATTAGGTGGAGGTATGTTCCCTCTACACCCATTCTCTTGAGGGTATTTTATCATGAGTGGATGCTGAATTTTGTCAAATTCTTTTTCAGCATCTACTAAGATAATCATATGCTTTTCATCTATCCTTTTGTTAACGTGATGTATCATGTTGATATTTTGCAGATGTTGTAACATCCTTTCATCCCTGAAATAAATACCACTTGGTCAGGATGAATGATCCTTTTGATGTACTTTTTAATTCAAATTGATAATATATTAAGGATTTTTTGCATCTATACTCATCAGGGATATTGGCCTGTAGTTTTCTTTTTGGCATTGTCTTTATCTGGTTTTGTTACTACAGCAATATTGGCCTTTTAAAATGAGTTTGGAAGTATCATTCCCCTTCTATTTCTTGGAATACTTTAAGAAGGGTATGTATTAGCTTGTCTTTAATCACCCATGAAGTCATTTGGCCCTGGACTTTAGGTTGTTGGAAGGTTTTTTTTACCACAAATTCAATTTTGTTACTAGTAATTGGTCTATTTAGATTTTCTGTTCCTGGATCATTGTTGGAAGACTGAATGTTTCTAGGAATTTATCCATTTCTTCTAGGGTGTCCAATTTATTCACATACAATTTTTCACAAAATTCCCTTATACTTCTTTGAATTTCTATGATGTCTGTTTTAACTTCTTTTTCAGTTCTGGTTTTATTTATTTGTATCTTTTCTTTTTCTTGATAAGTCTGCCTAAGGGCTTTCCTATTTTGTTTATCTTCTTGAAGAACTAGCTCAGGGTTTCACTCATATTTTTCTACTGTTTTCTTAGTCTCCACTTTATTTCCACACTGATCTTTATTATGTCCCTCCTTCTACTAATTTTGGACTTTGTTTGTTCTTCTTTTCCTTCAGTTATAGGGTTAGATTGTTTGAGATTGTTCTTGTCTCTTGAAGTAAGCCTGTATTGTCACAAACTTCCCTCTTAGAACAACTTTTGCTGCATCCCACATATTTTGAACCATATGGCTCTGTTTTCACTTCTCTCCAAGTATTCTGATTTCCTCTTTGGTCTGGTTCCTTGATCCACTGATTATTTAGAAGCATGTTGTTTAGCCTCCATGTGTTTCTGTTTTTCCAGGTTTTTTCTTGTAACTGATTTCTAGTTCTATACCGTTGTGGTCTGGGAAGATGATGCTTAATACATTTTCAATCTTCTTAAACTTACTGAGACTTGTTTTGTATACTAACACATGATCTTTTTTGGAAAATGTTCCCTGTACACTTGAGAAAAATGCATATCATTGCTTTCGGGTAGAATGTGTTGTATGTATATGTATCTGTTAAATCCACCTGGTCTAACATGTATTCCACTGTTTCCATTTTGATATTCTGTCTCGATGATCTAGCCATCAATGAAAGTGGGGTGTTAAAGTCAGACCTGTTTTGTGTTGCTGTCAACTTCTCCCTTTAGGTCTGCTAGTATTTGGTTTATACATATAGGTGCTCCTAGGTTGCTATATCCTCCTCTTGGATTTCACTTATTATATAATGTTCTTGTCTCTTTTTACTTTGTTTTGATGCCTATTTTGTCTAAATATTGCAACTCCAGGATTTATTTATTTATTACTTTTTTTAAAGTATCATTGTTATACAATCTTCTTTTAAGTCAGTTTATTGACGTATCATTTATACATAGTGAAATTCATCTTAAGATGTACAACTTGATAAGTTTTGATTGTATGACCACTACCACAATCAAGACTGAGAATTATTTCCATCACCCCAAAAGTTCCTTTGGGCCCTTCTTTGTACTTATAACACCTAGCAGCCACTAACCTAATTTCTGTCCCTATCGTACTGCCTTCTACAGACTGTCATATAAATGTAATCATACAGTAAGCAGTTTTCTGTGTCTGGCTTTAACTTAGTGTAGGCCTTTAAGATTTGTCCATGTTGATATATGAATAGTTTGTTCTCTTTTTTATTTTCTAGTAGTACACTCAATGTATGTACCATAATTTGTCCATTCACCAGTTGATGGCCATTTCTATTTTTTGGTAATATGAATAAAGCTACTGCAAAAACTTACATATAGGTCTATTGCGAATATATGCTTTTATTTATCATGGACAATAGCTAGAAGCTGGGATTCCTGGGTTGTATGGTAAGTGAATATTTTACCATTATATGGAACTGCGAAAGTGTTTTCCAAAATGGCCTATAGTCTTTTGCATTCTTATGCACAATGATGACAATTGCTCTGCATCCTTATCACTTGTCAGTTTTTCTAAATTTTAACTATTGGAGTAGGTGTTCAGTGGCATCTCATTGTGATTTTTCTCAGTTTTTATTTTTATTAAAGTATCATTGATAGACAATGTTATATTAGTTATAAGTGTACAACACAGTGGTTCAACAGTTACCAATATTATTAATTCCTCACCCCATCTAGTGCAGTTACTACCTATCAACAGAGATGTTACAGAATCATTCTCTATGCTGTACCACTGTCCCTGAGACCAACTTATATTGAGATTGCAAATTACTGTACTCCTTTATCCCCATCTCCCTCCCCCACAACCACTAGTCACTTCTCAGTGTCTATGAGTCTACTGCTGTTTTCATCCTTCTGTTTTACTTTGCTTTCACATCATACAAATAAGAGAAATCATATTGTATTTTTCTTTCTCCACCAGGCTTATTTCATCAAGAACAATACCCTCTAGATCCATCCATGTTGTTGCAAATGGTAGGATTTGTTTTCTTATGGCTGAATAACATTCCATTGTGTATATGTACCATATCTTCTTTGTCCATTCATTTACTGATGGACACTTACATTGCTTCCTATCTTCACTATTGCAAATAGTGCAGCAATAAACATAGGGGTGCATATATCTTTCTGATTCAGGGATTTTGTTTTCCTTGGGTAAATTTGTAGAAGTGGAATTATCGGGTCGAATGCTATTTCTATTTTCACTTCTCTCAGGAACCTCCATACTTCTTTTCACAGTGGCTGCACCAATTTACATTAATACCAACAGTGTAGAAGGGTTCTCAAATCTCTGCATCCTTACCAACAACATTTCTTATTTCTTTTTGGATAGTGGCCATTCTAAGGGGTGTGAGGTAATATCTCATTGTGGTTTTAATTTGCATTTCCTTGATGATTAGTGACATGGAGCATCTCTTTATATGCCTGTTGGTCATTTATATTTTGTCTTTGCAGAAAATCTTCTCCAAGTCTTCTGCCCACTTTTTAAGCAGGTTATTTGTTTTTTGGGTATTGAGACACATGAGTTCTTTACATATTTTGAATGTTAACCCCTTATCAGATGAGTTATTTACTAATATATTCTCCCATAATTTAGCATGTCTTATTCTGATGATGGTGTCCTCTTCTCGTGTACAGAATCTTTTTAGTTTGATGTAGTCAAACTTCATTTTTTATTTTGGTCTTCTTGCCAGAGGAAGGTGTATGCAGGAAAAAACTGCTCATACTTACTTATGTTCAAGAAATTTTTGCCTATGTTTTCTTCTATGAGTTCTATGGTTTCATGACTTACATTCAGATCTTGGATCAATTTCCAATTAACTTTTCCATATGGAGTTAGACAATAACCCAGGTTCATTCTCTTACATGTAACTGTCCAGTTTTCCCAACACCAGTTGTTGAAGAGGCTGTCATTTCCCCATTGTATGTCCATGGCTCCTTTATCGTATATTAATTGACCATATATGCTTGGGTTTATATCTGGGCTCTCTATTCTGTTCCACTGGTCTATGGTTCTGTTCTTGTGCCAGTGCCAAATTGTCTTGATTACTATGGCTCTGTAGTAGAGCTTGAAGTCAGGGAGCATTATCCCCCCAGCTTTGTTCTTCTTTCTTAAGATTGCTTTGGCTATTTGGGATCTTTTGAGATTCCATATGAATTTTAGGATTATTTGTCCTATATCATTAAAATGCTGTTGGTATTTTGATAGGGATTGTATTTAATCTGTTAATTCCTGTGGGCAGGATGGCCATTTTGACAATATTAATTCTACCCTTTCATGAGCATGGGATATATCTCCATTTATTTGTGTCTTCTTTAATTTCTCTTATGAGTGTCTTTTTTTCACTTTTTTTAATTAAGGTATCATTGATATACACTTTCATGAAGGTTTCACATGAAAAATATTTTGGTTACTACATTCACCCATATGATCAAGTACCCCCCCCATACCCCATTGGTTGGGATGAATGATCCTTTTGATGTATTTTTGAATTCGGTTTGCTAATATCTTGTTGAGTATTTTTGCATCTATGTTCATCAGGGATATTGGTCTGTAATTTTCTTTTTTTGTGGTGTCTTTGCCTGGTTTTGGTATTAGAGTGACGCTGGCCTCACAGAATAAGTTTGGAAGTATTCCCTCCTCTTCTACTTTTTGGATTACTTTAAGAAGGATAGGTATTAGCTCTTCCTTAAATGTTTAGTAAAATTCAGCTGTCAAGCCATCTGGACATGTCATTTGTTTCTGGGGGAGTTTTTGTATTACCAATTCAATTTCATTGCTGGTAATTGATCTGTTCAGATTACCTGTTTCTTCCCGGGTCAGTTTTAGACAGTTGCATTTTTCTAGGAAGCTGTCCATTTCTTATCGGTTGTCCAATTTATTGGCACATAATTTTTCATAGTATTGTCTAATAAATCTTTGTATTGGTATTGTACGCATTGTGGTTTTTCCTTTTTCATTTCTGACTTTGTTGATGTTTGTACTTTTTTTTTTGATAGGTCTGGCTAGAGGTTTGTCTATTTTGTTTATTTTCCCAATGAACTCGTTTTATTACGTTCTATTGTTTTATTCTTCTCTATTTTATTTATTCTGGTCTTATCTTTATTATGTCCCTCCTTCTACAAACACTGGGATTCATTTGTTCTTTTTCTAGTTTCCTTAATAGTGAGTTTGGATTCTTTGGGATTGCTCTTGTTTCCTGAGGTACTTCCCTCTTACAACTGATTTTGGGACATCCCACAGATTTTGGATTGTTGTACTTTTTGTTTTCATTTGATTCACTATTTACAAGAATGTTGTTTAGCCTCCATGGTTTGTAGGCTTTTCTGTTTTCTTTGTGTAATTTATTTCTAGTTTCATACCATTGTAGTCTAAGAAGCTGCTTGATAAAATTTCCATCTTTTTGAATTTATTAATGCTCTTTTTGCAGCCTAGTATGTGATCTATTCTGGAGAAGGTTCTATGTGCACTTGAGAAAAATGTTTATCCTGCTGCTTTGGAGTATAATCCTCTGTGGACATCTGTTAAGTCCATCTGATCTAATGTATTATTCAGTGCCTCTGTTTCCTTATTTATTTTCTGTCTGGTTGATTTGTCTATTGATGGGAGTGGTGTGTTAAAGTCTCCTAAAATGAAGGTGTTGCAATCTATTTTTCTCTTTAATTCTGTTACTATATGTTTTACATATTTAGGTGCTCCTATGTTGGGTATATAGATATTTGTAATGTTTACATTCTCTTGTTGGACTGACCCCTTTATCATTATGTTATGCCCTTCTTTGTCTCATGTTACTCTTTGTTTTGAAATCTATTTTGTCTGATATAAGTACTACTACTCCTGTTTTTTTCTCCCTATTATTTGCATGAAATATCTTTTTCCATCCCTTCACTTTTAGTCTGTGTATGTCTTTGGATCTGAAAAGAGTCTCTTGTAGGCAGCATATAGATGGCTCTTGTTTCTTTATCAATTCTGCCACCCAATGTCTTTTGATTGGTGCATTCAGTTCATTTACATTTAATGTAATTATTGATATGTCTTACTGCCATTTTATTGATTGTTTACTGGTTGCTTTTATAGCTTCTCTTTGCTCCTTTCTTCCTCTCTTATACTCTTCTCTTGTTATTTGATGGTTTTCCTTAGTGTTATGATTAGATTTATCTTTAAATTTTTTAGTGCATTTACTGTAGGCTTTAGTTGTGTAGTTACCAAAAGTTCAAAGACTGCTTCCTTAGTATATAACAGTCTATATTAACTCGCTGATCACTCTATTTCAAACACAATCTAAAGGTACTTTTTATTCTTTCTCTTCCATCTCCACACTTTACATATTAGATGTCATAATCTGCACTTTTTGTGTATTACTTGACTGATTTTGTGTACACTTCATTTGCTGTATTTTCTTCTTTTATGTGTTTTTGGGAGAAGGTTTCTGTGTTGCCTTCCTACTGCACCATCTTTTTCTCCACTCTCGTACAATCTTATATTGGTTTCAAATATACAACACAGTGGTTCAACAGTTACCCATATTATTAAATTCTCACCCCCTCTAGCACAGTTACTGTTAACATAGAAAGATGTTATTACAGAATCATCAGCAATATTCTCCATGCTGTACTATCATCCCCACAACCAACTTATATTATGATTGGTGAATTTTATGCCCCTTTATTCCCCTCCCCCTCCCTGCCCACCCACCCCAGCCCCTACCCCATGGTAACCATCGGTTTTTACTTCTCAATGTCTATGAATCTACGGCTGTTTCATTCATTTTGTTTTGCTTTGTTTTTATAACCACAAATAAATGAAATCATATGGTATTTGTCTTTCTCCCCCTGGCTTATGTCACTTAGCATAATACCCTCTTAGATCCATCCATGTTGTTGAAAATGGCAGGATTTCTTTTTTATGGCTGAATAATATTCCACTGTGTATATGTACTGCATCCTCTTTATCCATTCATCTATTGATGGACAACTTGGCTGCTCCCATATCTTTGCTATTACAAATAATGTAGCAATAAGCATAGGAGTGCATGTTATCCTGTGAATCAGAGATTTTGTTTCTTCAAGTAAATTCCTAGATTTGGAATTATTGGGTCAAATGATACTTTTATTTTTCGTATTCTGAAGAGTCTCCATATTGCTTTCCATAGTAGCTGCACCAATTTACAGAGAAACACACACAACCATGATTCCACTTACATGCACAATATAAAAAAACAAAGGAATAAAACAAGTGAACTCACAGACACTAAGAAGAGACTGGTGGTTACCATGGGAGAGGTGGAGGTGAAGGTGATAGAGGCACAAGACCTCCATTACAGCACTGTCATAGGACAAAAGTACAGCATAGAGAATACAGTGAATAATAACCTAATATTTTTCTATGTTGAAAGGTAGTACACTTATTGGGGTGAGCATTTAATAATATAGGTAACTGTGGAATCACTGTTACACACCTGAAATCAATATACTATTGTACATCAACTACACTTCAATTAAAAATACATTTTTTAAAGAAAAAACTTATAAAGGCCTATGAAATGTATTTTCTAATATAAACTAAATTTCCCCCTAAATAAGCATATGATAACAGTGAATCAATGTTACTGTCTAATTATCCACCATCAGTTCTTCTTCACACTTAGCCCACTGGCAAACTGCTTTTCCACAACTACTAAAATCAGGGCATCAAAACAAAAAAATCTGAGACTTATTTAGTATTTAATCACATTCTATTTTGAGATGTGAGGAAATGCCAAGAAAGAGTTGGATTTTAAGCCTCTAAGCTTTAAAGTCCTTCATCTATGAAGCCCTGAATAAAACACACTTCTTCCTTTTCTGTTCTCTTTTGATTCTGTCTATAACAATTACTTTGTATTTAGTTCTACACTGCCTTTTACTATTATTTGCCTCATAATTTTACTTATGAACTTTTGGGTACCTCAAATATAATGCTAGTTGCTAGTTTTCTACCAAGTAACATTTAGTAAATTCTAGGCATCTAATGTTAGAAAGTTAAAAACCTTAGTAAAAAGTAAAAAGAAAAGAGCACAGTTTTTGACAGTCTTACAAGAAAAAAATTACACTTCAGGAACAGCCAAGCAGCAAGACCTCAGACAACACACCAGGCTCTAAGGTAAAATAAAAAGAAAAGACACAGACTGGGAGAAACTATGCATAACACATATATCTGATGACCCTTATAAGCATTAGGTTGAAAGAAAGAAGTCAGGCTTGAAAGTTTGTATGCTATCTGATTTTGTTTATAAGAAGTCCAATAAAAGGCTAAACTAATCTACAGTGATAGAAATGAGGCTTCTTATGAGACATGGGGATTGACTGGAAGAGACCTTGAGGGAACTTTTCTGAGCAATATGTTCTGTATCTTTATTGGGGTAATGAAACACTGCTCAGCAATAAACCACATATATACTCATACATGGGTGAAATGAAAAAGTATCATGTTGAGGGAAAGAAGCAAGATGCAAAAGATTGAATGCTGAATGACTTCATTTATATGAAGTCCAATAAAAGACAAAACTAGTTCATCATGAAAGAAATCAGAACAGTGGATTCCTATGAGCATGGCACTAACTGGACTAGAACATGAGGGAATTTTTCTGAAACAATGGAAATAATCTTTACCTTTATTAGGATGACACTTATAGAGGGTGTATATAGTTATTAAAACTCCTCAAATTGTCCACTTAAGATGAGTGCATTTCACTGGTTATGAACTTCACATAAACTTAAAAATTTTAATTTATAAACAGCAAAATAAATGGACTTTTACTTAACAAAAAAAGTTAAAAATTCATGAAATAGCAAAAACTTGATTTCCCTAATGATTTTCTTTAATATTCTTTGCCAAAATGTTTTTACATACCAAACACAGTTAAGTTTACCACTGTACCTAACTCCTTAATAAAACATTAATCTATAAATAAAAAGGCAAAATAAAGAAATTGTCTGATAAATAAAAGCTCGGGGAATTTCTCAACAAAAGTTCTTTGTTGCACACAAAAAACAGTGAAGTTTTTCATGCTAAAGAGAAAAGATACCAGATGGAATATTTAGTCTAGTGTCAAAAATGGGGTGTGTGTGTGTGTGTGTGTGTGTGTGTGTGTGTGTGTGTATATATGTAAATAGAGAACTTTGTTTTCTTGCTTCCTATATTCTTTAAAAATTAACTCTTTAAAGCAAAAGTAATTGTAATGAATTGTGAGATTTATAACATGTAGAGTAAAATAAACGACAAAAAAAGAATCAAACAAAGGCTGGGGTGGGTAAATGGAAGTATATGTTATAAAGTTCTTATATATGAAGTGGTATAATGTAACTCAAGATAAACTGTGCAAAGTTAGCTATGTATATTGTAATCCCTAGAACAAGGGGGAAAACAATAAAGCAGAGGAGGTATGAGCAAGATATCTGCTGGTCTCAAATTCATCCAAGCTAAAACAGCATTTCTGAAAATTTCTTTCCTAAGTGGTTTCAGGTCAGAAATGGCCAGTAAAAAAAAAAAAAAAAGCCCACACAAAACTTAGAAAGCAGAAGAGAAGCAGCAGGCATTATTGCCCTCAAGTAGTCTAGGTATGGCACAAGATGCTATTGTAGCTCATACACATTGTCACTCTGCTGATACCTCACTGACATGGTTCAGGAGACAGGTCCACAAATTCCTCCATATCTGGACTAATTTTCTTCATGAACATAGATGCAAAAATCCTTCATAAAATCAAGTCCACAACTATATAAAAAGGATAACACATCATAACCAAATGAGGTTTCTTCCAGCAATGCAAAGGTGGCTTAACATAAGGAGGTCAGTGTAATTCACCATATTATAAAAACAACAGAGAGAATCTATATGATTATCTATCCAGAAGAAAAAAGTATCTGAAAAATTTAATACCTGTTCACGAAAAAAATTTTTAGCAAACTAGAGAGGAAACTTCCTTAACTTGATGATAGAAATCTATGAATTATCTACATTAACACCATACTTAATAGTGAAAGACTGAATAGTTTCTCCCTAAGATTAGGAACAAGGCAAGGATGTTTGCTCTCACAAATTCTAATCAACATTATATAGAAGGCCCTAAAGACTGGAAGGAAAAAGAGTCATAAAGGCTGGAAAGAAGTAAAGTTATCTTTTATGATACACCAATGACTGTATATAGAATATCCGCTACATCCCTTAAAAAGAAAAACCTTCTAGAGCAGTTATGATACACCAATGACTGTATATAGAATATCCGCTACATCCCTTAAAAAGAAAAACCTTCTAGAGCAGTAAGTAAATTTACAAGGTCACAGGATACAAAATAAATATATGACAAAAGCCTACTATATCCTCAAAACATTAAACACAGAACTTCCGGGAAAATGGTGACTAGAGCAGGGTGGCAGAAATCTCCTCCCAACACTATATTTATCTATGAAAATACAGCATACAACGATTCCTAAAAGAAAGACCAGAATACACAGGAAAGCGCACAGTGTGCAGCTACACCTGAGAGGACTCAGCACCCCGCAAAGCAGGTAAGATACGGAGCTGCGACCTGGCAGGACCCGAGCACTCCCCCACCCCAGCGCACCGGTGGGAGGAAAGGATTCAGAGCCGGGAGGGAGTGGAAGTACTGGCCCGCAAAATAACCAGCCCCGGTGTTCTGCGCAGTGAGTGCTGACACACATCGCCCAGTGTAGCGGACACTGGAGAGACAGAGGGTGCAGGGTCTGAGCAGGGAACGCAACAGGGTGCTTGCAGCCGGCTCCAGGAAGGAAAAAAAAAAAAGAAAAGTGCATGCTTTTTTCAGCAGTCTTAAGGAGACAGGAGCCCAACAGAGGACTGGATCAGCTCAGCACACTCAGCCCAGCAGGATGGGAGGCCTGGGGAGCTTTTGACCCCTGAGCTGGCGACAGGGAAAGAGTGGCCACACTTAGACTTCCAACAGAGATCAACAGCCTCCCATTCATTCCCACCCCGGCCAGAGCTATAAAGTGCCCTGAAGAGCGATGCAGCCACGGCTGTGGAACAGTAGAGCAACAGCACCACCTACAGCATTCCCACAGAATCCACTCCCAGTGAGCTTTTTTTGTTGTTGTTGTTTTTCTTTTGTTTTTTGTTTTTTCTTCTATATTTTTTCTTTTTTTTCTTTCTTTCTTTCTTTTTGTTCTCTCCTTTTTTTTGCGCTTTCTAAAGTCATAAAGAGCCCAGCTGACATACGTGGCAACTACCAGGAACTACTTCTATAGCAATGAAAAGACAGAGAAATATGGTACAGACAAAGCTACAGACCCAGACAACCGCAGAGAGGGAACCTGAAGGGATGGACATGCACGGTCTTCCTGAAAAAAAATTCAGAATAAAAGTCATAACCATGCTGACAGATCTACAGAGAAATGTGCAAGAGCTAAGGGAGGAAGTGAGGGAAGTGAGGAAAGACAATGCAGAAATCAGACAAGCCATCGACGGGCTTAACAGCAGACTGGATGAGATGCAAGAGACTGTTAATGGAATAGAAATCAGAGAACAGGAATACAGAGAAGGTGAGACAGAGAGAGATAAAAGGATCTCTAAGAATGAAAGAATATTAAGAGAACTGTGTGACCAAACCAAATGGAACAATATTCGCATTATAGGAGTACCAGAGGAAGAAGAGAGAAAAAAAGGGATAGAAAGTGTCTTTGAAGAAATAATTGCTGAAAACTTTCCCACGCTGGGGAATGAAATAGTCTCGCAGTCCACGGAAGCCCACAGATCTCCCAACACAAGGGACCCAAGGAAAACAAGACCAAGACACAATAATTAAGATGGCAAGGGTCAAAGATAAAGAAAGAGTATTAAAGGCACCTAGAGAGAGAAAAAAGATCACCCACAAAGGAAAACCCATCAGACTATCAGCAGACTTCTCAACAGAAAACTTACAGGCCAGAAGAGAATGGCATGATATATTTAACGTAATGAAACAGAAGGGTATCGAACCAAGATTATTATATCCAGCACGGTTATCATTTAAATATGATGGAGGGATTAAACAATTTCTAGACAAACGGAAGTGGAGAGAGTTTGCCTCCCATAAACCACCACTACAGGATATCATAAACGGACTGCTCTAGAGGGAAGCAACCATAAGGCTAAAAAGATGTCACCAGAGAAAATAAAATCATAGCAAAGAAACCAGACCATCCACATACTAACTAAAGGCAAAGAATAAAACACCCAATATATAAAGAATGGAGGAGGAAGATTAAGTAGGGAGAGATAAAGAAACATCAGACGGTGTTCACAATATCGTAACAAGAAAGTTAAGTTAGATTCTTAGATAGTAAAGAAGCAACCCTTGAACATTTGGTAACCACGAATCTAAAGGCAGCAATGACAATAAGTACATATCTATCAATAATCACCCTAAATGTAAATGGACTGAATGCACCAATCAAAAGACACAGAGTAACAGAGTGGATAAAAAAGCAAGACCCATCTATATGCTGCTTACAAGAGACTCACCTCAAACCCAAAGACATACACAGACTAAAAGTGAAGGGATGGAAAAAGATATATCATGCAAACAACAAAGAGAAAAAAGAAGGTGTTGCAGTACTTGTTCACACAAACTACACTTCAAAACGAAGAAAGTAGCAAGAGATAAAGAAGAACATTACATAATGATAAATGGGTCACTCCAACAAGAAGATATAACCATTATAAATATATATCCACCCAACACAGGAGCGCCAGCATATGTGAAACAAATACTAACAGAATTAAAGGAGGAAATAGACAGCAATGCATTCATTTTAGGACACTTCAACACACCACTCACTCCAAAGGACAGATCAACCAGACAGAGAATAAGTAAAGACACAGTGGAACTGTACAACGCATTATAACAGATGAACCTAACAGATATCTACAGAACTCTGCACCCAAAAGCAGCAGGATACACATTCTTCTCAAGTGCACATGGAACATTTTCCAGAATAGACCACATACTAGGCCACAAAAAGAACTTCAGTAAATTCAAAAATATTGAAATCCTACCAACCAACTTCTCAGATCACAAAGGTATAAAACTAGAAATAAATTGTACAAAGAAATCAAAAAGGCTCACAAATACATGGAGACTTAACAACATTCTCCTAATTAATCAATGGGTGAACGACCAAATCAAAACAGAAATCAAAGAATATATGGAGAATAATGACAACAACAACACAAAGCCACAACTTCAGTGCGATGCAGCAAAGGCAGTTCTAAGAGGAAAGTATATTGCAAACAAGGCCTATTTAAAGAAGGAAGAATATTCCCAAATGAACAGTCTAAAGACACAATTACTGAAATTGGAAAAAGAAGAACAAATGAGGCCTAAAGTCACCAGAAGGAGGGACATAATAAAGATCAGAGAAGAAATAAATAAAATTGAGAAGAATAAAACAATAGAAAAAATCAATGAAACCAAGAGCTGGTTCTTTGAAAAAATAAACAAAATAGATAAACCCCTAGCCAGACTCATTAAGAGAAAAAGAGAATCTACACACATAAACAGAATCAGAAATGAGAAAGGAAACATAACGATGGACCCCACAGAAATACAAAGAATTAGAAGAGAATATTATGAGAATCTATATGCTAACAAGCTGCAAAACCTAGAAGAAATGGACATCTTCTTAGAAAAATACAACCTTCCAAGACGGACCAAGCAAGAAACAGAAAAACTAAACAGACCAATCACCAGCAACGAAATTGATTTGGTAATCAAAAAGCTACCTAAGAACAAAACCCCCACACCAGATGGATTCACCTCTGAATTCTACCAGACATATAGAGAAGAAATAACACCCATTCTCCTTAAAGTTTTCCAAAAAATAGAAAAGGAGGGAATACTTCCAAACTCATTCTATGAAGCCAGCATCACTCTAATACCAAAACCGGGCAAAGACCTCACCAAAAAAGAAAATTACAGACCAATATCCCTGATGAACATAGAAGCAAAAATTCTCAACAAAATATTAGCAAACCGAATTCAAAAATACGTCAAGAGGTTAATACACCATGATCAAGTGGGATTCATCCCAGGGATGCAAGGATGGTACAACATTCGAAAATCTATCAACATCATCTACCACATCAACAAAAAGAAGAACAAAAACCACATGATCATCTCCATAGATGCTGAAAAAGCATTTGACAAAATTTGGCATCCATTCATGATTAAAACTCTCAACAAAATGGGTATAGATGGCAAGTACCTCAACATTTTAAAGGCCATTTATGACAAACCCACAGCCAACATCATACTTAACAGCGAGAAGCTGAAAGCTTTTCATCTAAGATCAGGAACAAGACAGGGATGCCCACTCTCTCCACTGTTATTCAACAAAGTACTGGAGGTCCTAGCCACGGCAATTACACAAAACAAAGACATACAAGGCATCCAGATTGGTAAAGAAGAAGTCAAATTGTCACTATTTTCAGATGACATGATACTGTACATAAAAAACCCTAAAGACCACTCCAAAACTACTAGAACTAATATCTGAATTCAGCAAAGTTTCAGGATACAAAATTAACACACAGAAATCTGTTGCTTTCCTATAAACTAACGATGAACTAACAGAAAGAGATATCAGAAAAACAAGTCCATTCACAATTGCATCAAAAAGAGTAAAATACCTAGGAATAAGCCTAACGAAGGAAGTGAAAGACCTGTACTCTGAAAACTACAAGACACTCATAAGAGAAATTAAAGAGAACACTAACAAGTGGAAATGCATACCATGCTCTTGGCTAGGAAGAATAAATATTGTCAAAATGGCTATACTACCTAAAGCAATCTACAGATTCAATGCAATCCCTATCAAACTACCAACAGCTTTCTTCAATGAACTGGAACAAATAATTCTAAAATTCATATGGAACCACAAAGACCCCGAATAGCCAAAGCAATCCTGAGAACGAGGAATAAAACAGGGGAAATTACGCTCCCTGAATTCAAGCTCTACTATAAAGCCACAGTAATCAAGACAATTTGGTATTGGCACAAAAACAGACCCACAGACCAGTGGTACAGAATAGAAAATCCACACATTAACCCAAACATATACAGTCAATTAATATTTGATAAAGGAGCTTTGGATATACAATGGGGAGATGACAGCCTCTTCAACAGCTGGTGTTGGAAAAACTGGACAGCTACATGTAAGAGAATGAACTGGACTACTGTCTAGCCCCATACACAAAGGTAAACTCAAGGTGGATCAAAGACCTGAATGTAAGTCAGGAAACCATAAAAATCTTAGAAAAAACCATAGGCAAAAATCTCTTGGACATAAACATGAGTGACTTCTTCAAGAACATATCTCCCCGGGCAAGGGAAACAAAAGAAAAATGAACAAATAGGACTATATCAAGGTTAACAGCTTCTGTACAGCAAAGGACACCATCAGTAGAACAAAAAGACATCCTACAGTATGGGAGAATATATTCATAAATGACATATCTGATAAGGGGTTGACATCCAAAATATATAAAGAACTCACATACCTTAACAAACAAAAGCAAATAATCCAATTAAGAAATGGGCAGAGGACATGAATAGACACTTCTCTAAAGAAGAAATTCAGATGGCCAACAGGCACATGAAAAGATGCTCCACATCGCTTAGCATCAGGGAAATGCAGATTAAAACCACAATGAGATATCACCTCACACCAGTAAGGATGGCCAACATCCAAAACACAAACAACAACAAATGTTGGCGAGGATGTGGAGAAAAGGGAACCCTCCTACACTGCTGGTGGGAATGCAAATTAGTTCAACCATTGTGGAAAGCAGTATGGAGGTTCCTCAAAAAACTCAAAATAGAAATACCATTTGACCCAGGAATCCCACTCCTAGGAATTTACCCTAAGAATGCAGCAGCCCAGTTTCAAAAAGACAGATGCACCCCTATGTTTATTGCAGCACTATTTACAATAGCCAAGAAATGGAAGCAACCTAAGTGTCCATCAGTAGATGAATGGATAAAGAAGATGTGGTACATATACACAATGGAATATTATTCAGCCATAAGAAGAAAACAAATCCTACCATTTGCAACAACATGGATGGAGCTAGAGGGTATTATGCTCAGTGAAATAAGCCAGGCAGAGAAAGACAAGTACCAAATGATTTCCTTCATCTGTGGAGTATAAGAAGAAAAAACTGTAGGAACAAAACAGCAGCAGACTCACAGAATCCAAGAACAGACTAATAGTTACCAAAGGGAAAGGGACTGGGGAAGATGGGTGGGAAGGGAGGGATAAGAGGGTAAAAGGGGCATTACGATTAGCAGACGTAATGTTGGGGGGGCATGGGGAGGGCTATACAACTCAGAGAAGACAAGTAGTGATTCTATAGCATCTCACTACGCTGATGGACAGGGACTGTAATGGAGTTGGTGGGGGGAACCTGATGAAGGGGATAGTTTAATCACCATAATATTGCACATGTAACTGTAGATTAATGATACCAAAATAAATTATAAAAAAAAATTAAACACAGAATTACCATTTAATTCAGCAAGTCCGCTTCTGGGTACATACCCAGAAGAACTGAAAACAGGGACTTGACCAGACATCTAAAGAGATATGAACAGATATTCACAGCAGCACAGTTCACAATAGCCAAAGGGTGGAAATAACCCAAGTGTCCATTGATGGGTGAACGGGCAAACAAAACAACAGACAATTATTCGGTCTCAAAAAGGTATGAAATTCTAACACATGCTATATAATATGGATGAACCTCGAGGTCATTACATTAGGTCAGACATGAAAAGACAAATACTGTATTATACCACTTATATGAGATACCTAGTCAAATCCATAGAAACAGAAAACAGAATGATGGTTGCTAAGAAGGGAAATGGGAATGGAGAGTCAATGTTTAATCAGTATGGAGTTTCAGTTTGGAAAGATGAAAAAATTCTGGAGATAGATGGTGGTGACGGTGCACAATAGTGTGAGTACTGAATTGTACACTTAAAAATGGTTAAAAAGGTAAATTTTATCTTATGTATATTTTATCACAATATTTTTTAAAAGCCTACTGTATGGATTCACACATGTAAAGTTTAATAACAGGCAAAACTAATAAATACAATATTAGACTCAAACTACTGGGTTATCCTAGAGCATGTTGGGGGTCAAGAGGAATACTGACTAGGAGGCTTTGAAGTTGTATTTATTCTACTTCCTTAATCTGAGTGTTGGTTTCATGGATCTACTCATTTTGTGCAAGTTCATGAAACTAATTGTTTATGATTTGTGTTCTTTACTACATGAATATTATAGCACCACAAAGTTTTGTTTGCTTCTTTTTGCTTTAGTTAATGACAGATAAATTATGATTTTGCCAAGGTGAAGATCTGGATCATGCTAACAGCTAGACTGGTTTCAGGAGCAAGTTACCTAGGTAATAAGTAAGCCCTATTGAGAATCCAATATCCACATCTGTTGCATGCTTTTGTCTTGCACACAAAATAGTACAATTTCTCTGAAATAGAGAAAATACTGTTTCTATTCCAAAAATAGGCTCAAATGAAAGTCAACTTCTACTATTAATGACAAAAATAAACAGAAAATCTGAAGTAAACAATAAACAGAAGAGGTCTTAGAAAGTAATATGAAAGTCTCTAAGTCTAAAAGAAAAGAACGTCAAGGATATATACGTGTTAAAAATATTTTTCTGCATGTCAAAGCATTCCCAAGGCCCAGGTGCTTTTAGTCTCAGCTGCATTAAACCTTTAGAATTATGCATAAAAAAATACTTCTTGGTTTTTAAATTTAAAAGCTATTAAGGCAAACAAATTTTTGCTTTGATCAAAACAAGGAATGCTTAACACCATGAGGAAATAATACTCTCAATAACATTCTCACATATATTCAAAAACATCTAGTACAGTTTTAGAATTAAAATAGGAAAGTTATTTCATGATTCATACAATTTATATGCAGAAAAGCAGAAAGGGTATGCTGAAAAAGTGCTCATAATTTCTGAGTAATATAAAAATTGTATCCTGGACATTAAAAAAATTGTATTTGAACATGAATTGTGTTTTATAAGCATATGTGAATGAAAAAAATTTATTGAGTTGCTCAAGTTGTATGGATTAATATCCCTCCAAAAAAAGGAAAAATTTTATAGATTTTACACACTACTTAATAGTACACCTTTTAATAACAAAAACGAGAGAATAGATTCACTGTAAGAGCTTACCTTCTCCTTTTTATCCACAAGAGGGAGCAAACATTTAATATATTTTTATAGGAATTTCGTTACATACTAATTTTTACACAAGACTTTAAGGGGACAATAATTGGAAAAAATAATAATGAGACAAACTACCAGAAGTATTTAATTGAGTGTCTACCACATGCTAGGGAGTGTCTGAAAATAAAGTGGATAAAAGATATGGCCCCTGCTTTCATTCTTCGCAATAAATACTTAAGGCAATAAAATAAAATATATCTAGAGATTTATAAGAATCTTTAATGAACACAATCAAATCACACTTAGCTTTTTTTCAGCATCTCTGTAAACTAAAATTTGTATTTACTCTAATCAGAAACTATATGTATGATGAAAAATACTAAACAATTATCAGTAATTTATAGTCTAAAATTCTGAAAGACAAATAACATGCACTATGCAATATTACATAAAGAATTCACAGTCAATTCTAATATGCCAATATCTTTTTTCCAGGTGAACTCCAATGATATAAGCCACTTCGTGTTTTTCATTTCACTTAATCAAAATATAAGCAAATTAAAACTGATGGGGTACTTGGGGCTGTAGTTAACCAAGTTATTTCAGGAGATGGGCATCTTTGAAATATAGTGATGAATAATAAAATCGTAATGCCAACACTGAAAATTCTCAACCACAGCCTACTCATAACATTTGAATACAGCTGTTTTTAAATGACTTAAAGAAAAATGAATTTACAAAAGGGCATGATGAACTAGGTTGGTGATCTCGGGAGAACTCTTCTGATTAGTTGTGTACAGAAGCAAAGCATAGAGTATGAACATTTCCAGAAGGTATACTGGCAAGAAACAATGTGTAGTGAAAAAAAATCAAGTCTGAATCAAAGCATAACTGGCTTCAAATCCAAGATTTGCCACTTACTACCCCTGTGACCACAGGGAAGTTACTAACCTCTCTGAGCCTCAGTGTTCTCACCCATACAATGGGAATAATAAGCATCTTGAAAGACTAATCACAAGGATGGATAATAATGCAGGTAAAGTGCCTAACATAAGATCTCAAATATTAAACTCAATTTACAGATGAGAAGACAAAAGAACATATGACTTACACAGGAAAACTAGTGGGCCAGAATTTCTTTATTTCTAGTATTATTCTTTTATCTTAAAGTCCACTTGGTCTGATATTAATCACACTAGCTTTGTTATGATTAGTATTTACATTGTATAGCTACTATCATCCTTTTATTTCAAGTTTTCTTTATATTGGGTCTTTATATTTCCTACTGTGAACAATACAGGTCAGTTTTTCTTTTTTTATCAAATATGACAGTTTCTACCTTTTGATCACCATTTAGTCTATTTACATTTAATGTTAATTATTAATATGGCTGATTTAAAGTCTACCATCTTTTTTGTTTGTTTGTATTTTGTCCCAATTTTTTCTGTTCAGCTATTCTTCCTTCTGTATTCCTTAAGTTTGAGCCTATTTTTAAGATCCATTTTATTTCCTGTATTGGCTTTTAACTATACTTCTATTCATTAGTGGTTGCTCTATGAATTATGACATATATTCATAACTTACAGTCAACTTTGAGTTAATAATATCACATCCCGTATAACGTGAGAACCTTACCAGAAAATCCATTTACTTTCTTTCGGCTACTGTGGCCATATATTTTACTACTACAAAAGATAAAAGATTTCATAATAAATTCTTGTTATACTTATGTTAGTCAATTGTTTTGTTTGTTTGTTTTTTATTAAGGTATAAAAGATATACAATCTTATGAAGGTTTCACTTGAGCAACACAGTGGTTACTACATTCACCACTATTATCAAGTCCTCTCCACATACCCTGTTGTAGTCACTGTCCATTGGCATAGTAAGATGCCATACAGTCACTACTTGTCTTCTCTGTGCTATAATGCCATACCTGTGTCGGCCTAAATTATGTGTGCTAATCATAATGCCCCTTAAATCTCCTTCTCCCTCCCCTACAGCCGGCCCTCCCTACTCACTTTCCCTTTGATAACCACTGGTCCCTTGGGATCCGTGAGTCTGATGCTGTTTTGTTCCTTCAGTTTTTGCTTTGTTGTTATACACCACAAACAAGTGAACTCATTTGGTACTTGGCTTTCTCCTCCTGGCTTAGTTCACTGAGCATTCACATTGTTGTTCACCTCCATTCACATTGTTGCAAAGAGTAGGATTTCTTTACCTCTTATGGCTGAATAATATTCCATTGTATATATGTACCACCTCTTCTTTATCCATTCATCTACTGATGGACATTTAAGTTGCTTCCATTTCTTGGCTATTATAAATAGTGCTGCGATAAACATAGGGGTGCATATGTCTTTTTCAAACTGGGCTGCTGCATTCTTAGGGTAAATTTCTAGGAGTGGAATTCCTGGATCAAATGGTATTTCTATTTTTAGTTTTTTGATGAACCTCCATACTGCTTTCCACAACGGTTATACTAAATGTAAATTACGGATAAAGAGAATTACATTCCCACTAGCAGTGTTCCCCTTACTCCACATCCTCGCCAACATTTGTTGTTGTTTGTCTTTTGGATGGCAGCCATCCTAACTGGTGTGAGGTGATATCTCATGGTGGTTTTAATTTTCATTTCTCTGATGACTACTGATGTGGAGCATTTTTTCATGTGCCTCTTGCCATCTGAATTTCTTTGTAGAAGTGTCTGTTCAGCTTCCCTGCCCATTTCTAATTGGCTTATTTGCTTTTCGTTTGTTGAGGCATGTGAATTCTTTATATTATTTGGATGTCAACCCCTTATCGGATATGTCATTTATGAATATATTCTCCCAAACTGTAGGATGTCTTTTTGTTCTACTGATGGTATCCTTTGCTGTACAGAAGACTTTTAGTTTGATATAGTCCCATTTGTTCATTTTTGCTTTTGTTTCCCTTGCCCGGGGAGATATATTCATGAAGAAGTTGTTCATGTTTATGTCCAAGAGATTTTTGCCTATATTTTTTTCTAAGAGTTTTATGGTTTCATGACTTACATTCAGGTCCTTTATCATATATTAATTGACCATATAAGCTTGGGTTTATATCTGGGCTCTCTATTCTGTTCCACTGGTCTATGGGTCTGTTCTTGTGCCAGTACCAAATTGTCTTGATTACTGTGGCTTTGTAATTGAGCTTGAAGTCAGGGAGAGTAATTTTCCCTGCTTTATTCTTCCTTCTCAGGATTGCTTTGGCTATTTTGGATCTTTTGTGGTTCCACATGAATTTTAGAACTGTTTGTTCTAGTTCATTGAAGAATGTTGTAGGTATTTTGATAGAGGTTGCATTGAATCTGTAGATTGCTTTAGGCAGGATGGCCATTTTGACAATATTAATTCTTCCTAGCCAAGAGCATGAGAGGAATTTCCATTTATTAGTGTCCTCTTTAATTTCTCTTAAGAGGGTCTTGTAGTTTTCAGGGTACAGGTCTTTCACTTGCTTGGTTAGGTTTATTCCTAGATGTTTTATTCTTTTGGATGCAATCGTGAATGGAATTGTTTTCCTGATTTCTCTTTCTGCTAGTTCATCGTTAGTGTATAAGAAAGCAACAGATTTCTGTGTTAATTTTGTATCACGCCACTTAGCTGGATTCAGATATTAGATGTAGTAGTTTTGGAGTGGATTCTTTAGGGTTTTTTATGTACAATATCATGTCATCTGCGAACAGGGACAGTTTGACTTCCTCCTTGCCAATCTGGATGCCTTTTATTTCTTTGTGGTGTCTGATTGCCATGGCTAGCACCTCCAGAACTATGTTGAATAAAAGTGGGGAGAGTGGGCTTCCTTATCTTGTTTCTGATCTTAAAGGAAAAGCTTTCAGCTTCTTGCTGTTAAGTATAACTTTGGCTGTGGGTTTGTCATATATGGCCTTTATTATGTTGAGGTACTTGCCCTCTATACCCATTTTGTTGAGAGTTTTTATCAAGAATGGATGTTGAATTTCGTCGAATACTTTTTCAGCATCTATGGAGATGATGGTGTGGTTTTTGTCCTTTTTGTTGATGTAGTGGATAATGGTGATGGATTTTCGAATGTTGTACCATCCTTGCATCCCTGAGATGAATCCCACTTGATCATGTTGGATTATCTTTTTGATGTATTTTTTACTTTGCTTTGCTAATATTTTGTTGAGTATTTTTACATCTATGTTCATCAGGGATATTGGTCTGTAATTTTATCTTTTTGTGTTGTCTTTGCCTGGTTTTCATATTAGAGTGATGTTGACCTCCTAGAATGACTTTCGGAGTATTCCCTCCTCTTCTACTTTTTGGAAAACTTTAAGGAGGATGAGTATTAGGTCTTCACTAAATGTATGATAAAATTCAGCAGAGGAACCATCTGGTCCATGAGTTTTGTTCTTAGGTAGTTTTTGATTCACAATTCAATTTCTTTGCTGGTATATTGGTCTATTCAGATTTTCTGTTTCTTCCTGGGTCAGGCTTGGAAGATTGTATTTTTCTAGAAAGTGACCCATTTCTTCTAGGTTATCCAGTTTGTTACCATATAATTTTTCATACTAATCTCTCATAATTCTTTGTATTTCTGTGGTGTCCGTAGTGATTTTTCCTTTCTCATTTCTGATTCTTTTTATGTGTGGAGACTCTTTTTTTCTTGATAAGTCTGGCTACGGGTTTATCTATTTTGTTTATTTTCTCAAAGGACCAGCTTCTGATTTCATTGATTCTTTCAATTGTTTTATTCTTCTCGACTTTACTTACATCTGCTTTAATCTTTATTATGACCCTCCTTCTGCAGACTTTGGGCATCGTTTGTTCTTCCTTTTCTAGTTTCATTAATTGTGAGTTTAGACTGTTCATTTGGGATTGTTCTTCTTTCCTGAAGTAAGCCAGTATTGCAATATACTTTCCTCTTAGCACAGTCTTCGCTGCGTCCCACAGATTTTGTGGTGTTGAATTATTGTTGTCATTTGTCTCCATATATTGCTTGATCTCTGTTTTTATTTGGTCATTGATCCATTGATTATTTGGGAGCATGTTATTAAGCCTCCATGTGTTTGTGGGCTTTTTTGTTTTCTTTGTGTAATTTATTTCTAGTTTCATACTTTGTGATCTGAGAAGCTGGTTGGTACAATTTCAATCTTTTTTAATTTCCTGAGGTTCTTTTTTTGGCCTAGTATATGATCTATTCTTGAAAATGTTCCAGGAGCCCTTGAGAAGAATGTGTATCCTGTTGCTTTTGGATGGAGTGTTCTGTAGATGTCCGTTAGGTCCATCCATTCTAATATGTTGTTCAGTGTCTCTGTCTCTTTACTTATTTTCTGTCCTGTTGATCTGTCCTTTGGAGTGAGTGTGTGTTGAAGTCTCCTAAAATGAATGCACTGCGTTCTATTTCCCCCTTTAATTCTGTTAGTAATCGTTTCACATATGTAAGTGATCCTGTGTTGGGTGCATAGATATTTATAATAGTTATATCCTCTTGTTGGACCGACACCTTTATCATTATGTAATGTCCTTCTTTGTCTCTTGTGATGTTCTTTGTTTTGAAGTCTATTTTGTCTGATACAAGTACTGCAACTCCTGCTTTTTCTATTACTTGCATGAAATGTCTTTTTCCATCCCTTTACTTTTAGTCTGTGTATGTCTTTGGGTTTGAAGTGAGTCTCTTGTAGGCAGCAAATAGATGGGTCTTGTTTTTTTAGCCATTCAGTAACTCTATGTCTTTTGATTGGTTCATTCACACCAGTTTCATTTAGGGTGATTATCGATAGGTATGAACTTATTGCCATTGCAGGCTTTAGATTCGTCGTTACCAAAGGTTCAAGGGCAATTCCCTTACTATACAACAGTCTTATTTAACTTATTCATATACTATTACAAACACAACCTAAAGGTTTTTTTTTTTC
Source organism: Phataginus tricuspis (assembly GCA_029783875.1). Lineage (NCBI taxonomy): Eukaryota > Metazoa > Chordata > Mammalia > Pholidota > Manidae > Phataginus > Phataginus tricuspis. Next base: position 41,233,255 of record JAQQAC010002837.1, read on the forward strand.
CTCCTTTTTCATCCTCTTCCATTCTTTGTATGTTATGAATCATATTCTGTACTCTTTGTCTTCCCTTGGGTGACATCTATTTCGCCTTAGGAATACTTCCATCTATAGGAGTCCCTCCAAAATGCACTGTAGAGGTGGTTTGTGGAAGGTAAATTCTCTCAGCTTTTGCTTATCTGGAAATTGTTTAATCCCTCCTTCAAATTTAAATGATAACCTTGCCAGGTATAGTATTTTTGGTTCAAGGCCCTTCGGCTTCATTGCATTAAATATATTATGCCACTCCCTTCTGGCCTGTAAAGTTTCTGTTGAGAAGTCTCATGATAGTCTGATGGGTTTTCCTTTGTATGTGAACTGTTTTAACTCTCTAGCTGCTTTTAAAAGTCTGTCTTTATCCTTGATCTTTGCCATTTTAATTATTATATGTCTTTATGTTGTCTTCCTTGGGTCCCTTGTGTTGGGAGATCTGTGCACCTCTATGGCTTGAGAGACTATCTCCTTCCCCAGATTGGGGAAGTTTTCAGCAATTACCTCCTCAATGACACTTTCTATCCCTTTTTCTCTCTCTTCTTCTTCTGGTACCCCTATAATGCCAATATTGTTAAGTTTGGATTGGTCACACAGTACTCCCAATATTCTTTCATTCTTTGAGATCCTTTTGTCTTTCTGTGCCTCGGGTTCCTTGTATTCCTCTTCTCTAATTTCTATTCCATTTCCCATCTCTTCTACTACATCTAATCTGCTTTTCACCTTAGGCATTTCCATCTAGAGCAATCCCTTTAAGATATCCTGTAGAAGTGGTTTGTGGGAGGCAAATTCCCTCAACTTTCACTTGTCTGGGAATTGTTTAATCCCTCCCTCAAATTTAAATGATAATCGTGCTGGATACAGTATTCTTGGTTCAAGCCCCTTCTGTTTCATTACATTAAATATATCGTGCCATTCTCTTCTCATCTGTAAGGTTTCTGTTGAGAAGTCTGATGATAGTCTGATGGGTTTCCCTTTGTAGGTGATCTTTTTTCTCTCTCTAGCAGCCTTTAATACTCTGTCCTTATCTTTGATCTTTGCCATTTTAATTATTATGTGTCTTGGTGTTGTCTTCCTTGGGTTCCTAGTGTTGGGAGATCTGTGGGCTTCCACGGACTAAGAAACTATTTCCTTCTCCAGCGTGGGGAAGTTTTCAGCAATTATTTGTTCAAAGACACTTTCTATCCCTTTTTCTCTCCCTTCTTCTGGTACTCCAATAATGCGAATATTGTTCCATTTGGATTAGTCACACAACTCTCTTTAATATTCTTTCATTCTTAGAGATCCTTTTATCTCTCTCTGCCTCAGCTTCTCTGTATTCCTGTTCTCTGATTTCTATTCCATTAAAAGTCTCTTGCACCTCATCCATTCTGTTCTTAAGCCCATCGATCATTTGTCTGATTTCTGCATTGTCTTTCCTCACTTTCTCCCTTAGCTTGCATATTTCTGTGTAGATCCATCAGCATGGTTATGACTTTTATTCTGAAATCTTTTTCAGGAAGATTGTATAAATCTATCCCATCAGGCCCTCTCTCTGGGGTTGTCTGGGTAATCTTTGTCTGTACCATATTCCTCTGTCTTTTCATGGTGATAGAAGTGGTCGCTGATAGGTGCCACATGTGTCAGCTGGGAGAACAAAGTCCCTTCCTGCTTGTTGTTTGCCTTGCCCTTCTCCAGGGCCTGAACTGGTTTCTCACCCACCAGGAGGCCGTCTCTGGAATAATCCCCAGAACTGCCTGTGTGCCGGGTCACCCTCAGCCTAGCCTATGGCACTGCAAGGTTTGAAGTTTCTCTGGGTACCTTCTGGTCCCCCTGGTGCTTTCCAACCCTTGATGTGGGTTCTGGGGTCCTTCCCACTTAGCTGCGCACCTGCCAGAAGTAGATTCTGTGAGGATACTGTGGGCGGAGCCACTCCTCGGCTGTTCCACAGCAGTGGAGGCTCCTGGACCCTTTGTGGCGCTGGCCAGGGGGAGTGGGAAATGAATGTGAGGCTGCTGATCACTGTGGGAAGCCTCGGCACGCCTGCTTTGCCCAACCGCTGGCCAGGGGTTCCGAAATTCCCCAAGACTCTCAACCTGCTGGGCTGAGTATGCTGGGACGATTTTGTTCCGCTGTTGGGCCCTTGTCTCTTGAAGACTTTAACCAGACAAAAAAATCAAAAGAAACAACAGAAAGCCAAAAAACAAAACAAAAAAACAAAAAAACAACAACAACATAAAAAAAATGGCGCCTGTTATTCTTTTGCCCCAAGGAGCCGGCTGAGGGGACCTGCCGTCTCGGATCCTGCACTTCTGTTTCTCTAATCTCCGATACACCACGCAATGCTTGTCAGGGCTCGTGGCACAGATCACCAGGGCTGGTTATTTGGCGGACCTGTGCTTCCACTCCCTCCCCACTCTGAATCTTTTCCTCCCGCCTGTGCGCTGGTGTGGGGGAGTGCTCGGGTCCCACCAGGTCGCGATTTTGTATCTTACCCGCTTCGTGAGGCACTGAGTTCTCGCAGGTGTAGCTGTAGCCTGGTTGTTGTTCTGTATCTTCTGGTCTCTTTTTTATGAATAGTTGTATTTGTTGTATATTCACAAATATATATGGTTTTGGGAGGAGATTTCCGCCGCCCTGCTTTTAATCTGCTTTTAAATCCCTCCATTGTATGTTTCATTTCAGATACGGAATTTCTTAATGATTGAATCTCCAACTTAAATTTGTTCCTGAGCTCTTGAGTATTTTTCTGTACCTCCTTAAGCATGTTTATAATTTTTATTTTGAACTCTCTTTCAGGAATATTGGTGAGTTCAGTTTCACTTGGCCCTCTTTCTGGGGTTTGTGAGATTATGGTCTGAACCATTTTCTTCTGTCGTTTCATATTTCTGTGTGGTGCCCACTAGTGCGCAGAAAATCCAGTCTCTGGAGCTGCTCAGCCCCTAGAGTGAGGTTGGGGGGGTCGTAGGGAAGCAGAGCTGGTGCCTGGGGGGAGCAAAGATCTGTTTCCTGATTCCCATCTGTGATGCCTGTCTCCAGTGTCAGAGCCAGTGGGCTAAGCCCACACATGTAAACCTCTGTGCTTTGCGTCTCTAGCTATTGTAGGCAGGGCCTCCTTCTGGCTGGCCTGACACCTGCGCAGTAATTGCGGGTTTGCGAGCAGGTGCCTGCAGGCCAGTAGGAAGGCTCAGCAGGCTGTGTGTCACAGTGGGGGGCCTCGGAGCTGAGTAGGCAGCCAGGGGGATGGAGCACTTGAAGCTCCCCAAAGTTCCCAACCAGCTGGGTAGAGCGCGCCCAGACAACCTTGTCCAGTTCTCCCTTCTCCCCCACAGCAAGCTCCGTGCAAACCCCACCCCTTCAGCAGCCCTCTAGCTGCTAGGAAGCCTCTCAGACTGCCTGCCTTTCCTCTGACACAGAGCCGTCAGGTGTGGATCCCCTCCTCCATCAACAGCTGGAACACCAATCTCTCAAGCACTCCGCCTGTCCGAGCTCCCCAATGTCCAGAGCACCACACACTATAGGATTCTGCTCACAAAGCAGATCTCCAGGGCCAGGTGTTCAGCAGTCCCAGTCCTCCACCCCCTCCCCTGCTCCATTTCTCTTCCTTACGCCAGTGAGCTGGGGTGGGGGAAGGGCTTGGGTTCCGCCAGATCAAGGCTTTCCTACGTTACCCCATTTCATGAGGTCTGCTCTGCTTGTGAGGTCTGTTTGCAGTCTGGTTCAGCCTTCTTTCTTGTTGCTGTTTTAAGGTTAGTTGTATTAATTAACTATATTTTTGTACTGTTTGTGGTTTTGGGAAGAGCTCTCCGTCTCACCTCTCACGCCGCCATCTTGATGAAAACCAATAAAGAATATTTTTAAATGGAGAGATGCTTTGGCAAGTTTTTTTAATTGGAAACAGGTTGAGAAGAGAGAGCAGTAGAAAGGGAATTGCAGAAGCCAAAATAAATGTAAGGAAAAATTGATGTGGGGCACATTCCTAGACAGATGGTTGACTGCAATAGAAAGATGGAAGTTAACAAAGATAAAGTTCTCCACTGAGTTTAAGAAATTCAAATGATTAAATTTAGGATGAGGGTAGCTATCCCTTACCTGCTTGTAAAGCATTTTCAGTTACTACCCATTAAATAAATACATGCAACATTGTGAGATGACTGCATTAATAGTAATATAATGTACAAAATTAGGGGAGAGGTGATTCTACTCTACTCCAAATCTTTTGGAAAACTGTGTTCACTCCCGATCTACTCCTTTGAAATGCGTCATTAATAAGTAAACACATCCAAAGGAAAGCAACAAAGTGGTAAAAGTGGTAGAAAGAACTGGAAAATTAGGGCTCAGAGAATAAGAGTTAATGGTAACATAGTTACATTCATGTGGCATGAACAGAACTTATGTATAAGTCTAGAGTAAATCATAAGTTACAAAGAGGTAATTTTTTATTAACTATATATTAGCTGCCTTATCTCCCAATTACCTAGTAATTGCCTTGTACAGTGCAGGTATTCAATACATTTCTGTCAAGTGAGTGAAATATAAATGACAGTGTCGGGTACTATATATTTCTCTGTATTACTCATATCCTCACTTCACAATACATGTGAAATTATGCAAATATCTGTTGAACAAATGAATATCTGGTATACTCTCAATACCTACTTACAGATTTAAAGCAATAAGAATTAAAGAGGTTATTCATTTATCAAGCACTATCACTACTACCACCAAAACTCCATTATATTCCCATCTTACATATCTAACCACAGTAACAACCAGAGAAGAGGTATTTCTGAGTAAAGCCTTGTTTGGCGATCTCAGAGCATTCTATCTGGTATTACTAAAGCAATGGTAGAAAAGTAACATATATCCATAACTCCAAAGTTTCATTCTTCCCCCATGGGCAACAAATAGCAGCTGCAACTTTGAGATGTGCCCTGGCCAGCAAGGAGTTCCTTGCAGCTATGTACATGAAGGTCTCCCAAAAATGCAAGAGGACTGCATACAGAACTGAGTCCTACAGCCACCTATGTATATCAACACTGCCCCTTCTCAAAGGATGACTCTGTATCCAGGTTAAATCAGCATACCTTCAAGATCCAACCCTGAAAATGCCAAGGATTTGCTATAATCACACATAAATACACACACACACACAATTTGCATAGTTCTTTTTTTAAGTAAATAAAAACCCTCTAGTAGACATGCCAGGAAAGAATGTGGTTGTTTCTTGGCATATTAATATTTTCATCTTGGCAAATTAAGTTACTCCTGGATTATAGGTAGGGTCTATGATCTAACAAAATCTTTAATCTTAACAATAAAAACATACTTCATTTTGGCATAATCCACATTTTAACTTTACATACTCTCCAAGCATGTGTAAGTGGGGAGACTTACAAGTGGGAATAATTTATGCAGTATTTCTCTGTTCTTAAAACAAAGCCATATTTAAACATCATCACATGTTGTTCTATTGGGACAATAAAGGCTGAACAAAAAGTAAAAAGTCATTGCAAAAACAGACTGTACAATACACAGAAATTTATACATAACCTAACTGGCCTTTTATTTTTCCTTAATACATCTTTTGTACCTTTTTAGGTTTCTAATTTTTTTTTAATAATTTAAAGCTGTTAGCACATCTTTGTCAAAATAACACATCTTCAATTATTCAAATTTAGCATCAAGTTAATTCCTTCTGTTTCTCCTCCTTCTATCTTGGTTCAAAACTTACTAGTTTTAGAAAACCATTATTCCAAGAGGATAACTGCAGCTTTTTACAAATAAAATTTAACTAGCAAGCCACTTTAAATTTTCCAGTGACAATAAATATAGACAAAATTCTACCATTTTGGTTAAATGCTATGATTACATAACTCACTATGATTTCTATGTTATCACATCCTTGTGATTGATAGTTTCATCACCACTCCACTAATCTTACAGACCATTAGAACATGAGCATATACTAAAGCTTATAATTCCCCCAGTCATTTCTATTTTGGCAGATCATCTTTATTTATCATGGAAAACTTCAAGTATATACAAGAGGAGAGAGAACAGTAAAATGAACAGCTATAAACACAGTATCCTCTCAACAATTACCAAGTCATAGCCAGTAACATTTCATTCCCCATCAATCCCACCCCCAAACCTCTCCCAGATTGTTCTGAAACAAGTTCCAGACATCACGCTATTTCATCTGTAAATATTTCAGTATATATATCTCTAAAGGAAAAGGACTCCTTTTTTAAAACATAACCCAATACATTATCACACTTAAAAAACATAATTATTTAACTTCATCAAATATCCAGTCAGCTGTGGCAAATATTTCTTACTCCAGAGTAATCACTAAGCAATGTTTCCGCTTCTAAACTTCAATGTAGTTTAAAACAAAGTTCATGTGTATCAACTTGAGGACAGCTTGCTTTAGCTAGAATCAATTCTATTACTTTTGCCATAATATCATTATCTTTGTTTCCAGTCCCTGGACCTTAAGAATATACACAAAACTGACAGTACTCCCAGAAAAAAAGGAAGCAAAATTACTTAGCATAAATATAGATTTATACTAACACAATGCTTTACAGATACTAATAAGTATAAAAATGAAGCTTAAAAAACAAACCACCACTGACAGGACAATCTGTCATTCAAGTAGTCAGTAATCCCAATAGCAACCATTCCACATATAGCTTCAAGATAAGAGGTCAATAAAACCTAGTTTTTCCTTCTTTTGATTCCTCTATTAGCTTCAGTAATCAAGGGACAGCTGAAAAACTTTGTTCTTTATTTTTGTGTTACAGAGAGCTACAATAGGATGAAGGATTCAAAAAAATAACTGGATGCAGCTTTGTTCTTTAAAAAAGGCAACCTTGTAAAGTGCAATACTCACTAATTTTTTCCACTACTGCAGTCCTAATAATAATGGGAAACATGTTCCCCCATGGGAGAAGGGAAGGAAATGACCCAAAGAAAAGCAAGCCACATCCTTACAATTTCTTTGAAATTTCATCTTCTATTTAAAATTCATGCAAAATATATTTATTCATAAAAAATGCATATCTATTCATGCAAAAAATATATTTACTTCATGACAATTGTCTTTAATTTTTAAAAAACATATTTCTTTTTTAATTATTCCAGTAAAGTGGTAGTACAAGAAAATGCACATATTATTCTATAGCTTTGAGTCCCTCCCTATCAGACCCATTTGAGAAATGTAGATATATAAGATCACAAATGACTTTACAGTAGAGCAGGCCTGAGTTCCAAACCTAGCCTTGTTATGACTATCTGTCAATGGAAAATTATTTAACCTTTTTACATTTCCACTTTTTCATATTTTAAGTAAGAATAATAACAACGGTTATCACAGATTAGATAGTATACACCAATTAGATTGGATAATGCAGATAAAACACTTACAGAGGCTAGCAGAAAGTAATGTTCAGTAAGCATTACTAGTAGTTAGTATAATTACCATCTGTAAAATGAGAGATTACCTAGGTTACAGGTGGTAAGAACTGTGAAGGATCTAATATTTCACTCTACTTACTTGCAAGTTAACAGCTTGTTCAATTTCATGGATGCTGGGAGACATAAGTCTCCTAAGTCAAGGACAAAGTACTTTATTACTCATAGCAATAGTACTAGCTGGAGTATCAGCATTTTCTTGCACCAGTTCCTAAACCTTGTATCCCACAGGGTGACACAGAGTTGGCCAGCTGACAACTATACATGGAGTGGATTGCATTACAGAAAGGTACCCTGAGCTTAGGGAACGTGAATCTTTTACACTAGACAGTAAGCATGCCTACCCTTTGTCTGGAAAAGGAAAGTTATCTTTATCTTCCAGGCTGCAAGCAAACCTGGAAGGAAACTTTATCTAGGCTGGCCATAATACAACATTCTTGAGAAGATGGTCTGGAGCCAACAGTGACTCTATTCATAAGATGTGCAGAAATGTGAGAGACAAGAGAATTGTCTCCCAACAACATCCATCCCTTACTTCTAACTATGTTGACTGCTGGCAAAGTTTCTCATGAGCATGCCACTAACAGCCACTCTGGTCAATCCAACTGACAGAGGCTAGAACTAAATCTATTCAGTTTATCTCATACAGCATTTACTTAAGACAGCTATCAATAGGCTGCAGAATGAGGCCAATTTTCAGATTTGATTTCAGCCATGTTCCTTCAGGGTCCCACATCCAAAAAAGATTAAGAAGTCCTACAAAACAACAGGGTCTACCTCAGAAAGTCTAGTTGCTTTCTCCCTAAATTTCTGTGTTAACCTTTCCAGTTGTCCCAAAGCATTAATGCAGAACAACAGGATGTATTAATAATTATACAGATTCCACTTTGGCCTACATGGGAAAAGTCTAGGGCAATTTTATCATCTGTAACAACTCCAGTCAATAAGTTGAGGCTGACCTGAATACTTTCCAGCCAAGGTGTGTCACTGATAACTTCAGCTAAAAAGTCAAGAACAGATTTTGAACCACCTATTATAATTTAATGACTTCCCTCACAGAAATAACTGCCCACAGGGTCAAATAACCAATCAGTTATCACTCCAGAACCTTCCCCAAGAAACCAAGGATACCTTCATTTTAGAGAGATCTCTACAGTCATCTGAAGGTTGTTAAAAGATCTACTGTGGGGCACTCCAGACTGCGCAGGCGCAGGAGCGGCTCCCGGCAAGTCCCCACGGCGGCGGTGGCGACTGAGGGGCCCTGGGGTAGGGAGCAAAGGTGGTGGCGGTGGGCAGCAACGGAGCAGCCATGAGGGCCAGGCCTAGTCACCAACATGTGAGTGGCGTGTTGATGCCAGTCTACCATGCTAGCCTGTCTACCAGGGCCAGGTGACCTGTCCTTTCAGCTTCTTTCTCACACGCAGATGAACACTGGACTTCAGAAATGGGACACTACACAGAAAATGAGAACTGCTCACTATCCTACCCCAGTCGAATTGGACGCGTATGCTAAGAAGGTCGCAAACAACCCATTGACTACAAAAATCTTCCCCAACAGTGTGAAGGTTCCCCAGCGGAAATACGTTCGTCGTACTGTGAATGGCCTCGACACATCAGCCCAACGCTACAGCCCCTACCCGACTCAGGCTGCCACCACCAAGGCAGGCCTGCTTGCCATTGTCAAAGTGCCAGCCAAAAGCATACTCAAGGACTTTGACGGCACCCAAGCCCAGATGCTCTCAGAGGCTATCATGAACCCCCCAGTAGTACCCTATGACACTGAGCACCCAGTACTTTTAGCCCATCCACAGGCCCAGGCTCTGGCCCGCCAGCAGGCCCTGCAGCATGCACAGACCCTAGCCCATGCCCCTCCCCAGACTCTGCAGCACCCTCAGGGTATCCCGCCACCCCAGGACTGTCGCACCCTCAGAGCCTCCAGCAGCCTCAGGGTCTGGCCCATGGCCCAAACTCAGTGTGTGAGGGCCAGATCACCAATCCCAGCCCCATTAGTCACAGTCTGCTCATCAATGCAAGCACCCGGGTGTCAACCCACAGCGTCCCCACACCAATGCCTTCCTGTGTGGTCAATCGCTTGGAGCACACCCATGCGGCCACAGCCACATTGCCTGCTGCAGGCTCTGTCAACCTGCCCACGGGCATCTCTCGAGCCCCCACTGGCTACCCTAGCAACCTCAAGCCAGTCACCTGGAACCAGCATCAGCTGGCCCACCTACAACAGATGTGCAGTGAGGCTGGTGGGACACCAGCCCCTGGCCTGACAGGCAAACATGCAGCAGGACACGAGTTGGCAGGGCCTGGCTTTGTGGGCAAGGCCCCTGCCTATCTGCAGTAACTCTGCCTGGCACAGTCCTTCCATCTGAAGCCACCCCTGGAGAAGCCAACCCCATCCTCACCAGTCAATGGCCTGGCAGCCCCACTGGCCTACCCCAGTGGTCACTACTTCCAGCCCCTGTGGAACAACATTCTGCCCACTCCCAATAGCAACAGCTCGGGGTCTCAGGACCTCGCCATGCCATTCCATGGTGGGCAGCCCACAGGTATACCCCTCGACTGTGGGACAGCTGCTGGGGCCCATTACTGAGCAGAGACTAGGGGCGGTTCAGTGGCAAGCCTGAACAGCTTGATACAAATGGTGGATTACCTAAGCAGGGATTTCCAGCAGGCCTGCTTCCGAGAACAGAGCCTGGCCATGTTGAGCAAGGCCCACCGAGCCCCTGGCAACAGAGCCCCTGATCCCACAGATAGTCAAAATCTTCATATTCAGCACCCTGGGTATAGATAGGTAGCCCTGGTGCCCTCCACAAGCTACACATCATACATCACTCCCTAGATTTAGCCTTTATTTTGAGTAACTGGATAGTTTGAAAGTTTTGCTCTTCCAATGTGATCATTCTTAGATGTCTGAAAGGGAATTTGGTGGGATCCTCTGTGCCCTCATCATCCTCTCCATCAGCCCCAGCAGCATTTGGGTTTATGTTAGGATCTAGCCCCAATCGACTTTTCTCTCTGCTTCCGGCCTCTCAGTCAAGTGCCTCCCCTTTAGCCCTCTCCCACCGGCTGCCTCCTGTCTTTTCCTGCACCTCTGCCTTTTCCCCTCAGGACTGAGGTGTGGGTTGGGAAAGGCCCCAGGTGAGGAGCTTTAGGTGCCCAGCCCCCTAAATTAGGCCTCTCCCTGTCTGTCTTTCTTTGAGATGAAGTCAGACTTCCCAAGTGCTCTGGAAGCAAGTTCCTTATTCTCTCAAAGACTTCAGAGCAAAACTAACCCAGTCTTCCATCTCCTCCCAGAACTTCTACATTTCTTAAGACTGTCTGACATCTGCCATGATCCTAGATATACTGCCCTTGGTGTGGCAAGAGCCACACTCTCAAGGGCATCCTGCAGGCATGGGGCTGTAGCCTTGAGGCATGGGGAAAATCTGTCTTTATATTGATATCCTGGCACCTCTCTCACCTTTCCAGCCCTAGAGAAATGCAATGACCACCAAGCATACCCAAGATCCCTTTCTCACTGTTGAGAAACAAGCAAAACAAAACAAAATCTTGAGGAATTAGGTAGGTAAGGGATGATCACATTGGAGTTTGGAATTAAAAAACACACACACAAAAAAAAAAAAGTTAAGATGCATTTGGCTAAGAATACTGCTCTACACTGTAAGTTTTAAACATCCTGTTTCTGTATGAATGTCATGTGGGTTTGAGTAGCATTTTGTGTGAGTGGCCTCAAAGGTACATTCACCTTTTAGTCATCTCCTTTCGCAGCCCCTCGGTTTAGTGAAGAAAGAAAGAAAAAAACACAAAGCCTTAAGTTCTTTGAATTCTTCCTTTACCAAATGAGCATGGTTCTAACAGCTGGAGGTGGGCCTACATTGGAAACAGCCCCTCCTAACCCCTTGCCCATTCTTTGCACATACCCCCATTCACTCCATGCTCAACTGTCTCATTAACCAAGTGGCCATTAGTGGCTAGGAATTTAAAACTTTTCTGTAACTTTAAATTTAGATGTTTTGTTGTAATTTTTGCACCCTTCTGTTAAAGATGCATAGTTGGGCTCTTTTTTTTTTAACCAATAAGCCCTTACTACCTTTCCTCTTGTCTCTGGGGAATGTGACCTGATGTTCTTATTTAAGATTTTGGGTTTGTTTAGTATACTATCCACAGTTCCTTAGCCAGAAATTCCCTAGTGATCTGAAGCAATGTGACTGAAGACCAGTTTTTAAATTATGTGTTGGCAAGTTGCCTTATATTCAAAAATACAGGGGAAAAAAATGCCTGATTGTGTTATGCCAAATGATAGCATCACAAAGTCCTAATTTATTTTTCCCCATTGTTTTCCTGCGAACACTCTGTGAACACTGTTACCTCCCTCTCCTGAGCTCTCAGGAGCACCTACAGCTTCTGTTGCAATGCCTTCTCCCAAGGTGTTGGCCACCATCCCACCCAGGGCCCCCTTCCAGTTCTCGCTTCTCTGAGTTAAATTTAAAGAGCACCGCCGTCTCCCCTTGTCCCATGCTTGACCTCCAAACCAGATATTTTCTATGTAATTTTTCCCAATGCCTCTCCCTGAAAGGTGAGCTGCCCTTTTAGGATATTAGACCAGACACCAACTTGGGGGCTTTAAACCAAACCTCAAGCCCATCTCTTCCTGTGTAGGGGTGCAAGTCTCTGAAGCTCTCACTCCCACCCCTAGTCTGCATGGAAAATGTACTGTGACCCCAGCCCCCAACTGCCTTCGCCTTTGGGCATCTACTCTCAAAGGATTATACTGTGTATATCTCTTCTATCCCCAAATATATTTTGGGGATAGATATCCTGCAGGGTGTATGGTTGCAGAGTACTACAGGTGAGTTCAGACTGAGAATACATGTGGTGAAGGCAGTTCTGAGGGGACATGCTAAGCACTTCCCAATGGCTTTGCCTGTGCCTCTGTAGGTGACTAATACCAAACAATACAAATTGCCTGGAGGGCATAAAGAAATTGGAGAAACCCTCCAGGAACTGGAAAAGGTGGGTATTATAAAGCCCACCCATAGTCCTTTCAATTCCCCAGCATGGCCAGTAAAAAAGCAAGATGGCTCCTGGCATACAACTGAGGATTACACAGAATTGAATAAAGTCATACCCTCTATGCATGCTGCCATCTCCTCTATTGCAGACCTGATGGATCCCCTCAGTCACGAACTAGGAACATACCATTATGTTGTAGATCTTGCTAATGCCTTCTTTTCTTTAACATTGAGCAGGAAATTCAGGACCTTCACATGGTAAGGCAGGCAATGGACTTCCACTGTCCTTCCACAGGGATACCTCCACAGCCCCACCATCTATCATGGACTTGTAGCCCAGAACTTGGCAGCATGGGAGAAACCACCAATGGTACAGCTGTACCATTATATTGATGATGTCATGCTCACGTCTGATTCTCTTTCAGATCTAGAAGGTACAGCACCTAGACTGCTGCAACATCTGCAAGAGAAAGGATGGGCTGTGAACAGCACCAAGGTTCAGGGACCTGGTTGTCAGTCAAATTCGTGGGGGTCATCTCGTTGGGTAAGACTAAAATTATACCAGAAGCAGTCATAAATAAAGTCCAGGCCTCTCTTACCCCTACAACTGTAGCATTGTTACAGGAGTTTTGGGGTCTTCGGGCTCCTGGAGAGTGTTTATCCTGCACTTGGCACAAATTCTGAAGCCCTTATACTGGTTGGTACAAAAGGGCATCAGGTGGGACTGGGATGAGACCTGCATCTGTGTTTACTACAGCAAAATAGGCAGTCAAGGCCATGCAGGCCTTGAGTGTGATAGACCCATCAAGGCCCTGTGAGCTGGATGTGTGACCGAAGATGGTTATGGCTGGGGTCTCTGGCAGCGGCTTGAATGAACTTGCCAACCTATTGGATTCTGGTTACAACTCTGGAAAGGGGCAGAGGTATGATACACCTTCATAGAAAAGCAACTGGCTGCCATGTATCATGCCCTGCTGGCTACAGAATCCATCACTGGAATGGCCCTGATAAAGGTAATAACCACCTATCCCATCTGGGGTGGGTACCAGACTGGACCCAAAAGCCAAGGAATGGTGTGGCACAAATACCCATACTGGCCAAGTGGGGTGCTTACCTATGGCAGTATAGCACCCTTCTCTAGTGGCACCTTGAGTTAAGAACTCCAACGCTTATTGGGGCCAGTGACATATACTAGTGAAAGCAGGAAGAATTTACTTTAGAACCATTAGTAGCAGAGTCCTTATTGGGAGGGAAGAGCCCCTATACCTGAAGATGCATGGTACACTGACAGCTCCAGCCATGGGCAGCCCCCAAAATGAGGGCTGTAGCTTTCCATCCTAAGACTAAGACAATATGGATGGAAGATGGTAAGGGGAAGAGCAGTCAATGGGCAGAGTTGAGGGCAGTGTGGCTTGTGATCAGCCAGGAGTCCTCCCCAATAGTTGTCTGCACTGACAGCTGGGCAGTCCATCAGGGCTTGACCTTGTGGCTACCGACATGGTACCATGCCAACTAGTTGGTTGGTCACCAGCCCCTTTGGGGGCAAGAATTGTGGCCAGACTTATGGACCTGTGGTTAGACTAAAACAGTTACAGTATATCATGTGACAGGTCATTTGCCACTGGCATCCCCAGGAAATGATGAAGCAGATGAACTGGCCCAGGTATGCTGGCTAAAAGGAAAGTCTGACTCTGATGTAACCCAATTGTTACAACAGTGTTTGTTGCACGCAGGGCAAAAGACAATGTGGCTGTAGCCTGTCAGTGGGGCTTGCCTTTAACGTTTGAAGAAGTCAGAAGAGCCCAGCAGGAGTTCATTGTATGCTCTAAAAGGGACTTACACTGAGTTCCAAAGCAACATGGTACAATAGCTAAGGGGCCGATACTCCTTGTCAGGTGGCAGATAGACAATATTGGGCCTCTGCCCATGTCAGAAGGGTACCAGTGTGGCACAACTTGTGTAGGCACAGCTACTGGACTCCTGGTTGCTTTTCCTACATGTTGTGCAGACCAACAGACAACCAAAGAGCATCTCTTTGAAACCTATAGACAACCACAGATAATTGAGAGTGATCAAAGCACCCACTTTACTGGACATGCACTATAAGAATGGGTGCAACAGTTGGAAATCAAATGGAAGTTTCATGTGCCATACAATCCAAGCATGATAGAGAGGTACAATGGTTTATTAAAATGTGGACTGAAGTTGGACACCAATAGTCTGCAGAGATGGTCAGTCCACTTATGGACAGTGCTAAGGCGTTTGAACAAGAAACCCTTAAAGGGAGCCATGAGCCCTGTAGACAAGCTAATGCATATTGCTGCCTCCCCTATACAACTGCAAGTACAAACCAAGGAAGAATTGTTGAAGCTGACGTCTGGCCACCAGAATAATATCTAGTTGCCAGCATCAACTGCACTAAACCCTGGAGACTCCATTGAGTGGACGTGGCCTTGGACATTTCAACACATGGACTAACGATGACTGGCCCTCCTGGCACCTTGGGGACAAGGCCTAGAAGGTGGCCTCCTGTGTATTCCTGGAGTAACACCAGAGTGGCCCCCAAAGATCCCAGTAGTATACCCTGAGCACCAGAAGGTAGGAGCATCTTACCAGGGAGTTTTATCACTATGGCCAGTGCATGCACCTCCAGTAGCACTATATATAGACCCCTCAGTAACCCCCACAGGGAGCGGGGTAAAGGTATGGTATACTAGACCTGGAAGGAACCTCCTTCCTGCTACAGTCCTATCACAAGACTACTCTCTTACATGCATTCTATCTGATGGACAAGATTTGCCTGTTGGTGTCTTATCACCCTTAAGGTCTTTGTGGATTGGGCACACACCCTAGCAAAACAAAAAGAACTGCTACTCACTGGGGTGCATGGAGCTCCCTATCCTTACCACTACTAAATATGAGTCATGAACTCATCTGAGTAGAACTGGTTTTGCATATAGATGAAATAACCTCCTCAGGCATGAGGATTATTAAAATTTATTACCTGTATCAAAATTTTGTTGTATCACAATTTTTGGTATTATTTCTATGTTGTTATCCTCTATTGCTGTTGTGGAATCTGGTTACAGTGCTCCAGCTTTCTCATACAGGGACCACTGCAGAAGACTGAGAGTGTATAGGTTGTGGGGCAAGAATCCTGGAGGGGTGCAGTGTGGATAAAGTGAAGGTTCCTATGGCCAGGATCCTCACCTGAACCCAAACTACTTGATGATGTAACTGGCCTGCTGCTAGGCTACTGCTTCCACACCCATAGGCAATAAGCTATTATTGACTGAGTCACTATATAAAGAGCTCTGCCCAGTGCTCTGGGTAGAGGCAGAGAGAAGGAGGTTTACAGACCTGCAGACTATTGGATGCAGACGTAATTCTAGTGTTCAACCTATCACCGAGAGAGCAAGCCAGGTAATAAATCCTTTCACCCTAAGAATGTTCCATTGTCATTTCTTGGTCTCACTGAATCCATAGTGAACTGGCCTGGGGCTGAAACCCATTGGCAAGACAAGACAGTCAGTCAAACTGTCTCATCTGCCCAGGCCACCAGTAATCTGGTTCCACAAAATGTCAGAGTGAAGACTATAGGATGAGAGTAAGAAGACATAAGGAGGTGTTGACAGGTGTTTTGCATGGAAGGTCCAGGAGCCGGGGCCAATGCCTGCTGTTTCCAACAGACTTCACAGTAAGGTGAAAGGGAATGAAAATCAAAGAGCCATCTAATGGGGGATGCCAGACCCAGCAGTCAATTAAACTTAATGTGCCTACAACAGTTTGGAAGAGCTGCACCAGGGCAATTTTCCTTCATGAGAAAGGCTTCAAGTGTGGTTCTGAAAGACAACATTAGTGTCTTTCCCTTCCCCAAACCTTCAGGGTCAAAGGTATTCCCTCCCAGGTGTGGAGACTGTTGCTTCCCTCCACTGCCACAAAATCATTATGTCCCATTTTGGTAGCTAAAACTTCATCTTTTTTCCAATCATCTACAGCTCATACTCAGGCCTTTCATCTGGATATGTCAGGTACAAGAGGGTCAAGGAAATTTTTAAAAACCTATATAAACCCACTTATGGTCCCCACATGGGCCACACACAGCACACAGACTCAGCAAGCAGTGTACTCAACCAAGTCATCTTATCCTTATACTCTAAGACCATGTCAACCCAACAAGAGAATCTGAGTAACTGGACCAGAATTAAATTTGAATCCCATAGGCCACCTTTAGGCAAGCTGCCACACAGAACGTGTATCTACAAGCTGGCCTTGGGTTGCTGCTAGGAGAAAAAAAAGAATCAAGATGTCAAGAAATAGAGCAGAATCCTGAATTTTCAAAATAGGGCTATATAACCACCTCTTCTGTTCTGATCATTACCTAAGAAGTAACCAAGATGAAAGATCCCTTTCTGGGAATAGCTGAATTCAGTGACCTAAGGAGAAAGCTGTTCCAATGTTCAGTATTCAACTACATTCCAGATGCCTGTGGATGGCGGGGAGCATGGAAGATCCCTCAAATATCTTGACTGTTGAATAGTTTTAGAGATTAAAAAGCATACCACTGTCAGACTACAAATGGTCCAGAAAGCCCCAAAGCATATTAGTTCTGAGGGCCATAATGGTATGGGCAGTTAGCTAATTGGTCTAGAACAGCAACACTATAATCAGAAAAAGTGTCAACAACAGTGAGGCACCACTGATACCTCTAAGAGGTAAATGGTAAAATGTATTCAATCTGCCAAAGCAGGCAGGGGCCACATCCCATACAATGTGGCTTCTCTCATTATGTGACATACAAGCCAATTTTTGGCAGGAGTCACAAGTCTGGCATTCAATAGTAGTCTCTGCATCAGAAACATGCAGTCGTTTACTTTGCACCCAGTTTACAACAGCTGATTTGCTGTAACAGCTGATAAATGATGGATCTGGCAATAAAGACAGCTCAATCAGAAGTCTGACTCCAGTGGGCTTCATCAGAAAAGAGGCCCTTATTACAGGCATCTACATGAGTGATCCAGACAGTTTTCATCAGCAGCTTTAATTTGTTTCCATAGTTCACAGCTTCAAAGAGAGCTGTCTTTTCTGCCAGTCCAGTCTGGTTTCCAAGTGGCAGACCAAATAGCTAGGCCATTGGCAGCAGGCCAAGGGTCAACAGAAATACAAGTTTCATGAGGAAGAAAATGGCCAGAGCCTTGGGTGAACAATCACATCCATTATCAGTCTGCAGAGCTGGTACAGAGGCTGACCAGCCCTAGTAGATAAGCAGACATAATCAGTTTTAGCTTGGCTGAACCATTGGTGAACCAGGCCCATGTTTAGGGAAACCTCTATGAATTGAGGACCCCATTGAGTCAGTGGCTTTACTCCAGTGAAATGGGATATAAAGCTTCCTTCAAAGGAGGGGCTAAAGTCACAGATACTATGTACCCCCATCCTCTCATCTCTCAGACAAACCCATGAAAGTTCTAACAACTGCTTTGTGCCCACAGAGGTTGCATATTTGCCTCCCTCCATACTCAAGTGTAGGTACACACGTGTTTATAAATGTTGTCAGAAAGGAGACAGAACCTTCTTCTGCCCAGGCAGAACAAATCTTAATACTATGCAACAACTTAATACTAGTTCTTCTGGTTGCAGGGTGAGTCTGACAGACTGGTGAAAAAAATTCTCTCTAACACAGAGGATATTTGAGAGTTAGCAACAAACAGAGGAATATTCAGGCAGCTGTCTTTAAATCTACTTCTGGTTCTCACTCTGCAACTATCTCCCTAATTCCTCATTAACAGGCAATAAAATGGTGAACATTAGTCCACATGTTCATCACCAATTCCAATGGACTTCTCTCAAATTCTGTTAAACAGCCCGTGAGGCCCTCAACCTTCCTCTGCCAGAAAGCCATGTGGCTATCAAAACCCCATCCTTGTTTGCCAAAGCCATTAAGAACACTGAAGGATCTGAGATTTTTTTACCCTACTTAACAAGCTAACAAGTTAGCCTGCCAGTTTCATGGATGCTGGGAGAAGACTTAAACTCCTAGGTGAGACACAATTAACTTTATGACTCATGGCAATATCAATAGTCAGAAGAGCAGCATTTTCTTACACAGTTCCCCAGTCCCATTTCCCACAGGCCAATGCAAAGTAGGCCAGGTGACAACTGCACATGCAGCAGACTGCATTACAGAAGAAGAACCCAGAAACTAGAGAACCCAAATCTTTTTAACTGGACACTGTGCATGCCTGCCCTTTGCTCCAGAGGGAGGCATTACCTTTATTTTCCAAGGCTGCTCACTATACAAACATCCTTGAAAAGACAGAATCAAAAGTAGTCCATTACCCTGCTCACAAAACATACAGAAACTGTGAAGAACTCTATCATTAGATCCCAATATAGGGTCACTGTAGAATTTAGATGTTAACAGCCTCACAGTAGTATCTAGTACATACAAAGCAATCAAAAGCTAGATGCTAATGTTATTATTCCTCCCCCATTAAACCTACAGTAAGAATACTCAATTAACTTTAAGAATACTCCACTTAACTTTAACTAGATCCAAAGGATACAACTAAAATTGACTTTAAAAAAACAAGTTCAACCACTATTTTTCCCTTGGAATTAAGAGGGTGGGAAGCCAGGACGGCACAAGAGACAAAACTTTCCTCGTACTGACACTCTTCTATCATAGCTCAATCATTAAAGAATACAGGGAACCAGGATGAACCACAAAGGAAAAAAAACTATGACAGTAACTAGAACCAAATTCCAAAGCCGTGAAGGGGCATATACCCTGCACACTCTTCTGCTTTTCTCTGACATCTCATCCTTTCTTTCTCAATTACTCCTCTATAACCACAAATAAGCATAAAGGTAAGCACAATTATTCCATTAATTTTGCCATACTGCTTCTTGAAATTATCTCAAACTCTCCTTAAGGTCAATGACTAATGCTTTAACATGGTAAACAATTCTGATTTAAAAGTGAAATTTCTGCCTTGAGAAAAAAGTTTGAGAGGGAAACAATTATCAGGAAGAGTAACTGACACATAGCCATTCAGTAACAGCTTTCAATTTTTACAAAGTTCCTGGCCTCAAGCCCTATCTTTTGCCACATTACCTTACTGAGCTTTCTCTAAAAGCTAAGAGAGGGGAGGTGTTTTGTACTTTTCTACAAACAGGTCACTTTGAAGTTATAACCCTTGATTCAATAAAATAGTCCAATTTTTATTCTCTCAATGACAGACTTTATTTCAAAATCATATGTCTGCAAATGGTACATGCTTAAAAATGTAAAAATTTACAATTCTACTCATCTGTACTGTAACAGCCAATATTTGTAATAGTCTGTCAAAAAATAACCACTAAGCACCTTACCAGATACTGCAGGAACACATGGTTAAGACCCAATCAGTTGTTCACTCAAAAAACTGACAGGAGCAGGAAGAAAAAAGTTTACTGATAATCTGACTTAAGACCCAAAAAAAGAGAAAGATGTACAGGATACATAAGAAGAAATGATTAATCCTAACTAGGCAGAGTATTGGGTGTTATAAGTAAAAGCTAGGTGATGGGTTTTGAAAGATAAATAGAAGAATAGAAGACTTCCAAAGAGACATGAAAAATAAGGGTTCAGAAACATACAGTTATGAAACAGCACATTCTACTGTGAGCATCAAGTATATATGGAAATACTCAATTTTCCTAAGCCTAAAAGTGGAACAGTACTTGAGATCACAAAAACAAAGAATCACAGGAAAGGACATAACTTCGAAAGTCATCTAGATGAGCTGTTCTCAAGTACAGTCCTTGGATCAGCAGCATCAACAGAACCCAAGAACCTGGTAAAAATGCAAATTTGCAAGCCCCACCCAGGATCCATTTAATTAGAAACTCTGGAGTGGGGTCCAGCAACCTGTGGTTTAACAAGCCCTACAGGTTATTCTTATGCAAGCTTAAGTTTGAAAACCACTGACTTAGAGCAGGGTTTTTAAGCACTACTGATGGTTTGGGGTGAACATTTCTTCATTGTGGGAATCTCTTGTGCATTACAGAATGTTTAGTAGCATCACTGACCTCTACCCACTAAATGCCAGAAACACCTCCAAGTTGTGACAGCCAAAAATGTTTCCAGACATTGCCTAATATACCCTAGAGAACAGAAATCACTCTTGGTTGAAAATGACTCATCTGGACTAGAGATCAGCAAACTTTCCTGTAAGGGGCACGACATATATTTTCAGCTTTCCAGGTCCTTCAATCAACTATTCAACTCTGCTACTGAGGGCAAATGTGACCAATATGTAAATGAATATGCATGACTGTTCTCCAATAAGACTTCATTAACAAAGGAAGAGGGTAGTTTGACCCTCAGAATGTCATATGCTGACCCCTAATCTAGATCAATTACCTACACTATAACTGAATGTCCTCAACCCCACTGTTGCCAAGTGATTATTATTAGACTATTCTAGAGTCTATTTGAATACCTGATCTAGTCCAGTTTTCTGTTTTCAAGTAAACAAGCCTCTGGGCAGATCTCCATTTTATAGATTGAGTAACTCAAACCCAAAAAGGATAAATTACTTGCTCAGACAACCATTGCCAAAACCAAAAAAAAAATGCAGAAAACTAGAGCTCTAGTCTGCCTAAGTGCAATGTTCTAACTGCCTATGGAGTTGTAACCATATAATGCTGCCTGTAAGGCATTCAAATGTTCTAGCACTTTTCAGTTACTAAAACCTAGGAAGAAAAATACTGGTTTCATGGCAGTCAAGGAATAACTTCATCCTAAAGGCCCAGACTGTAAATATTTTAGGCTTGCAGGCCATGAAGTATTTCAACTATTCACCTGTCATAGTAGCAAAAAAGCAGTCACAGACAATAAATAAATGAATGGGTGTTTCTGTGTTTCACTAAATCTCTATGTATAAAAATAAGCAGCCAGCCTATAGGCTATAGTTTCCTGACTCCTGATCTAGACTCCAAAAAACCAGTCTGACTAACAACAGGTATAAACCCAGTCATGCTCAACAAATCAAAAGACTCTTCACTCCATGGCCTCTGACTGCCTGCAATCTTAGAAGGATAGCACTAAACTAGAATGAATGGTAGACAAAGAACAACCAACCATAGTGTCAGTCCCTCGCTCCCTTGCTCCTTCCTCTGTCCCTCCCTTCCTTCCTTCCTTATGGATGTCTCTTACACACCAGGTTAATTTATTTTATTTATTTTATATGTAAGTTTTAACAGTTGGAGAAATTTCTGAATGGTAGGTCTTGTTTTCCTCTAGAACTCCAAACTACCTGACAAATTAAAAGCTAGAAAATGAACACTCATGTGTACCTGGATAAAATCTTCCTTTCAAACCAGCCCATGACCTTGGACAAGTAACTTCCTTTGTCTGGGTCTCAATTTCCACAAAAAGAAAGATGATAAAGTAGAAATATATAATGTCAGATCCCCTGCAAAGAACAAATATGTATCTTAAAATTGTCAAAAATGAGTATTATCAGCTAAAATTTACAGAACACTTTCTATGTCAGACAACTGTTCTAATAACTTTACATGACTTAACTCATTTTTATATGGGGCAACTGAGGCAAAGAAGTGATTGGTCATAGGTCACAAGATGAGTGAGTGACAGAGCTGTGATTTAAATCCAAATGATCTGACCTCAAAGTCCATACTCTTAACCCACTAACTACTAATCTTTATTCTACATGCCAAAATATTATTTTCTCAATGACTGACAATCCAAACACTAAAACAACATGATTTGTCCCCTAATAAAGAGGATATTGAAGAAAGGGAAAAAAGGACAGTAACAAGATGACTTTCATCCACAGTACTCAATCTCCTGCCCAATGCATCTCCCAGGAAATAAATATGATGTTCTATGGTTACTTAGTCTGGTCCCTAATTCACAACATCACAAAAGATACCTATCCTTTTGGATTGATACTGTATCTACTTGCACAGTATGACATCCTCTTTTGTAGAATACATTTCTTTATATCAAACTAAAAAGAAAGAGGAATTCATAGCTTCGTTTACAAGTAAAAAATTTTATGAAGGGGCAGAAACTACTTATAAGTGACTTACCGGTACTGTCATGGAAGAATCCATGCTTTGAAGAGTTGACATGTAAATGAACACTTAAAAGTTATAGCCTAAAATATAAAAAGTATAAAGCAATTTAGACAGCAAAGGTATTACTAGCTGGAAAGACTAGGAGTGGAAAACAAAGGCGCAATTGTGTCATCCAGGAAACATAACTGAAAGTAACATCAAACTCAGTGCCAAATTAGAGAAGAAATAATGGGACTCAACAGGTGATGGATTAAGTTCAGAAAAATACTTTCTTTTAGCAAGGCAGATAAGGTTTTGTTTCTGAAAAAGTCTGAAAGAAAATATTACTACCAGTGAGACTTGTTCTTTTTCTTCTTGAGCAGAGCTATGATCTATGTCTCTGTAGCATCAGAAAGAAAAAAAAATTTCAGACTAGTACGTGAGACTAATAGCTACACCACTGTATGTGTTTCCAAAGAAAAACTGTTATAAAAATGTATCTTAGAGGAAAAGAAATTAGCATGATATTGAAAGGTTCAGGTGTAGGGGGGAAACACAAATTTTTTTGTTCATCTAGACCCCAAACAAGAGGTAACTAATATTGCTGATATCATTTGATAGCAACTGCAATTCTGTTTGGGTAACTATTTTCAGATCTGTAAGCAAACCAAATACAGTCTCAAAAGTTTGATCAAATGATCTTTACCCCTTAACCTAAGAAAATTAAAATGTTGAAGAATTTTACAATTTAAAAAAACAAGATTTGGAATTTCACCTGAATGCATCTCTTTGTTATAAAAAGACATTACAGAAGAAAGAAAAAAAAAGGAAACTTCTCATTATTCATCAATGCCTGCCTGTTTTTTAAACCCAGGAAATTCCTTTACACCCCCTCCTGGCTCTGACCAGCCAGAACTGTAGGTGTACTGCTCTAGTCATTCCTTTACCAATAATATACTATGCTAACACTACATTTAAAGCTGATTTTTGTTAGACTATTCCAATTCTAAACTCATGCTCAGAGCTGAATTTACAAATAATTAATTAAACAGGATACTATCATTCTCTCCATTCAAAATTCTGGTGGTGCAACCACTGTGGAAAACAGTATGGCAGTTCCTCAAAAAATTAGAAACAGAAATACCATATGATCCAATAATTCTGGAAATACACCCACAAAGAATTGAGAGCAGGAACTCGAAGATATTTTGCACACCCACTGTAGCAGCATTAATGATTCACTATAGGCAAAACACGGGAAAAAGTATCCATTGACAGATGAATGGATAAGCACAATTTGGTACAGTAGTCGCCCCCTTATCTAACACAGGGGATACATTCCAAGGCTCTCAGTGGATGCCTGAAACCACAGATAGCACCAAACCTTATGTATACTATGATTTTTCTTATACATAAATACCTATGTATAAGATAAAGTTTAATTTATAAAGGCACAGAAAGAGATTAACAATAATGATAAAATGGAACAATTAGAATATACTATAATAAAAGTTATGTGAATGTAGTCTCTCACTCTCTCAAAATATCTTATTGTACTGTATTCAACCATTCTTCTTATAATGTGGGATGATAAAATGTTTACATGGTAAGATGAAGTGAAGTGAATGATGTGCACATGTGACACAGCATTAGGCCACCACTGACCTTCTTAACATCAGGAGGATCATCTGCTTCCAAACCACAGTCGACTGAGGGGGTAACTGAAAGCTCAGATAAGGGGGGACTACTGTATATGCATACAATGGAATATTATTCAGCCTTTAAAAAGGAAGGAAATTCTGACACATGCTACAACATAGATGAACACTGGAGACATGCTAAGTGAAATAAACCAATCACAAAAGGACAAACACTGTATGATTACATGAGTTTGAGGTATCTAGAGTATTCACATTCATAGAGACAGAAAGTAGAATGATGGTTGGCAAGGTTAATTGGGAAGTTATTATTTAATGGGTACACAGTTACAGTTTTGCAAGATAAAAATAGTTTTGGAGATGGGTGGTGATGATGGTTGCAAAAACAATGTGAATATACTTAATGCCACTGAATTGGAAGAAGCATGGTTAGGATAGCAAATTTTACATTATGTGTATTTCACAGTTTCAAAAAAAAATTTATTTGGGAGCTGTTTTAATTTGGGGGAACATCTTTTAGAGGACAATTTGGAATATATTTGCTTTGTAATGAATTCACTTATCTACACAATCCCAAAACTATCGCATTAACTCTGAGCTGTAGTCTTCTATCCACTACCTATCCAGTTATAAGAAACCAGTAATTTCTTTTTTAAATGATAGCTAAAGACTTGGAATGTAAATACTTGAATGATGCATGTTTCTTCTCTAACCGGGCAAATCAATTTCCCCAACCAAAAGTGAACATAGTAAAATTATGTTCTATTTACCTCATAAGTTTGTTATCCACTCCTCTGCTTATTTCAACAGAAGTCCTTTGTCTATTGAATTGAAATAGTTAAACAGAGTACAAAAATCCTTCTCAAAAGCTTTTCCATAGTTAGACATTGTATTCCTATTAATAATCAAAATATCCCTTTCTACAAAGGCAGCTCTGAGAGTTATTACTAATTTTCACAGTCATATGAAGTAAATGGAATATCATTTTGCTATGTTCACTTTTGGGTGGAAAAATTGATTGTCCAGTTATAGAAACCAGTATCATCTGAGTATCTACATTTCAAATCTTCAGCTGCAATCTTTAACATAAATTACATGATTTCTGATAACTGGATAAAGGCTAATTTTTAAGTTAAACCAATAAAAATTTTATGTAACATAAAAACATAGGAAGAATATTGATTTTAAGAGCAAACTGATCTGTTATCATCATTTGTAAAAGGAAACACAAGGTTCCTAAACATAAAAGGCTAAAGTCCTTAATACATGTATAGTTTTCTAAATAACTTTTTATTCTACCAATAATGTTCTCTTACCTATTGACAATATGAAATTAACTCTCACCATTTGGCAAACAATTGTTCACTGTAGATGCCATAAGCTTTTTTCCATTTTATAAACAATTATTCACAACATTGCCATTGGTTTGAAGAGAAAAACGTATTCGAATGTATTAATATAAACAAAAAAATTCCAAATGCTTGTCAGAAAATCTTACTTTGCCTCTGAAAACAAAAATTCTATATTTCCTGTCCTTGGCTGACACAAGGCTCACAGTAAACATAATTGTCA
Source organism: Phataginus tricuspis (assembly GCA_029783875.1). NCBI lineage: Eukaryota > Metazoa > Chordata > Mammalia > Pholidota > Manidae > Phataginus > Phataginus tricuspis. The sequence goes on from JAQQAC010002837.1 coordinate 41,259,059, forward strand.
CAAATAATAAGAGAGCAAGCAGCTACAAGTTATTAGAAGAGGTAAAAAGTTTGGTGAAATCAAAGCAAAGTTATAATTATCTTAAACTTTTTAATGAGGGAAACTACAATTTTTGTTGTTGTCTAAAGCCATCCCTACCTCAACATAACAATTTTATAAAAGGACAAAACTACTCCTAGAACTACAAAGTTTACCACGTTAGACAAAACATTCAGTTGAAGAATGAAAAAGAAAAGATGAATGATTTAGGCAGGCAAAAAAATATCTCAGGCCAATTCTAATCCTACAAAACACTAAAGTCTTGTGGTCTTTTTATTTCCAGAACCTTCTTGCTGTCTGAATTTGGAAGTTACAGTATAATTTTAAATGCAGGTATGTACATATTCCTAATCTGTCAGATATCACTGGGTAATTAAAAAAGCAAACTGAAAATGGCCATCAGGATATTAAGTTGATATTAAATGAGGAACTTAAAAAATCAGAGAAAGAGGGACAAGAAAAGCCCAACAAAGTCTTAGTAAGGAAACATATTGCTTACTTTGTTAGTGTTAGACCATGTGCAATAATGTCAGTGTTAAAGAAGGAACAGTCTGCGTTTACACAACCGTAGCTTCTAAGTTAATGCTAAAATAAAAGGTTAAAAATATCTCACTATGGTATTTTCTTCACTAAACATCAAAAGGCAATGGGGATGTTGACAGGGTATTAGTTCTAACTCCAAGTTTTTTATGATGCATACAGCTCTGCTTTCAAGGGGCCTCCCTAAGGTGCTTATATGCCAGTGTCACTACAGTTAGTAAGGGAATAACCTTTGTTTATTCTTTAAATTATTCCTGGAGAAAGGACATCAACCAAGCAATTCAAATCTGTAAGGGAGGGGAATCACAAATATGAATTGGTAGTTTATTAAGCTTGTGAATTCACTGCAGATACTTTGCCACATACACTCTATTTGCCGCCTCCTTGACTTCCCACCCCTCAAAGATTCCAATAAGGCATTAAAGTCTCAAGTGTTTATTTCTCCTTGAAAACCACCATAATGCCCCATTACCCTACCTCCTCCTCCTCATTCTTTTTTACTCTCCCCTTAATATAATACACCACACTCACACCACCACATGCTCCACACCCACACTCCACATAGCACATTCTCATGAACAAGCCAAAACTCCTTACCCAAAGCACCCAACACTTAAAAGCCCAAACCTAATATTCCCAAATTCTACAGTCTCCATGAACACAGGAAAACATTACACAGTTCACATACATAATAACCCAGATATAACACCCCCTCATCCTACAAATCCCATTCAAGCTATTTATAACACATTCTACGCACACCCAACACAGCATATGAATTACACGTTCCCCCATGGCTCAACACACACACACACACACACACACACACACACACACACACACACACACACACAC
>JAQQAC010002837.1:41261305-41296038 GCA_029783875.1 Phataginus tricuspis
GGCGAGCGAGCCGGCGGGCGAGCCGGCGGGCGGGCCGGCGGGCCGGCGGGCGGGGCAGCGCGGGAGGCTAGGTGCTCATGCACTCGGTAACCTTCAGGCGCCCGGGCCGCCCGCCTGCGCCCCACAGAGCCCGTGCCGCAGCTGCCTTGACAGGGAGGTGGATCTGGATGAGTGTCCGGTCTTACAGTCGTTAGCCAGGATGAGGGCAGGTTACGACAGCGCGCACCCGGCTCCCTTCAGCGGCGGCGAGACAGGCGGGGGCGGGGAAACCGAGAGAACGAGCAGGCGCGCGAAAGCCACGGCCGCCTCCGCCTCCTCCGCTTCCTCCCTGACTGCCGCCTCCGCCCCTGGTTGGCCAGCGCCTCGGCTGTCGCACACTTTGTCTGTCATCGAGGTCGCAAAGCGCCGCTTTGCGGCTGCCACGTGACTGCCCTCCTGTCAAGCGCCGGGCGCGCTACTACCGGGCGGGGAACCGCGAGCCGCGGGCAGGGACTCCAACTCTGCAACTGCGGGAGCTTGAAGTCCCGTAACAGGTTTTTCCGGTTTGGAGCTAAGCAAAGGCTTCGGGTACCACCTCCCCCAGTGCTGGGGCGAGGATCAGATTCTGCGCCTTACGTGGTTTCATAGTCACACACATACATACCAAGCCTCACAGATCAACTCAAGAAAATCTCACAACCCGTCTAACAAACAGCATCTCCTAAATGTACATTTCCTCTAAAAAACTTTCACCAATATATAACTTCACATAGTCTTATACGCTCAGCCTCGCTGTCAAAACCCGCATACACACTGTCACGCTCAATCCCAAACCCCTGACGCCTGCACCCTCAGACTCAGTAACAGGGAGGTACCCAGATTCCCACGGTAAACCGGGGGTCGTGGGGGGACATGAAAGCCGAGAAAGGTGAGAATATCGACCCCAAGAAAAAGATGAGCAATTATTTTGTTAGAAATAAAAATCTTTCTATTCCTGTTACACACGTTTTTTAGATCTGAACATCTTACAAATGTTTCAAATCTCAAAAACTTGGGTGCAGTTTTTAATATAGTTAATTTAAAGTACCTTCATAAGTGAAGAAATTATAGTAAGATACTTACCAATTACTAAAAGTTTCCATTTATGATCAGAAATTGAAGGCTTTGAAACAAAAATAGCCAAAGACTATGTATAATTGAAGTGTGACTGACAATTTATAATTGTCATCTAGGCTGGAGGAGGAGTGATAGTGGAATATGTTCATCTTTGACTTGGGAAAATACAATCATCTGTACTGAATTGGGAATTTACTTGCCCTGAAAAATATGTAAAATCCTGAGAGTATGAAGTAAAATTGCTGATTTTGTGCTATAGAGTTAAAACAGAGACCTGTGAAATCACATAGAGCATCAAGGCCTAGGTCTTTGCAGTTCCCTGAACACGAAGATCACTATGGTGTTATAAAGATCTAGGTTTATTCTGTTTTCTTAAATTAAAACAGTCTGGCCTACAACTCTCATGTGATAATCTGTATTAGCCCAGAATTAGCTAGATAAGGTATAGAACCTTTTGTAGTCACATGAAGTGTCTTGTTTGTCATCCCTAAGAAAGTAATTCCAAAATATAACACAAATGTGAATCACAGCATCAGCAATTTAAGTGATATATCTCACAACACAAGGCAGTTGAATTAATTGTCTCTAGCCACATGGCCAGGATTAATTGCAGCCCTGGAAAGCTGAGTTTTTTCTCTGTGATAACTTGTGTATACTTTAAAGCCCATTCAAATCCAGTGCTGCTCCCGGTCTCCCTCCTCTCTCTCTCATCTGGAAGTTAAAACAATGTGTATTGTAGAAAGATGGGAAAAATACCCTAGCCATTTGGGCGTATGGGTTCTAGTATTGCTTTCTCAACTAATTAGCTGGGAAAACTTAGATGATCACTTAGTCTCTGACTTCAGCTTCTGACGTGACGTTTCAGTGATGAGAAAACAATTTTGAAAATGCATGGAAAACACGAAGTATCCTTACAAAATGAGCCTAGATTTCATAATCAGCATTATTAGGCTTGAGTTCTAATTCTTTCCCTTAACAAAAAACCTGAGTCTCAATTTCTTTATCCCTAAAATGGGGCTTATAAACTTACAGGGTGATTGTGAATATTGAATGATACATTTCTTATGAAAACTCTTCAGAAACCTTAAAGTTCTCCAAATATGTTAGTTGCCATTTCTCTGTATACCAATTCCTAAATGCTTTGCTCAGTGCCACCTCTTTCATAAAACTTAAGCCAACAAGGATTCTTCTTTCTAATCACAACTTTTACTATTTTTACACCACAATTTAATGTTCTGATAAATTCTGTAATTTTTTTCTCTAATTGTATCATCCATACATGTTTTAATATTTTCCCAAAGGTTGAAAATTCCTTGAGATTATAAACTATTTTATCCCATGTGTTTTTATATTCACCATAGTTGATACATAGCAAAGTCTTAGGTACATAATAACAATACTTTGAATTTATTCATTTTTATTGGATGTACTTTACACACTTATCTCACTTAATTCTTACAACAATTTTACAGAATAAAAAACTGCTCGGAGAGGTTATGAATTTTCCCCAAGTCATACTACAAAGTGATACACCTAATATTCAAAGCCAGGTCAAAACTAGTGCTCTTTCCACTTACTCTGTTGCCTCCCTGCAATTCACCTTCCAAGCTGCAAAGTCTCTGCAGTTCTTGAAGAGACAGATTCTTCCCTGTGACTAACTATATATGGTTGGATACCCAGCATCCAGAGTAATTGCCCACTAAAGAGAAAGGAATGGAAGAAAATTAAACACTTGTGGGGAATCAAGGGGAAAACAGTGTAGCACAGAGAAGACAAACAGTGAATCTGTGTCATCTTACTACACTGATGGACAGTGACTGAATTGGGGTATGAGTGGGGACTTGATAATATGGGTAAATGTAGTAACCACATTGTGTTTTCATGTGAAACCTTCATAAGAGTGTATATCAATAACACCTTAATAAAAAAGAAAATTAAACACTGAATTAAGAGAAATAAATAATTCATTTTTCATTTCCCCAGAATTCCTTCCTTAAGAGAATTTCATTTTAGTGTCACAAATTGAGAGAACAAAAATATAGACTTTTGGTACATAAGCATGAGCAAAGAAAAACTATTTTAATCTTTCCATTCTCATGGTTGGTCTACTACATTAACTCAGCCTAATTAGTTCAGCTTAATTCAAATAAAGATAGTTTCCTAGAATCTCCATTTTCTTTGATCTTACCATTACTCTCTTAAAAGGAATTTTTATTTCATATTTATTTCACATATGTATAATAAAGTTTATAGTTATTTTGCTAAATTTATATTTGAAAGCATTTTAGATTTATAGAATAGTTACAAAGATAGTACAGAATGTTCCTGTTTACCTTTTATCCAGCCTCCTCTACTGTTACTATCTTACATAACCCTGGTACAGCTTTTAAAATTAAGAAATTAACATTGGTATAACACTGTTAATTATTTCTGGACTCTATTTGATTTTATATTAATTTCCTTTTTCTGTTTTAGGGTCCAATCCAGAATACCACATTACAGTTAATCATCATGTTTCCTTAGCCTCTTCCAATCTGTGACAGTTTCTTAGTCTTGACTTATGAAGAGTAGTGTCCAAGAACTTTATAGAATTTGGGTTTGACTAATGTTTTCTGGGAATTATACTGAGTTTGTATATTTTAGGGAAGAATACCACAGATGTGATGTGTCCTTATCATAACATATTAGGGCACATGATACCAACATGACTTAATACTGGTGGTGGTTAACCTTGATCCTTTGATTAAGTTAACCAAGCTTTTAACAATGCTACTTGCTTATAATGTAATTCATGAGAAGACTAATGTTATTAAAGAGTCAGATCCACACTTAAGTAATCAAAAATATGTTTCATCTAATCATTTTACGTTCTTTAGGTGTCTAGTGCCTGATCCTGGACTCTTACATAATGGAAAAGACATAAGACTTGGGTCCCCAAGATATGAGTTCAAATCCTATATCCACTGCTTACTGACTGCAAGTCACAATCTCTATAAGCCTTAATGCCTTCACCTGAAAAATGGGAGATAATTACCGTATCTAAGTTCTTATAAAGATTAAATAATGTGTGCATTGTATGTTACAACCATGAAATATTATACAAGTATTAATTGTTACTATTATGTTTAGGCTTTTGAGTTGCTTACTCTGCTTCTTTTCTCTTACTTCACAAAATGACTTCCATAAATGGTGCGAGTACCCATATAAAAAAGCCTGCAGAATCTCAGAAATAAAATGCCAAAACCACAATTATGAGATGATTAAAAAAGATCCCCTGAGGGTACCGGTCTTTTTCCACCTCTGTTGGATCTATAAATACAACAAAGAGGAAGATCTTGAGACTAGGTAAAGCAATTGTAAATACCACATACACATTTCTGTAAGTTAATCATTCAAAAAACTGCATACTTGTTTCAATGAGGGAAAAGCACAAAAAAAGTTGATTATATTTCTATAAGCCCTTTAAAATGAGTATGAACTCCTGGGAAAAAATAATTTCCGTGACTGTTAGTGTTTAATATCCAACTATAGAGCCTCTATTTCAATGTTTGAGAGACATGTCATTACTATGTAAAGGAGAAACTGCTACTTTCAATATAGTAGATGCTTAACTGTGAGTCTGTCTTGTATGCTGTAGAATGTACGCTGATTGAGGGTAGAGATACTCATATTTGAATGTTTCAGTGAACTAGCATTTAATAAATATTATATTTTCATTGGAGGTACTTTGTGGTGCTTATTTATTCTTTCTGAACTAAGACTACAACCTTTGTGCTGTCATTTCTGGATTACACAAGCACACTAAGCATATGCTTTAGGGCAACAGCAAAGCCAGTGTTAAAAACAAAAACCTTTCTTAAAGAATTTAATATTTCAGCAAAAAGATTGAATTAATCATCACAGGAAAAATCACAACTTTGTTGAACTTCTTAATTGACTGTATTTGTTGGACTTCTTTACACGCGTTTTTTGGTTTTGTTTTAGGTTTACTTACACATGGCATGGGATGGTGGGACATCAAAAATTTTCAAGACTCAGGACCTCCAAAAATCGTAATCCAGCTTTGTATTCACCTTGTATTACCATGAATTTTACTTAGTTATTCTGCTAGAAGTATATTATTTCATGAAAATTATAGCACATATATACCGATACTTTATATAATAAGTATAATTTAAGGTTCTTCCTCATTACAGTATCTTCTCTTAGCAAGAAACATAACAAATGCGTGAAAGCAACTCTCATAAATTGGACTAATTCCAGTTATCCCTTATCAGCCAACAGTGCTACTATACCATCACACCCTCCAGCTGTACTAAAAGATTACATAATAAGTTCCCAGAATAGGCATAGATAAATTATGTTATTTATAGTATGTACAAGTATAAATGGAATTCTAAATATATTTGAAATGTCTAAATATATGTAAAAGAGGAGTTAATTTCTTGTGATGTAGTTCATGCTTTCACAATCCACATTTAGTTAACTAAGAAAAGCGCTCTGGTTACTTTTTTCTCAACAATTCAGTTAAAGAAAACACTGCCAGATTCTTCCCAGTTTCAAGTCTCCCTCTACCCACCAGCCAATCTAAATGTTTCTAGTATGTTTTGTTGCAAATACTCCACTATACTTCAAGTTGCTGGGTACAGATGTTGCTTGAGGATGCGCCTGCTAGAGGCCGGTACTAATTAGACCACCTGTCATTTTTTGCTTGGTTTCATTTTGACCACTGGGTGCATCATGCGACCGTGTTGGGTATTTTTAAAAGCAAAAAATACAGTAGCAGTAGTTTATTAATCTTACATAGCTAAAAGAGGTTAAAAGTACAGAGAGAGCTGGTGTCTTGGTGATTGAAATAAAAGATGAAGGAAGAGACTCTTCTTTTACATTTAGACCCCTCCACCCTCCACCCTCCCCCAATTAAACAAGTCCCTATCTAAGATGTCAGAGAGAACTTTAGCAATAAAGAAATGGCCAAGACTTACTTTAAATTTTGCTTAAAAGTTCATTGCTTTTCTCCCTTTCCCCCCCAAAATGGAAGAGTGTAGTTTCGAGTTCTGGAACATTAAAGCTTCTGAGTTCATGATTTGTTACCTATATCATGTCTTTAGTTTTCTCAAAAGTCAGTCTATAAGACTTTTGCTCTTTCTAAGTACTGTTCTTGCCGTCAATCTGGGTCTTGCCGTCAATCTGGGTCTCTCCCTCCACTCCCACGGCCACCTCTGCCGACCACGACCCCAGGAGTTGGTCTGGCAGGTGCGAGGCCATGGTCCGAGGCAGCGTGGAGGAGGCCGAGTTTACAGAGAGCGCGCCGCAGAGGAGGCGGCGGCAGCCGTAGGCCTGGTCGCCCGAACTTCGAGAGCCTAGCGGGGGAGCGCGGAGGCAGGCCGGCCTGCCCCGTCAGGGCCGGGAAAAACTCGCTTCGCGCCAGCTTGCTGCAGCCCGAGCGCCGAGCCTCCAAGGCCTTGCGGCTCTCCGCGGCCGTCTTAATTAACAATCCTCTTCCTTCTCCCCCTCGCCCCCGCCGGGCTCCGAGCAGGCGACGCCATCCCGCCCGCCAGCCGGAGGAGGCCAAACCGGGCTCCGCGGGGCGGAACGCCGCTCCAGCTGGGGCCTGGCCGCGGGGCAGGCGGGTGGGAGCCAGCGCAGGAGACGGAGGGAGGGAGCCTGAGAGCCAGGAGGCGGGAGGAAGGGCGCGGAGCTGGGGGCGGGGCGAGCGAGGTGGCGAGCGAGAGCACCTCCCGGGCAGAGGGCGGGGCGTGGGCGGCACCCGGCCTTCCCGCTCCCGCGGCGCTGCAACTCTGCCGAGCCTCCTTAAAACTCTGCCGTTAAAATAGGGGCGGGTTTTTCAACTCAAAAAGCGCTCAATTTTTTTCTTTTCAAAAAAAGCTGATGAGGTCGGAAAAAAGAGAGAAGAAACCGGCACCGTCTCAGCAGCGGCGACAGAAACAGCAATTGTTTGAGAGAAGAAAGCAGCAAGAGAGGGAGGGAAGGAAAAGAGCAGAAAGGAGGACCAAGCGCAAGTGTCTGTAGGGGTGAAGGGAGCAGAGATCAGAGATTTGGGGGACCAGCTACAAAAGAAAGTGTCACTGGGAGCGGCGCGGCTCGGGAGGAGGCACTGCTGCCCTGCTCGGCTCCAGGGCACAGCGGGCTGGAGGCCGCTGCCCTGTCGGCGGCACCGGCTGGGGGCACAGGCTGAGGAACCGCGAGAGGCTGGCCAAGTGGCACCGGGCACCGAAGCCGCTGGGCTCTCGCCTTGAGGACGGCGGGACCGGCTGCGCCCTGGGACTGTGGCGAGTTCCCATACTCAGAGCTTGGTCTGCGCTTCCCAAGACCCTCCGGATCTCCGGTGGCCCTCAGAAAACCGGGAAAGAAAGGAAAAGACGGCGGCGGCAGCTCAATGAGTGTCTACAGTAGGAAGTCTGAACTGGCTCGGTAGCAGGCGGGAAGTTGTCGGTGGGCTGCCTGTGCAGCCGCGATGCTGCTGCGCGCCGCTCCAGCAGCCCGGGCCCCGTAGACGCTTCCCGCATCGCTCTCCCGCTTCCTCACGCTGCTGGGAGTCCCGGGACCCGGTGGGGCCGGCATGACCGGCTTGGCCGGGGCCCGCCGCGCGCCCGGCCGTCTCCGGAGACGCGCGCAGAGCCTGGCTCCCACGGCCTCTGAGGCTCCGCAGGGCTGCGGCAGCCCGGCGGGCGGGCACCGGAGCCTTCCCGCGCGGCGTTAACCCGCGGCTTGGCCCGGACGCGCCTAAAGGCTCCTCCCGAGAAGCCGAGGACACTGAGGAGTCGTTAGGACCTATAAACTTGAAGGCCACGGAACTGCTACTTCTGTTTGCCTTTGGCGATCGTCTTTAACCCCCCGAAGCACGTCAGCGTCCAGCCCCCGCGACTCTCTCCCTGAAGCGGAGGACTCAGGATTACCCCTTCGGCGAGACGGATGGAGGCGAGCCCCTCCGTGGACCTGCCCCTGCAGCTCTGGCTCGCGCAGCTCAAGTCACCATCGTGAACAAGGGTGGGTTAATGCCTTTTCTTCCCCCAAAACGTCTTTTCTTCCGCGCTATTTTTTGCCCTATCTAGCCCCTTTAAGTCTCCACACACATTCCTCACACATTTGTAGTGTAGGTACGTGACAACTCTGCCTATGTTTTACATCCAAAGTAATTTACCAGGAATATATGTGTGTCTGTGTGTGTCCTTCTTGAATCGCCAGAATTCTTCATAGGGGTTAAGCTAAAAAGCGAGGAGCGGAGCCCCTCTCCAATGGCTCAGTTTTGCTGAATAATCACGTGTGAATCGAGGGGCGGGCTTTTGGCAGGCAGATCTTACTAGTATTTACTACCAAGCTCTACTCCAGATTAACCATCCCAGTCTTTCTGTCAGTCTCCGATGCCATCATGCAGCCTGGTTAGGAGGAAAGGAAAGGGGAAAAAGAAAAACAACTAATTCATCTTTTCCCGATCGTCAGGACCCTAAAGAATGGCCGAGCCTTGGGGGAACGAGTTGGCGTCCGCAGCTGCCAGGGGGGACCTAGAGCAACTTACTAGTTTGTTGCAAAATAATGTAAACGTCAATGCACAAAATGGATTTGGAAGGACTGCGCTGCAGGTTGGTATCCAGAGAGGTGGGGAAAACAGGTCAACAATGTTGCCTACGTGACCCGGGTTTCTAGAGTAACAGCTTTTAAGCTTTCAGGGGTACAAAATTTCACTGTTTTTAAACCTAGTTGGTTGCCATATTTTATATCTTTAAGTGGATCCAGTTCCCCCAAATGACGTACTTTGAACAAGCTCGTCAAATCCAATAACATCCTCGATATCAAGTGGGTTCCAGGTTTGGCTTAATTTTTGGAATGTTTTTATGACGGTAGGGATTTGAAAGTAGTAGTAGCAGCGCCGAGTTTTTGGTTTGTTTTTTTTTTTTTAAAGACAGCTCTGTAAACACATTATTATGATTATTATTTGAAGTAAATACACTGCTATTAGTGGTTTCCGTACTTTGCTCCAATAATTGCCTTTAACGTGAATTTTCTTGACTACTGGCGAGGGTGTTTTTCCGTCAAATGCTTCAAGTTTTGACAAACGACCTTTCCTTGTTTGGAATGGGTGGCCTGGGCACGGGGACAGGATGTACATTTTACATTTCACAGTTAATGTAATACCATCTACCTATTTAGGATTGAGGAAGAATAAAAAGTTGAGTTTTCTAATCAGAGCTCAGTCTGTAGTGTTTTTGTCTCTGTGGTCATGCGGTGGTATGTTCTAATTTTCAGTAATTAGATTTACAAGCAAGAAATGAAACATGTCCAGCTGCCAAGTATTGTACCTGATCATTTTTCCCTCCTCTGAACGTTATCATGTAACTTAGTTGAAAGGCTTAGAAATAGAAAAATGGCAAAGTAGTCTCCACTAGTTGCTTTATGAAAGTTCTGATGATATTCTTATGTACTATTCTTATTCGGAAATGCAACACTTGGCTGTTTTTGAAAATCCATTGGGGAGAGGGTTTTTAGAATGCTTTGTTTTAGTTACAAGAACTAGAAATTTAAGTGGCAGGAGATACACTATTAATAGACAAAGTCCATATAGTTTGTACATTTTAAATCAGAAAACACTGATCTTGCAAACGATTCAATATTAAGGAACCTAATGCATAGATACTAAATTATTTATCTTATTTCAGGTAGATTCAGTGGGGAAAGGATTTCTTTTTGCCACCTAGACGTTTTTAACAGATTTGGTGATGATAGCAATGCCACAAATTTAATATATTGAGAAGTTTCCTATTGAAAACTCGAAAGATTATATAAATCTCACAAAGAATGAACCATTTAATCCATATTCAGAATAAGATCTTACAGGACTTCTGACGAACAGGAAGACTGGGAGATTAATATTGCAAAAAAAAGTTTTGACAAACATTTTTAATACAACTCTGCAATCTTGTTTATATTAAACATACTTATCAAGATACTAACACCCACTTATTGTGGCTTAGTCCTAGTACATATAATGAAACACACACAAACAGGAGTCTCAAGGTTTATTTTCAGTATGTATAATCCTGACTCTGAAGTTGTGTCATAACTCAAGAAAGAACTTTCTTTCAAAACAATTTGCAATGTTACTGTTATTTTCTGTGAAAGACGGCAAATTTTCTTCTACAATTATGTTTATTTAATTCAATTGCAAAAGCTTTTTCCTCCTTAGTGTAATCTTTTCATTTAGAGTAATATAAAAGGCCATAATTGTACATTTGCTTTACAAAGAGCCAAGGTGTCTGTCTTTTATTTTTCCCAATCCAAATCCTTAAATGTGATTAAATCTTTGGAGGCAGTTGTGGCCCAAATTAGATTGTGTTAGTTTTTAATAACCAAAAAGCATATCTCACAGAAGTTCTTGAAAAATAAAGTATGTATCATTTTTACCAATGCCCCAAGGGAAGAGCTAAAAGTCAGCAGGGTCTTATCAACTAGCAAACTTAATATCTTGGACATCTATATAGTTATATTTACAAAATATTATTCATTGTAAATATATCATTATATTTATTTGTGGTTATTTTTAAAACAAACATTTTAAAGAGATAAATCAACTTTGTGTGTATTTTGCCATGGATTATATTTAATTTCACAAACATTGAGTGTCTACTATACAATCTATTATAAATTTGGGTTACTATAAATATACCTAAATATAAATGAAATCAGTTCAAATGCTTAAATTTCCTGACATGTTAATGAAACCATATTTTTTCACAACTAAATTATATGTATTGTATAACTGCATGCTGCTTTACAAGATATTTTGTAATTATGATAGCCTCTTATTAGTGTGAAATATATTCATCCAAACAACAGTAGATAAGTCTTTGTCATGTGAGTCATTTGTACGTTGATAGCAAACTTTAATACCACAATCTGTCTTTCAAAATGTTGGCCGTTTACAAATAGCTATTCCTAAATGCCTGATAATAACTGCAAAAGAAATAAGATGGAATTACCAGTTGATTATTAAATGGGCTCAAACCACAAGACAAAGCTGTGTCACAAAATACAATTAAATACCTTATTTTCTCTTGCTCACATGAAGATCGGGAGGCTATTTAGAACCTTAAGAAACAATAAGCAATACAGCAGGATGACTGTTTCATTCAAAAACAGTTGCCATAGAATCATCTCCTATCTAATACACTGCATATCATAAACTTAGTTTTAGATAAATCAATACCGTAAGCAATTTAGAACACTGTTACTTATTTAATACCTTAATAAGCGGTAACACTTTAACATTTCAAGTGAAGGATTCTAAGCACTGAATACACCTAGTAGCCAATATGAAATAATGTACAAAGAAAAAAATTTTAAATACTTGGAAATTTGGGGCTATATCTATTTGGAAAGAACTTGTGGAAATTAATCACTTAAGAAAATATCAGGTCTGGATTTTTAATAGATCATTTTTACACCAAGTGATGGATTCTGGTGTGTTGAAACACTTCTTTGGGGTTTTAAGGAAACTCGCTTTCTTTAATTCTTTTCAGTAGTTATTTAGAAAATACATTTTGCCCACATTTTATTTTCCAGAATGAATATCCCAGGCAGGAACAAGTAAACAGAAGGAGACTTTTACTTAAATCTTAAATTCCATTTCTTTTAACAAATTACACAGCTCTTCATAGGAGATAGAGAACTGAACTATCAATAAATGTTATACAAGATGGGCTCATTTTATTGATCAATTTATCCTACTTTTAGGCCCATTTAAGATGTTCTATCACAGAAGCTCAATTTGAAGTTTTATTCTACATTTACCTATTAGTACTTTCTCACCTGCAGTTGTACTCTTCAAACGCCATCATATTGGTTTTCCCCAAGTATCCTTCATCAAAAATAAATAATTGCATAAATAGAAGGAGAGATGGGTATTTAAAAATATTTTTATAGTAGGAGCACTTAAAGGATTCTACCCTTTTTTCTTATTTTCTAGGTTATGAAACTTGGAAACCCCGAGATTGCCAGGAGACTACTACTTAGAGGTGCTAATCCCGATTTGAAAGACCGAACTGGTTTCGCTGTCATTCACGACGCAGCCAGAGCAGGTTTCCTGGACACTTTACAGACTTTGCTGGAGTTTCAAGCTGATGTTAACATCGAGGATAATGAAGGGAACCTGCCCTTGCATTTGGCTGCCAAAGAAGGCCACCTCCCGGTGGTGGAGTTCCTTGTGAAGCACACGGCCAGCAACATGGGGCATCGGAACCATAAGGGGGACACCGCCTGCGACTTGGCCAGGCTGTACCGGAGGAACGAGGTCGTTAGCCTAATGGAGGGAATCCGGGCGGAGGGAGCTGCGAATCTGCAATGAATGTGGGGAGGGCTTTCCCACACTGCCTTCTATTTTGTCAGATAATTGGTTGGCTGTCCTATTTTAATATCACTTGTTAAAATTCAGTTTTGCCATCTTTTAAGCAGCTGGTTAAATCTTCTGAAATTGCTAAGTTGAAATCTTGCTACAGGTTTATGAATATATTTAAGCAAAATCTTTTTCACCTGCAAAAATCCTGAGTTCTAATATGTAATTGCAAATAGCTTTGGTTTTCTTCTGAATATTTTATCTTTCCTTGACTTTTTCCTTGCTTCTCCTTTGCCAGTCTCAATACCTAACTTGGAATTTTTTGTTTTTAAAAATGGTTTGTCCTGATGCTTCTTTTTCCTAATTAAAACACTTTTTCAAAATAGGACAATTTTTTTTGTGATTTCCACTCCTCTATAACCCCCACTTAATTTGCCACTTGCTAAGGAAAAAGACCAATCCAAAAACTAGACACATTGTATTGATGATTCAGTTATTCTTTTCTTCTTCTCCTCATGAATCCCTCCAAAGATTTTATTTGTTGCCTAGTATTTCTGCTATAAAACAAAACAAGAACATTTTTGACGATTAAACCTAAAATTATTTCAGTTTGAATTTATTCTACTGTTCAGTCTTTCCCTTTTCTCAAAATTAAGTTGAATAGTTGAAAAACAGGTTTCAGAAGTATCAATCTGACAACGAAAATATGTTAGCTCTAAAAGCCACTTTTTAAAAAGTGCCACTTTAAAAGTGCTTCCCATTGAGTTTTTAAAAATCACAAAATGAAATGGTTAAATAATATATTTCCCAAAATAATACCATAAGTATACTAAGTGGGTTTTTTCTCCCTGAATGTCAGAAGTTACAAAATGTTAAAGTATTAAGATATAAGGCAGATACCAAATTTTAGGGGATTAAAAAGCTTGGCAAGAAAAACAGTATGAATTATATGTAGGGTTCACTAATTTAGGGGCTGCATTATAATAAGAATAGAAACGTTTACAACGAATAAATAGGTCACTCCTACATATAGTACCTGATTCCCACAAAACATTTTAGCAAAGGCATATAAAGTCTTTTTAAGAATGTGCTTAAAATTTTTGTAAAATTTGGAATTAAGTAGAAATACCAAATTTCCAAGGGAATTTCCCCGTATCTACTACTTATTATATCACTTTAATTAAAGATTTTCACCAAAGGATTTCAATGCAGTTACCATTTATAAATGTATAAATACTTTATTCATCATCTCTCACATGAACAAAGATGTTTTATGTAAAAGCTCCCCTCCTTCTGCTTCATAAGCTCCCTGCCCTCGCTCCAAAAAGAACAAAATACTTCAAGGTTTATTGAAGGACATGGTTCTGATGCCTGCCCTAACAAGGATTGGAATGGGAAGTGGTTTTCAATAATTCATCTTCTATGAGAGTATAAAACAATATAGAAGAAAAAGTTTGATTCTTTTACTTTGGCACTAGCATTCACCTTCACTAAGTACTACAAGAGTTCAACTTCTGACACCTCTAACCACAAATTACTGAACAATTTTATTTTTGACAAAAACATGAAATTAAATTTAAAACATTTTTAAATTTAGGAAAAAGGAGAACTTGAGATGTTTTGAAGGAAAAATGTTGCATTTTGAATTTTAGTACTAGAATCAATATACAAAATACACTACTTGAGTAAGCTGAATATTTTCTTAACACAAGACTATTCGTTTAAAAAAAATAACACTTCTTACACATTGCAACTGTAGAGATGGACGTTTCTGAATTTCAAGTAGAGTTTAATGGACTTTTCAGTACCCACCAAGTCCCAGCATTAGAACTGCTCTTTAGAAATTTCAAATATAAAGCCGTAGGATGATCATAAAGCTAAAGAGCAGAAGTACTTCGCAGTTGCTTATTTCTCAGGTGGTCAGAGCACCAGAGGAGAGGGAGCTCGCTCTCTTCATCAGCCTAAATGCTAAGCGTTAAAACATCTCCACGTTTCTCTGGCTCTTCGCAGGAAATAGCTTTGCCAGTCCAAGTATTTTAGAAATGAGTTATGTGGTCCCCTCTAGGAAATATGAAAAGCCATTATTCAATCCCTCAAAAACTTCGACAATATTCATTAAGACTCCTGAATATGACGAAATACACTGGGCGGAAGAAACGGTGCTGCTGAGTTGAATGGAGTCTAATTTGCAGCGAGCTGAGGTGCAGACGGGTCTGAACTTATTCGGACGCAGGGGGAAGAGGCAAGTGCTAATTAATAAAGTGATCAGAACACCAGAGCACCCTGTAGATGGGACGGAGGATACTAAGCAGAGATGCGCCCTCAAGTTCAGTTCTTCACTGCATCCGCATCCCCGTCGGAAAACTCAGGCTATCTGCCCAGTAAGCTGAACCCAGGCTTACACCTGGGGGCAGGCGGATACTAAAAAGGACTCAGTCCACCTTCTGGTCTCCGAACCACTAAGCAAACTGCATTTTACCATATTTCGGTAGTGAATCAAGTTTACTGATAAACATTACGCATCTCGCAATGGTGTGATGAGCTTGCACACATACACCACTCTGGGTGACTAATAAATAGATAAAATAATTCTGTCTCGGGAAAGCAACTCATTTGGAAATATAAATTTCCCTTATCGTGTTGATCAAACGAACGTTGTGGACTCCGTGGCCCAGGACTGGTTTCGAAATCTCAGTTCCCAAAAAGGTGCTTTCGGCTTTTGCCGGGGTTAGATGTAATACTCCAGGCGCTGGAAGGGGAAAGGGTCCAATTCGCAGTATTCCTGACAGCCCTAAGCGACCTTCATCAAAGGCTGTCGGGTGGTGTGTGTGTCGTGGGGGGAGTCCCTGTCTTGGTCTCTGGAGACTGTTTTGATTTTACTCGGCAGTTCTAAAAAACCGATCCATGCAGGGACCTAGTGAGAGGCAGGAGACAATCTTCCAGCCTGACACCGGGGATAAAGCTCTGTCCTTAGCCAATCCAAGCACTCTCTGGAGGGGCTGCGAAGACATCCTTCTGTCCCTTCGAAAGTCTCCAGACTCTAACCGCAGCTCCTGGCTCCCTAGTGAGGAAACTGGAGCCCAGTACTCCCTCAGGGCGCGCTGAAAAGCCCGGGGTGGGGGTGGGGGAGTTTCAAAACCGTTAGCTCGCGTTTTTTTTTCTTCCCCTCCCTCGCTAAGGTTTCTTTTCTTTTCTCTTCCTGTCCAAATATTTCAAATTTCCGCGCCTTAAATAACAGTCTCCTTTTATTTAGTTAGTTTCCTCGGCAGGTTTGGCCGTCCGCTTGTCTCTGCCCCCCGGAGGGCCCGGGGCTCCTCGGGCGCTTCGGTGCTGCCCGCAGCCCCTGCGCGCTGCCCCCGGCCCAGCCTGCGCTGCCGAGCGCACCCGCCAGAGCCACTGCCCCCTCTTGCCGCGCGACCTCGCCTGACCCGGCTCTCGGGGCACCTAGAGCCAACTGAGGCCGCCCCCTGCCCGGACGCCTGTTTGCCTCTCAGCTCGACTTCCCTCCCCGGACTTTGGAGCCTTTTTTCTGCTTTGGGGTTTGGATCCTGGTCTCCCTGGAGCGGCGGAAGGGCCGCAGGGATAGGAAAGCAGCGGAGGAGGCCAGTGGCCGGAGCCTGCCCCAGCCCCCACCCCGCGGGTAACCTTGGAGGCGCCCTCGGAGTGAGTGTGTGCGCTGCTGCGCCAGCCGGCTGGGGCGAGCGGGCGCACAGCGCAGCGGGCAGGAGGCGGGAGCGAGGGGCGGGGAGGGGGAGCGGGCCCGGCGCCTCCCGGCCGCCGCAGCAGCGCCCCGGGAGCTGCGGGCTGCTGGAGCGCCCAGGGTCGCCCGGCCCCGGCCCTCAGGCAGCGGTCCCCGAGGAGGCGGCGGCCATCCCACTGGGTGGTTCCGGCGACCGGTGCCTGAGGACTGGGGTCGGAGAGCGACGTGGGAGCAGGGGCAAGGGGGCCGGTGAGTGCCTAGCTCTTTGCAGAGGTGAGCTGGCGGCGGGTCGCTCTTTGCGCGGCGGCTGGAGCTACTTCGTGCCCAAAGCCAGTGCCAGCACTCCTTCCTCCTCCTTCATGACAGCTGAGGACAGCCGGGCTCTGAGCCCTGCGTCCAACTGCGAGAAGGCAAACGCCTCCCAGGCTTCTCAGCCCCTTAGACTATTCGGAAAGTTGGCCTATGATGTTGCCTCTCCCCTCCCCACTCCGTAAATTATTAGATGTCCGGGACTGAAAATGCAAGTTCATTCCGAAAGACCCTCAGCGTGAAACACGGAGAATTGCAGGCCCGCCGGGACTTTGGGTGGGGCTGGGGCGCACGAAACACCTAGTAGGGGCTGTTTTGCTTTTTCATCTCGGAGCAGATCTGAAAATTGAGTATGGATCTTCGGTGATGCCTCAAAAGAATAAAAACTTCCTAGACCTGGATATCGACTTGCTAAATTAAGGTTCCAGTGAAATATTTTGCCATCTGCTATTGAAACATTGTGCTAGCTTCAGGTGTTAGGATGTGGGTTTGGAATTTTCTGTGCTATTTTTAATTCTCAAAGACATTAAATAACAACATGGTTAACACCCGGCAAGCGAGCAAAGGTTATCCTTGCCAGCACAGCACCTGCGAAAGCACAAGTAGAACTCACATATTTTGCTTCTTGAGTTCTAAAATGGCTTCTGTACGGTCCAGAGGTACCAATACATGAAGAGTGGGACAAGAGACAGGGGATGGGAAGAGAGTTTGTACATTTTTTATAAATTACACAGACATTATTACACTCCAGTTGTTCCACCTCACCTCTCTCTCTCTCCCAGTGCCTATCCTCATTGGTCAAGGAAGAATTTTAGGTGTAGGCCTATTCAATAATTCTATACACAGCCTTTTTTTCTTACCTCACACGCCCTCCCTTTTCCTCCCACTACCCGCCCCCCCCAATCCCGCGCCAAAAAAAAAAAACAAAACAGCCAAAAACATCAGCTTTTTGGGGGAGGAAGTAAAAAAAACACCAATCCTTATCCAAACTACCCGTTATTTCTTTTGAGTACTAAGAAGATATCCTACATATAACACTATGAAAGAAGAAATAATTTACCATGATTTCAAACTCATTCAATTGGTATAATTAAAGTGGTACTAATTATCTTTCAACATTAAAATAATGGGACAATTTCTGGAATTGATAAGTGAAAAGCTCAAACACCCCCTCCAAAATGTTTGGAGATGGAAGCATCTACTCTTTATATTTCATCAGTACAGTAGTTACTTAGAAAAAAAATGATCCGTGATCCTGACCATATAAAGCAAAACAATGCTGACTAATTTTATTTTATTTACATGTCTTAGTTTTTCAGATTAGTTATATAAATAGTGAAAGTTCACAGATAGAGCAAAACTGACATTTTTAATGTTAACTTTTTAATTGAGAAATGCAACCAAATTAACACAACCATATTAAAATACAGTCCACTCCCCTGTTTCTTCTAAGTGCACAGTTTGCACAACTTGCTGCGAAAAAAGTCTGCCCTGAGTTTAAATTATATGCCTTGGAAACATGATTTCTTAAAGTAAAAAATAATTCACTGGTCTTCAGGAGTAATTGTTCTACAATTTGGCTATTCTGTGTACAGCTAATATAACAGTATCTCTTTCTTTTACACTGTGGAACTACTGTAAAACCATTTGGGCCAAATAGTTTTTGTTCCAAACTTTCTTCTTCAGGCATTTTAACTAAGAAGTGACTGTGCCCAATGATGCAGCAGCGTTCTCATGCCCATTCTGCTAATGTAAGAACTTCAGACCAAACTTACACAGGCCATTTAAAAAAAAGCATGCATTTCTTCTTTTGTCAAAGATTAGAACAGATATGAATGAACATTAACATCTGAAAGGCCTAGAATAATTAATTTACAAATCAGTAGTATAGTGTGGTGATGATTCAAGATGAAATTTTTGAAACCTCATATAGTAGAATAAATGGGATCAAATTATTAAATTAAGCAGCATTTGATGATAATTAATAATATAATATTCCCTACCTCTATACTGAAATAAGCAATAGTGTGTATTGTGGCATGATTTTTAACTGTGAAAGATAATGTTAAATAATAATCATCACAAGATATAAAAGTAATTGATTGCTCCAGAGTTTCTTTTTCAATGTTAAGTAAAGTATAATTAAAACACAGTAGTTTCTTTTTTAAATACTTCACTATCACCTATATTTTTGGCTGTCTTTATCTTTTTTTTTAACTTTTGTGGGTTTTTTTGCCTCCACATCTTAGGTGATGAACAAAAATAGAATGTAGAAAGAGGTTTGTGATTCTCCTTTATTCTTGCTTCCTCAGCCATCTATTTTCCTATTTATAAACTTCAACTTTAAAAATCATATTTTGGGAGGCTAAAAAGTAATTATTATTCCCATCAATTTAAATTTATCATAGGCCTATGAGTGAAAAAACATTCAGTTTGTATTTTATTTCAAGTAAAATTAAATGAAAAAAGTGTGGACATTAGGTTGCAGCAAGCATGTATTTATGTTCTGGATATAAATTAGTTGGAATCTTAAAACATATTTAATATTTTGACATATGCTAAGATTTTCAGTGTAGAATTAAGATCTAGAAAATCTTTAATTTAATTTCTTGTCTTTAGAAAATAATTTAATATATTTTAATTTGCCATATAAAGATAAAACTAATTGTTTTAATAAAAAGTAACTGATACTTATAGAGAAATATAAAGAGAGAACTATGATATCAAATCCAAAGTAATCGTTTTTCTTTTAAAATATATTACTCCCATTAGTAAATTATATATTTTAACTGTAGTGCTTATTATTTTACAGTTACATTTGCACTTAGCATGTGGACCAAAGTTTTCTATGTTTATCTATAAGCACATAGTTGGTATTATGCAAATAATCAAAATAACACATTGTGGTGCTGTCCTGTATGAGTATATTTATATATATGTGCATATGTTTAGATATTTCTTATCAAAGTCCAGTACTGAGCAAATATATATTTTGAATACATGCTACCAATTCACTTCATATGACTATTTTTAAGATGTTAAATTATGATTTGCTGCAGAAATATAAGTTGATAATTTTTTAGATATAGGTGAGATTATTTTCATTAATGATCCAAGGGAGGATATAAATTAAAATCTTAGAACTGAAAACACTAATGCAGATCCTAGTTCTACCAAGGTTATTGTTTCAAATTCTTGTCAGGAGGCAAATATATATGAAAGCCACTTAACATCCACAAGTAATGTAATCAAAATTAAAATATTAGAAATAGAACTGTGAGAATGACAAAAGTAAGAATGGATATTTTAAATGTTTTAGATCTTCATGCTTGTAGGTTAATTTAACATAAATTACAATTTGATAAATGATCCAAAACCAGAACAAACAAGACTCCCCCAATTTTTTTTCATTACACCATCATGGAGAATACAAACAAATTACTTTTCTTGGTATGGATAATTTTACACTTTGCAGTGAATTCTTCTACCATTTCACTTGGATAATGCTTTTAAAACACATAGCTAGGAAATGACCACTCACTATTTATAGTCATATTTTAAAAATTACATATATGTTTTAATTAACTTCAACAGACACATACTCTGTCCAAAAATAGCAAGTTCACCATTCTGAAATGGTGAATGGAAACAGTTGGACATCTGGACTGGACTGACGGGCTGTTTAATGTGAAGCCCAAGTAGGGCCACATGGGAGAGAAGACTGAACTGACTGAATCCTGGCTAATTTGCTTGAGTAATGAAAATGGCTGTGATCTAGTATAAATATCCTACAGTTGTTTAATTACACCATTTACCAACTCAAAAGCAGATAATTTTATACAAAGGCAGTTAAAAGAAAATATATATTTTTTGCAACCAGAGGGACATCACAGATGTCATGGGGAAAATATTAATGTAGCAATATAAAAGAAAACTGTACATTCTAACATCAGCTGAAGATAAATGATTGCTTTCAGTTTCTTAAAAAGGCTTATTTATCATGTTTTAAAGATTTAAAATGCATGGTTCTTTAGACATATGACTAAAATCTATAAAATACACAACATTAACTTATTAATATTCTAATTTTAAAATCTTTGACAAAATGTACTTCAAAGTACCTTTTAGTTCATCAGATCCTGTTGAAATATCAGTCACTATACCCTCAGATCAGAAAATAAAATTTGTGGCTTACAAATGTAAAATAATTTCAAAGATCAGGGCTTTCTAAGGAAAATGTTCTTCTCAGGTTACCAGGATGAAGATCTGGGAATTTTTAGTAGCACATTTTGTCTTCTATAAACAAACAGATTATATCTAGGATCAATGTAAAGTTAATTTAATATTTCTATAGTAAAGTAATATTTTATATCTTTTTTTAGTTTAAACATATAGAAAAAGTCTATATGACTATTTGTGAGGTTTCTCTTTATTCAGCAACAAAATAGACTGAAAAGAAATCTAATCAAAACATAAAATTCAAGTTACTGAACAATGATATTAAATAAATGGAAAATTTTTCTCACACAAAATTCTATTAATTTGGCAAAAAGGGGTAGTAAGAAAATATATTTACATCCCTTTCCACTAGTCTAAAACATTACTTGTTTCTCACCTAATATTGTAGAGAATAAAATCCTAAATATTTAGGAAAGGGATATGAAGACCCTAAAAAACAAGTGGGACTCTGTTTAGGATAATAATTGATCTGAGCGGATTCTTTTAATGTAGTTAGGAATATGTTAGCTTATAAATGTGCTGAATTATATTGAATTCATTATAATTAATTCTGTGAATTACATTTTGTCACTGATAGGCTATTAAGTGGTATGTATACAAAGAAAATAGGAAATGCTTTCTTAAGGTCTTTTCTGTAGATCTAGTTTATGCATATATCAATTTAGCTTACATTTCAGTAAAAGGTGAGAGAAACAAAATCAAGCAAGTTAAGAAGTTAATATTAATCATTTTGTATCTGTATTGCCTAACTTAATATTCATAACCCCTTCTGGATTGGGCTTTATTCTCCTATTATACAAATTGGGAAATGCAGATTTAATGACACTTAGCCCATGGTCACAGTCTGGAAATTTATAGCATAAGGATAAAAGCCCTTGTCATTTTTTTACTTTATTATGCATCTTACAGAGAAATTACCACACATCAGTCAACTCAACAATTGAAACTGCATACTAAGGACCCATCGTTATAGTCAATCAATAGATTTACTACCTTGGTACTAATTATATCTGGGGCTGTCCACATCTGTGAAATGGGGGTAATAATACCTAATTTGTCATGTTATTGTAAATAATAAATGAAATGTGTGCAAAATTCCTGTTCAATAAACCTTTAATAAATGGCAACTACTATTATGGAGAATGCAAAGTAAAAGAAAATCCATTTTTGACCTCAAGGAACTTAAAAACCATCTATGTAAATAAGTTTACATATGGCATACATATAACAATTGGAAAGCAAGCAAGTATAAGCAAGTGCATGGTAATATGTGGTATAGATTGCACCCAAAAAGCAGTCTTATTAGGGAAAATCTTATTAGAAGGCTTATGATATGGATTTAAATATCCTATAGTGGAAAACTTCCCTTGCTAAGAAGAAAAAGGAAAGCCATCTCAAAATAATTGGCTGTTTCTCCAGCATGTTCTCTCTGAAGGTTTCTATTTCTAACAAATAAATCAGATGAACAATGGAAAGTGATTGCATGGACATAAAATATATTATAAAAGCATACATAAGCAGTTATTTTGAAAAGTATCTCTCATTATTTTGGAATAAGTGACTATGATACTCTGATTCAAATGGAAATAGAAAAATATGCAAGAGTTTTATAATCATTACATAATGGGATCATTAATAGTGTAGAATAGTGAGTGAATGGCTTTAGAGTCAAAGTTTATTTCTAAATGTGATACTTTCTGTGTATCTCACCTTAGCACTTAACCTTTCTGATTCTAATTTGAAAAATGGGTATAATAATATAATAATATTTACTTTACAAGGTTGTAATAACTAGGCATAGTATTTATTAATAAGTCATTTCATATTCTACTATAGAAGACTTGGAAGGCCATAAACCAACAGATTTCCTGAAACTTAGATTTATATGTATTAATCAGAAGGAAAAGGAAATCCCTCATAGGTGACCATAACCTTTAGTAACACAGACATTTGTGAATTAAGAATAAAAACTTTGAATTAAGACTTAAAGTCATCACTCTAAGCAACTTTATGTCCCTATGCATGTGACCAATATACAAGTACATTCAGTTTAATAACCACACTTATTAAATGCCTAGCATATGTGAAGTATTTTTCTATATGCTAAGTATACAAAAGTGAGTAAGACACCATCTCAACCCTAAGATAACTAGCAATTTAGTGTGAGAAACAAAATACCATACACAGAGTATAGCAGGATATTAGGCATAATGAAGACACAAAAGAAACATTAAATTAGACTTAGAAAGTAATAAATACCTGAGAAAAAAACAAACTTCATTTTCAAAAAGTTACTCCAGAGTTAAGAAGACTTCCACTTCAAACAAAATGAAAACTAGATTTCCTAAAAATCTTCCCAAAACAAAACAAATAAATTGCTGGGCAAAATATTTTTTAAAAATATTTTGAAATACAGAGTTGCACTGGTAAGAAAGTAAGGAAAACCTAAAGAGACCAAAAGTGAGAGAAACTGAGTCCTTATATCCCCTAATCCTTAGTGTTTCAATTTCCTGGAGCTACCATAACAAAATACCACAAAGTGGTGGCTTAAACAACAGAAATGTATTGTCTCACACTTCTAAAGGCTAGAACTCTGAAATCAAGTTGGTTCTTCTGAAAGCTGAGGAAGAATCTATTCCATTCCTTTCTCTCAGCTCTGGCATCCTCAGGCATTCCTGGGCTTGTGGATGGTGTTTTCCCTGTGTCTTCACATTGTTTTCCCTCTATGTGAGTTTGCCTCTATGTCCAAATTTTCCCTTTACGTAGAACACTAGTCATAATGAATTAGGGCCTATCCTAATAACTTCATCTTGACTTGATAATCTGTTACGACCCTATTTCCAAATAAGATCACATTCACAGTTACTGGGAGTTAGGACTTCAATATCTTCTGTGGGGACACGATTAACCCATAACATCTGGTAACTCAAAGTTTTAGTTCTAAAGAGACTCCAGGAGAGGATAAAAGACAATGCTTAGGGCAACTGTGAGGTGAAAAGACTGACAGAGGGCCCCTTTGTAAACTTAGAACCCCCAAAGTATAATATGCTCAAGGAAAAGCTAAACTGTCTGTTCAAATAATTTGCCAATATTTATTTATTTATTTATTATTGAGTTTTAAGAGTCCTTTGTATATTCTGGATACAATCCTTTATCATACATGTTTTGTCTATGTTTATGTCTATTTATTTATTTATTATTGAGTTTAAAGAGTCCTTTAGTATGTTCTGTATACAAATCCTTTATCATACAATATTGTCTATCCATGGCTTGTCTTCTCATTTAACCATGTCTTTTGAAGGGAAGTTTTTAATTTGATGAAGTAAAGTTTATAAATTCCTTTCTTTTCTGGTTCATGCTTTGTGTGGTTCAAGAAATATCTGCCTAAACCAGGGAGTTCTATAGCTTTGGAAATTACATTTAGGTGTGTGACCCATTTCAAGTAAATGTTTATATATGGGGTGAGGTAATGGTTGAAGTTTGTGTACTTCTTGCATATGTATATCCAATTTTTCCAGGATAATTTGTTGAAAATACTACCCTTAACCACTGATTATCTTGACATCATTGTGCAAAAAGCTATTGACCACATATATATAGAACTAATCCTGACTTTAATTCTGACAAATGTTACACTGTCTAGATTACTATAGCTTTATAATACATCTTGAAATCAAGTAGTAGACCTCTCTAACTGTTCTTTTTTTCAATTTAATTTTGATATCCAGGTTTTTAAATTTCCATATAAATTTAAAATTTTTAGATTTAGCATGTCATATTCTCAAAAAATTACTGAAATTGGGTTGAATCTACAAATCAGTTTGAGGATATTGACATCTCAACAATTTCAAGTCTTCTTTACTATGAAAATCTCTCTATTCTTACTTAGGTTTAAATTTTTCTTTCATTAGTATTTTGCCATTTTCATTATGCAGATCTTGCATACATTTTACTAGACGTGCTCCTAAGTATTTTACATTTTTTACGTTTCACTTCAATTTGCAAATATTCATTGCTAGCACATAGAAATTCAATGACTTATGGATATTGACCTTATATCCTGCAACCTTGCTAAACTCACTAATCCTTTCTTCCTTCCTTTCTCTGTCTGTCTGTCTGTCTGTCTCTCTCTCTATCTTTATTTCTCTTTGTAGATTCATTTGGATTGTATTTTCAACATAAAAAACCATGTTGTCCATAAGCAAAGGCAGGTTTTTGGTTTTTATTTTCCTTCACACTATGTATGCCTTTTATTTATTTTCCTTGCCTTACTGCTCTAGCTATGACCTCCAATACAATGTTGAGTAGGAGTGATGAGAGTGGACACCTTTACCTTATTCCTGATCTTAGGGGAAAAGCACTGAATCTTTCACCATGATGCTAGCTCTAGATTTATCATAGATGCCTTTTACCAGGTTAAGTAAGTTTCCCTCTATTCCTAGTTTGCATACAGTTTTTAAAATACTCACAAATAGATGTGGAATTGGCCAAAGTTTTTTTGTCATACTGAGGTGGTTATTTGTTGTTATTTTAGCCTGTTAAGATGGTGAATTACATTGCTTTTCAAATATTTAATCACCCTTGCATTCTTAGGAGGACAATTGGCTTATAATGTATTTTACTTCTTACATATGGCTGAATTTTTTTTATTAAGGTATTATTGATATACACTCTTGTGAAGGTTTCACATGAAAAAACAATGCGGTTACTCCATTTACCCATATTATCAAGCCCACACCCAAACCCCAATGCAGTCACTGTCCATCAGTGTAGTAAGATGCCACAGATTCACTGTTTGCCTTCTCTGTGCTACACTGTTTTCCCCGTGATCCCCCACACCATGTGGACTAAACATAATACCCCTCACTTCCCTTATCCCACCTTCCCCACCCGCCCTACCACACCCTTCCCCTTTGGTAACCACTAGTTCCTTCTTGGAGTCTCTGAGTCTGCTGCTCTTTCGTTCCTTCAGTTTTGCTTCATTATTATACTCCACAAATGAGGGAAATCATTTGGCACTTGTCTTTCTCCACCTGGCTTATTTCACTGAGCATAATAACCCCCAGCTCCATCCATGTTGTTGCAAATGGTAGGATTTGTTTCCTTCTTATGGCTGAATAGTATTTCATTGTGTATATGTACCACCTCCTCTTTATCCATTCATCTACTGATGGACACTTAGGTTGCTTCCATATCTTGGCTATTGTAAAAAGTGCTGCAATAAACATAGGGGTGCATATGTCTTTTTGAATCTGAGAAGTTGTATTCTTTGGGTAAATTCCAAGGAGTGGGATTCCTGGGTCAAATGGTACTTCTATTTTTAGTTTTTTGAGGAACCTCCATATTGCTTTCCACAATGGTTGAACTAGCTTACATTCCCATCAGCAGTGTAGGAGGGTTCCCCTTTCTCCACATCCTCACCAGCATTTGTTCTTAGTCTTTTCGATGCTGGCCATCCTTACTGGTGTGAGGTGATATCTCATTGCGGCTTTAATTTGCATTTCCCTGATGATTAGTGATGTGGAGCATCTTTTCATGTATCTGTTGGCCATCTGAATTTCTTTTTTGGAGAACTGTCTCTTCATATCCTCTGCCCATTTTTTAATTGGGTTATTTGCTTTTTGGGTGTTGAGGCGTGTAAATTCTTTTTGGATGTTAACTGCTTGTTGGATATGTCATTTACAAATATATTCTCCCATACTGTAGGATGCCTTTTTGTTCTGTTGATGGTGTCCTTTGCTGTACAGAAACTTTTTAGTTTGATGTAGTCCCATGTGTTCATTTCTGCTTTTCTTTCCATTGGTCGAGGAGATGCATTCAGGAAGAAGTTGCTCATGCTTATATTCAGGAGATTTTTGCCTATGTTGTCTTCTAAGAGTTTTATGATTTCATGACTTACATTCAGGTCCTTGATCCATTTTGAGTTTACTTTTGTGTATGGAGTTAAACAATAATCCATTTTCATTCTCTTGTATGTAGCTGTCCAGTTTTGCCGCAACAGCTGTTGAAGAGGCTGTCATTTCCCCATTGTATATCCATGGCACCTTTATCATATATTAACTGACCATATATGGTTGGGTTTATATCAGGGTTCTCTAATCTGTTCCATTGGTCTATGGGTCTGTTCTTGTCCCAGTACCAAATTGTCTTGATTACTGTGGCTTTGTAGTAGAGCTCGAAGGTAGGGAACATAATCCCCCCAGCTTTATTCTTCCTTCTCAGCATTGCTTTGGCTATTCTGGATCTTTTGTGGTTCCACATGAATTTTAGAACAATTTTCTCTAGTTCTTTGAAGAATGCTGTTAGTATTTTGATAGGAATTGCATTGAATCTATAGATTGCTTTAGGAGGGATGGCCATTTTCACAATATTAATTCTTCCTATCCATGAGCATGGGTGTGTTTCCATTTATTGGTATCTTCTTTAATTTCTCTCATGAGTTTGTAGTTTTCAGAGTATAGGTCTTTCAATTCCTTGGTTAGGTTTATTCCTAGGTATGTCATTCTTTTTGATGCAATTGTGAATGGAATTGTTTTCCTGATTTCTCTTTCTGCTAGTTCATTGTTACTGTATAGGAATGCCATGGATTTCTGTGTATTAATTTTGTATCCCAAAACTTTGCTGAATTCAGATATTAGATCTAGTAGTTTGGAGTGGATTCTTTAGGGTTTTTTATGTAAAATATCATGTCATCTGCAAACAGGGACAGTTTGACCTCCTCCTTGCCAATCTGGATGCCTTTTATTTCTTTGTGGTGTCTGATTGCCATGACTAGCACCTCCAGTACTATGTTGAATAGAAGTGGGGAGAGTGGGCATCCTTGTCTTGTTCCCGATCTTAAGGGAAAAGCTTTCAGCTTCTCACTGTTAAGTATAATGTTAGCTGTGGGTTTGTCACATATGGCCTTTATTATGTTGAGGTACTTGCCCTCTATACCCATTTTGTTGAGAGTTTTCATTATGAATGGATGTTGAATTTTGTCAAATGGTTTTTCAGCATCTTTGGAGATGATCATGTAGTTTTTGTCCTTCTTTTTGTTGATGTGGTGGATGATGCTGATGGATTTTCAAATGTTGTACCATCCTTGCATCCCTGGAATAAATCCTACTTGATCATGATGGATGATCCTTTTGATGTATTTTTGAATTTGGTTTGCTAATATTTTGTTAAGTATTTTTGCATCTATATTCATCAGAGATATTGGTCTGTAGTTTTCTTTTTTTTTGTGGTGTCTTTGCCTGGTTTTGGTATTAGAGTGATGCTGGCCTTATAGGATAAGTTTGGAAGTATTCCCTCTTCTTCTACTCCCTGGAAAACTTTAAGGAGGATGGGTATTAGGTCTTCACTAAATGTTTGATAAAATTCAGCAGTGAAGCCATCTGGTACAGGCATTTTGTTCTTAGGTAGGTTTTTGATTACCAGTTCAATATTGCTGCTGGTAATTGGTCTGTTGAGATTTTCTATTTCTTTCTGGGTCAGCCTAGGAAGGTTTTATTTTTCTAGAAAATTGTCCATTTCTTCTAGGTTATCCAGTTTGTTAGCATATAATTTTTCATAGTATTCTCTAATAATTCTTTGTATTTCTGTGCTGTCTGTCGTGATATTTCCTTTTTCATTTCTGATTCTGTTTATTTGACTAGACTCTCTTTTTTCTTGGTAAGTCTGGCTAGGGGTTTATCCATTTTGTTTATTTTCCTGAAGAACCAGCTCTTGCTTTCATTGATCCTTTCTATTGTTTTATTCTTCTTGATTTTATTTATTTCTGCTCTTATCTTTATTATGTCCCTCCTTTTACTGACTTTGGGTATCATTTGTTCTTCTTTTTCTAGTTTTGTTAATTGTTAGTTTAGACCACTCATATGGGATTGTTCTTCTTTCCTGAGGTAGGCCTGTATTGCAATATACTTTCCTCTTAACACGGCCCTCACTGTGTCCCACAGATTTTGCGGTGTTGAATTATTGTTGTCGGATGTCTCCATATATTGCTTGATCTCTGTTTTTATTTGGTCATTGATCCATTTGTTATTTAGGAGCATGCTGTGAAGTCTCCATGTGTTTGTGGGATTTTTCATTTTCTTGCATAATTCATTTCTAGTTTCATACCTTTCTTGTCTGAGAAACTTATTGGTACAATTTCAATGTTTCTGAATTTACCGAGGCTCTTTTTGTGGCCTAGGATATGATTTATTCTTGAAAATCTTCCTTGTGCACTTGAGAAGGATGTGTATTCTTCTGCTTTTGCGTGTCGAGTTCTGTAGATGTCTGTTAGGTCCATCTTTTCTAATGTGTTGTTAATTGCCGTTGTCTCCTTACTTATTTTCTGTCTGGTTGATCTGTCCTTTGAAGTGAGTGGAGTGTTGAAGTCTCCTAGAATGAATGCATTGCATTCTATTTCCCCTTTTAATTCTGTTAGTATTTGTTTCACATATGTAGGTGCTCCTGTGTTGGGCACATAGATATTTGTAATGGTTATATCTTCTTGTTGGATTGACCCTTCTATTATTATGTAATGTCCTTCTTTGTCTCTTGTGACTTTCTTTGTTTTGAAGTCTATTTTGTCTGATATAAGTACTGCAACTCCTGCTTTTTTCTCCCTATTATTTGCAGGAAATGTCTTTTTCCATCCCTTCACTTTTAGTCTGTGTATGTCTTTGGGTTTAAAGTGGTCTCTTGTAGGCATATAGATGGGTCTTGTTTTTTATCCATTCAGTGATTCTGTGTCTTTTGATTGGTGCATTCAGTCCATTTACATTCAGGGTGATTATGAATAGGTATGTACTAATTGGCATTGCAGGCTTTAGATTCGTGGTTACCAAAGGTTCAAGGTTAACTTCCTTACTATCTAAGAGTCTAACTTAACTCAATATGCTATTACAAACACAATCTAAAGGTTCTTTTTTTTTTCTCCTCATTTTTCCTCCTCCTCCATTCTTAATATATTAGGTATCATAATCTGTCCTGTTTATCTATCCCTTGATTGACTTTGGGGATAGTTAATTTAATTTTGCATTTGCTTAGTAATTAGATGATCTACTTTCTTTACTGTGGTTTTATTATCTCTGGTGACAGCTATTAAACCATAGGAACACTTCCATCTATAGCAGTCCCTCCAAAATACACTGTAGAGATGGTTTGTGACAGGTAAATTCTCTCAGCTTTTGCTTATCTGGGAATTGTTTTATCCCTCATTCAAACTTAAATGATAATCTTGCTGGATAAAGTAATCTTGGTTCAAGGCCCTTTTTCTTCATTGCATTAAATATGTCATGCCACTCCCTTCTGGCCTGTAAGGTTTCTGTTGAGACGTCTGATGATAACCTGATGGGATTTCCTGTGTATGTGATCTTATTTCTCTCTCTGGCTGCTTTTAATAGTCTGTCCTTATCCTTGATCTTTGCCATTTTAATTACTATATGTCTTGGTGTTGTCTTCCTTGGGTCCCTTGTGTTGGGAGATCTGTGCACCCCCATGGCCTGAGAGACCATCTCCTCCCCCAGATTGGGGAAGTTTTCAGCAATTACCTCCTCAAAGACACTTTCTATCCCTTTTTCTCTCTCTTCTTCTTCTGGTATATAATGCAAATATTGTTCCGTTTGGATTGGTCCCACAGTTCTCTCAATATTCTTTCATTCTTAGAGATCCTTTTTTCTTTCTGTGCCTCAGCTTCTTTGTATTCCTCTTCTCTAGTTTCTATTTCATTTATCGTCTCCTCCACCATATCCAATCTGCTTTTAATACCCTCCATTGTGTTCTTCCATGATTGGATCTCCGACTAGAGTTCATTCCTGAGTTCTTGAATATCTTTCCATACCTCCATGAGCATGTTAATGATTTTTATTTTGAACTCCCTTTCAGGGAGAGTCATGAGGTCTATATCATTTAAATCTTTCTCAGGAGTTGTGTTAATAATTTTACTCTGAATCAGGTTCCTTTGGCATTTCATATTTGCATATGGCGCCCTCTAGCGCCCATAAGCTCTACTCTCTGGAGCTGCTCAGCCCCTGAAGCGGTATCAGGGGTTGCAGGGGAGTGGTATTGGTGCCTGGGGGGGAGGAATGAGCTGTTTCCTGCTTCCCGGCTGCTATGCCTGTCTCCACTGCCTGAACCAGTGGGCCAGCATACAGGTATAAGCCTCTATGCTTTGCATTTCTAGTTGCACTAGACAGATCTTCCCTCTGGCTGCCTAATACCAGGGTAGGGTTTGCTGGTTTGTGAG
This sequence comes from Phataginus tricuspis, assembly GCA_029783875.1. Taxonomy (NCBI): domain Eukaryota; kingdom Metazoa; phylum Chordata; class Mammalia; order Pholidota; family Manidae; genus Phataginus; species Phataginus tricuspis. The sequence continues at coordinate 41,292,215 of JAQQAC010002837.1, forward strand.
CCAGGTGTTGCTGGCCAGGTAAAAGGCACAGTAGCCTTCCTATCACGGAGGGGGTTCTTGGAGCTGTGTAGGCATCCAGGGAGCTGAAGCACCTGAAGATCGTGAAACCTCACAACCTGCTGGGCAGAGTGCGCCTGGATTATTTTGTGTACCTGTCCTTTCTCCTGAGCAGTAAGCTCTGTGCAATCCTTGCCCCTTTAGTAGCCCTCTTGCTAAAGGCTTCCTTGTTAGGAAGTCTCTCAGACTGCCCACCTTTCTTTCGCCCCAGAGCAGTCAGATATGGATCCGTGCTTTACACAAGCAGCTGGAATCTCAAGTCTCTCCAGGAATTCTGCCTGTGTTAGCTTTCCAACCCCCTAATTACGAGAGTATCATGCAAGCACCTTGAAATGTAGGTTTGTGCTCCCAGAGCAGATCTCTGGAGTTAGGTATTCAGCAGCCCCAGGTCTCCACTCCCTCCCTGATCCGTTTCTCTTCCTCCCACCAGTAAGCTAGGGTAAGGGAAGGGTTTGGATCCTCCCAGGCCACAAGTTTAGTATGTTACCCTGTTCTGTGAGGTCTGGTCTTGTCTCCAGGTGTATTCAGTTTGGCGCAGTCCTCTTTCCTGTTGCTCTTTCAGGAGTAGTTGTAGCAGTTATATTTTCGTATTATATGAGGTTTTAGGAGGAAGCCTCTTTCTCACCTCTCATGCTGCCATCTTTAATCCTCTCCATATTGCTCAATTTGATATGCTAATATTTTCTGAAAGATATTTGTGTGTGTCTTTGTGAGTGGTACTGGTTTATAGTTTTATTTCCTCTTAACATCTAGTTACAGATGGAATATTTGTGCACCCTCTGCCCCCCAACCCCCCATATTGTAATTAGTATGTTGAAACTTAATACTCAATATGATGGTATTAGGAGATGAGGCCTGTGGGAGGTGCTCAGGTCATGAGGGTGGAGCCCTTATGAATGGTATACTAGTGCTCTTATAAAAAAGGCCCCACAGAACTTTCTAGCCCCTTTACCTATGAACCAGAAAGCAGGTCTTTACTAGACACTGAATCCATCAGAGCTTTCAGCTTGGACTTCCCAGCCTTTAGAATTGTGAGAAATAAATATGCTGTTGATAAATTATTCTGTCTATGGTATGTTATTATAGTAGCCCGAATGGACTAAGACACATCTTTTTCTGGCTTTGGTACTAGAGTAACTTCAAAGTAAGTTGGGAAGTGTTCCTTCTTCTATTTTCTGAAAAAGTTTATATAGAATTGACATTATAATTCCTTAAATGTTTGGTGGAATTCAGCAGTGAAACCCTGTGGGACTGGAGTCTTCTTTGTGGCAAAATTTTTATCTAAAAATTCAAATTTTAAAATAGATATAGGACTATTAATGTAATCTAATTCTTACCTAGTAGCTTTTGTAATTTGAGTTTCAAGATTTGTCCATTTTATTTTTGTTAAATTTGTTGAAAGTAAGTTGGTCATCATAATATTGCTTTAGTTTTTAAATGTCTGTTGTATATGTAGTTATATCCCTGTTACGTTCCTAATATTGACAATTAAAATCTTCTCTCTCTTTCATTTATTTATTTTGATCAATTGAATATATCAGTTATATTGAATTTTTCAAAGAACCAGCTTTTGGCTTCACTGATTTTCTTTATTCTGTTTTTAATTTCACTGATTCTTAACTTTATCATTACTTTCTTTCTGCTTGCTTTTGGTTTAATTTGCCAAAAGTGGAAACTTAGATTATTGAATCAAGACATTTCTTGTTTTCTGTAAGAAGTAGTTTCTCAAAGTTCCCTGCATCCCACAAATTCTGATATGTTGTGTTTTCATTTTAAGTCAATTAAAAATATTTCTAATTTCCCTTGTGACTAATTTTTTCATCCACTTGCTATTTCCACTATGATCAGAAAATATACTTTATATGAGTGGAAATGAAATATGTAGGCCATACCAACAAACATAAATGGGCTTCATTAACCTATTAAGAGAAAAAAATTTTCATATTTCAGGACAAAACAAAAGCCAATCTTTGCTTTATTTAAAAGACATACCTAAAATTAAGTGAATCAGAAAGCCTAAAAATGAATGGATACAAACAATAAGACAGCAAGTTTTATGATCCTAATATCAGACAGGGCAGAATTCATGACAAAAAAGCATTAAGTGAAACAAAGAAGGACAAGGATACTTTATATTACTAAAACCTACAACTCACAATGAAGATATAAAAGTTATGAATTATATAAACACAGCAACCCATAAATAATTTACCTTCATCAATTAGTACCTAATGAGGAACAAGGAGAAATAGAAACACATTAATTATATGAATTCATAATATATGATTCTTAATCCAACACATGTCATTTTTAACAAAAGATGTATGAATGAAAGTCCTAAATAGCATAATAAATATGGTAGCCCTAATGCACATACCAAACTTTATACTCTCATAATAGAAAATACACCTGCTTCTCAAAAGCACATGAAGCATTTATGAAAATAACTCACATAGTGAATCAAAAAAATTTCAACAAATATCATAAAGTAGATATCTATAAACAATATTCTCTTATTTAAATTTAATAAAACTAGAAACCAATAGTTTGAAAAACATGTTTCTTTCAACTACAAATTGAAAAACTCAACAGCAAATGACTCTTGGCTGAAAAGGGAAATACAGTGAAAATTCCAGAATTTCTAAAAAAATAACAATAATGTCTAGATGTCAGAATCTAAGTGACATAATTAAACTAATGATTAAAGGAAATTTATATCTTTAAACACTTATATCAATAAAAATTAAGAATGAAAATAAGTGCGTTAATTTGCAATAGCCAAGATATGGAAGCAACCTAAGTGTCCATCAATAGATGAATGCATAAAGAAGATGTGGTACATATACACAATAGAATACTATTCAGCCATAAAAGAAAAGAAATCCTGCCATTTGCAACAACATGGATGGATCTAGAGGGTATTATGCTCAGTGAAATAAACTAGGCAGAGAAAGACATATACCAAATGATCTTCCTTATTTGTGGAGTATAAAAACAAAGCAAAACAGAAGGAACAAAATAGCAGTAGACTCATAGACACTGAGAAGGGACTAGTGGTTACCAAAGGAAAGGGGTTGGGGAAAGGGGGAAGGGGATAAAGGAGCATGATAATTTGCAATCACAATATAAGTTGGTCACAGGGATGGTAGTACAGCATGGAGAATACAATTAATGACCCTGTAACATCTTACTACATTGACAGAGTGACCCCACTAGAAGGGGTAAGGATTTAATAATATGGGTAACTGTTGAACCACTGTGTTGTAAAACTGAAACAAACATAAGATGTGTATCAATGATACTTTAATAAAAAAAGAATTAGTTTTCCAACTCATGTAGCCAGAAAAAAAAAAGAATAAATCAAGTGAAAGCAGGGAAAGGACATAATAAATATAAAAGCAGATATTATTGAGGCAGAACCAGAGCAACTATATAGCTAATAAATTAATATTCCTGTTTCTTTGGAGAAAGTAAATAAAATATAAATACTCACCTAGTCAAGTGGGGGAAAGCTCACATACACAAAATAAGAAATGACAAGTGGGAAATAAATGTTGATATAGAGACTATCAAAACAAATTATGAGAGACAACTTTGCACAACTCTATGCAAAACATTTGAATATAGTTAAAAATGGGTTAATTTTTAGTAAAATAAAATTTGCTCACGCTGACCCTAGTGTAGAAAGAAAGGTTCAATAGACCAATTTCCACAGAAGAGATAAAGAAAATTATCAAAGAAATATCTCTCAAGGGTGGGGGGGCACG
>JAQQAC010002837.1:41296138-41329470 GCA_029783875.1 Phataginus tricuspis
AAAAAAAAAAAAAGCATCAAGTCAGATGTTTAATAGGTGAAGGCTACCAACCTCTCAAGCTCAAATAATTCCAGTGTTACTTAAATTATTCCAGAGCATATAAAAGAAGGAAACTTTCCAACACTAAACTTCATAAAGATAGGAAAAAAGAAAAAACTGGTATAATGAATTATAAGACCAATTATCCACTGCTCCCTGTATCTATATTCTTTGCCAGTTAAATTTGCTATATTCCTCATACAAGAGGTAGACTGTACTGTCCAGCCCCATGGGTTTATCAATCATATTATTTGTGTTAGCCAATGGGATTATATGAGTTAGCTGTGTAACCAACACCCTCAAAACTTAGTGGCTTAAAACAGTAAAGTTTATTATTTAATATCTTTGGGTTGGCTAGAGGGTTCTCATCTGGGTAGGTCAGATGAGGCTGGAGAGTCTAGGATGGTCTTTAAACAGTTGAAAAGTATTCAGCTTTATTCAGAATTAGATAAATGCAAAGTAAAAATATAATTCTCACTGACAAGATTGGTAAAGAAATAAAAATTTGATAAAACAATTACAGTGTACTCTTCTAGTGAGGCCATAGGGGAAATAGCCACTCTATTCATTGTTGGTGGGAATAAAATAATGGTATAATCCCTATGAATTGAATTTGGCAACACATAACAAAATTACATATGCATTCATATTTAAACCCTACAATTTTAATTCTAGGACTTTAACCTAAGATGACATCTTCAAAATAGGACAATATTATATGCACAAGTATTTCATTACGTGTAAGTGTAATAGCATTACAAATAAATGTTATTTGTAATAGCAAAATATTGTAAATATCCTAAATGTCCATCCACAGGGGACCGGTTAGAATAAACTGTGGCACATTTACACAGTGGACAACTATGCAATCATTAAAAGAGTTGGGAAGAGCTACATAAACTGACATGGAGTGACAAATGATAAACAAAATATGATATATCCACACAATGAAATATTTTCAGTCATAAAAAGAAATGAAATACTGAAACATGGTAGAACATGGATGAACCTTGAAAAATTATGCTAAGTGGAAGCAGCCTGACCCAAAAGACTATGCACTGTATGAAGCTATTCATATAAAATGTCCAGAGAGTATGTAGAGAAAGAAAATACAGAGGTTATAGAGAAAGAAAGCAGGATGCTCTCAGGGGCTATTGAGGAGGAAATAGGGAATGACAGCTAATGGGTACAAAGTTGCTTTTAGAGTTGATGAAAATGTTCTTGAATTAGTTGTGATCGCTGCACAACTTTATAAATATACTAAAAATCACTGAATTGTACACTTTATTAAAGGGGTGAAATTTAAGGTATATGAATTATATATCAGTGTTTTTAGAGGAAGAGAGAGAGGCATAAAACAAAACAAAATAAACCCCAGACCTGTGTCTACTGACCTTTACTAGATACAAAGATGATAATGACTATGAGTAGGACTTATGGGGAAATGTGTTTATTGTGGTATCCTCACTATGCCCAGTTCCTAGCATGGTGCCTCATACATGGTAAATGACCAGTAAATATCTGTTGAATGAAAAAGAAAAATAGAACGAATGACAAAATTAAGAAATCCTATTTTGTAACCACCAGTGCAGCATTTAATTAGAAATCATGGTATGAAAGTTTGCTGGGTAACAGGATATTTACACATTCTCAAAGTATCACCCCTCAAGTTACTTATTAATCACAAAGGAAAAAGATATTATTACAATGGAAAGGTCTTTTAAACACCACTTTAATCAAGTGATCAACTTAGCATGACCATAATGGAATGAATTGGCATTATATACCTCCTGATGTGACACAGTGGGATGAATACAATATTAATTATGAAAAATTTTTGCTAAGAATGTTTAACTCGAGTCTGATTTTGAAAAGGCAACCAGCAAATACATATTGTGAAATATTCTGAGACAATTGGCCAAATGCTTTAAAATTATCAACATTATCAAATAAAAAAAGCAGAGGGAACTGTTATAGATTAAGTGATGATCCATGCAGCAATAATGCAAGGCCTTAGCTTGGATCCTTGACTGAATAAATACAGCTTTAAAAGATACTTTTGGACAACTAAGGAAAATTTAATATGGACTGTATACTGAACAAGATTAACATATCAATGTTAAATTTCTTGGATGAAATAATGGCGTTATGATTATGTAGGAGAAGTATCCTTGTTAGGAGATACCAGAAGCTACTTCTTTGAAAAGGTTAAAAATATTTATAAATCTTTAGCTAGTTTGATTGAGAAATAGTGAATACAAGAATTAATCACTATAGATATTAAAAAGATAAAGGGAAATATTATGACAAATTTATGGCAGTAAAATTCAACCACCTGAATGAGAAGGAGGCTTTCCTTCTTGAAAAAATAAATGAAGATTGAATCACAAAGAAATAAAAATCTGATCAGCTGAATAGCCCTATAGCTATTAAAGAAATTGAATTATTAGTTTAAAACATTCCTGCAAAGGAAACACCTGACACAAATGATTTCACTTGTTAATTTTATCAAACTTTTAAGGAAAAATCAATGTTAATTCCACACAAGCTCTTTCGGAAAATGGAGGAAGTAGAAATACTTTGTAGTTCATTTTATGACATCAGCATAAAATGCCTGATACCAAAACCAGGTAAAATAAGAAAACAAAACTACAGAACATCCCTCATAAATATGGATACAAGACTTCTTAGCAAAATATTAATTAGCACGTAGAATTCAGCAATATGTAATATAGCTTGAGCAAGTAAAGTTTATCCCAGAAGTGCAAGGGTGGTTTGGTTTAACATTCAAAGGTCAATCAATTTAATTCCTTACATTAGCAGAATTCAGGAGAAAAATCATATGATCGTTTCAATAAATGTAGAAAAAGAATTTGCAGAACTCAGTACCCATGCATGATGAAAAGTTAAAAAAACAAAATTTAATAAAATGGAATTTCCTCAATCTCAACAGGACATCTATGAAAAAAATTACAAATAATTTCACATCCAATTATTAAACTGAATGTCCCCCAACCCCAGACCAGGAATAAAGCAAAGATACACACTCTCACCACTTCTATCCAATGTTGCACTGGCTATCTAGACACTGGTATAGGCAAGAAAAAGGAATAAAAGGCATAAACAGTGCACTCTTTATCAAAATACGGCATTTTTCAATGAACTAGAGCAAATAATCCTGCAATTTATACGAAGCTACAAAGACCCTGAATAGCCAAAGCAATCTTGAGAAAAAAAACAAAGCTAGAGGTATCACATTCCCTGATTTCAAACTATACTACAAAGCTACGATAATCAAAGTAGTGCAGTACTGGCACAACAATAGACACATAGATCAACAGAACAGAATAGAGCGCCCAGAAATAAATCCACCCTTATCAATTAATATATGATGAAGGAGTCAATACTATACAACAGGGAAAAGGCAGTCTCTTCAATAAATAGTGTGGGGCAAACTGGACAGGTACATGCAAAAGAATGAAACTGGATCACTGTCTTACTTCATACACAAAAATGAACTTGAAATGGATTAAACACCTAACATAAGATCTGAAACCATAAAACTCCTAGAAGAAAATATACACAGTAAACTTTTGAACATCAGCATTAGTATTTTTTCCTGGAAATGTCTCCCTAGGCATGGGAAACAAAAGCAAAAATAAATAAGTGGGACTACATCAAACTAAAAGGCTTCTACACAGCAAAGGAAACCATTAACTATATAAAAAGACAACTTACTGAATGGGCGAATATATTTGCAAATGATATCCAATAAGGTGCTAATATCCAAAATATATATATAAAGAACTCACACAACTCAGCACCCAAATAATCTAATTTAAAAATGGGCAGAAGATCTGAACAATTTTCCAAAGATATACAGATGGTCAAGTGACATGTGAAAAGATGTTCGATATCATTAATTATTGGGGAAATGCACATCAAAGCCATAATGAAATATCACCTCACACTAGTCAGAATGACTAGTATCAACAAGACAAGAAATAACAAGGGTTGCCAAGGAGAAAAGCAGAGAAAGCAAACCCTTGTACACTGTTGGTGGGAATTTAAATTGGTGCAGCCACTATGGAAAGCAGTATAGAGGTTTCTCAGAAAAATAAACATAAAAATAGCATATGACTCAGTAACTTCACTTCTGGAAATTTACCCAAAGAAATCAAAATCACTAATTTGAAAAGATATATGCACTCCCCTGATTATCACAGCATTTTTTTTACAATAACCAACCTAAGTTTCCATTAATAGATGAATGGGTAATGAAGATGTGGTGCATATGTACAATGGAATATTACTCAGCCATAAAAAGTGAAATCTTGTCATTTTCAATGTGGGTGGACAAAGTTGGTATTATGCTAAATGAAATAAGACAGAGAAATACAAATGCCATATGTTTTTGCTTATACATGGAATCTAAAAAATGAAACAAAACAGAAACGAACTCGTAACACAGAACAGACTTGTAGTTGCCATAATCAAGGGGAATGGGGAGATGGGTGAAATAACTCAAGGGGATAAAGAAGTATAAAAATCCAATTACAAAATAAATTAGTCATGGGGATAAAAGTACAGCATAGGAAATATAACTAATAATATTGTAATATCTTTATGTTGACAGATGGCAACTCCACCTATGATGGTGAGCATTCAGTAATGTATGTAATTGTTGAATTACTATGTTGTACACATGAAACCAATATAATGTTTAATATCAACTATATTTCAATTTTTTAATAATTTATTTTGGTATCATTAGTCTACAATTACATGTGCAATATTATGGTTATTAAACTACCCCCTTCATCAGGTGACCCCCACCAACCCCATTAGAGTCATTGTCCATCAGCGTAGTGAGATGCTATAGAATCACTACTTGTCTTCTCTGTGTTGTACAGCCCTCTCCATGGTCCCCCCTACATTATGTCTGATAATCGTAATGCCCCTTTTTCCCCCTTGTCCCTCCCTTCTCACCCACCCTCCTCAGTTCCTTTCCCTTTGGTAACTATTAGTCCATTCTTGGGTTCTATGAGTCTGTTGCTGGTTTGTTCCTTCAGTTTTTTCCTTTGTTCTTATACTCCACATATGAGTGAGATCATTTGATACTTGTCTTTTTCTGATTGGCTTATTTCACTGAGCATAATACCCTCTAGCTCCATCCATGCTGTTGCAAATGGTAGAATTTGTTTTCTTCTTATGGCTGAATAATATTCCATTGTGTATATGTAACACCTCTTCTTTATCCATTCATCTACTGATGGACACTTAGGTTGCTTCCATTTCTTGGCTATTGCAAATAGTGCTGCGATAAACATAGGGGTGCATCTGTCTTTTTCAAATTGGGCTGCTGCATTCTTAGGGTAAATTCCTAGGAGTGGGATTCCTGGGTCAGATGGTATTTCTATTTTGAGTTTTTTGAGGAACCTCCATACTGCTTTCCACAATGGTTGAACTAATTTGCATTCCCACCAGCAGTGTAGGAGGGTTCCCTTTTCTCCACATCCTCGCCAACATTTGTTGTTGTTTGTGTTTTGGATGTGGGCCATCCTCACTGGTGTGAGGTGATATCTCACTGTGGTTTTAATTTGCATTTCTCTGATGATTAGCGATGTGGAGCATCTTTTCATGTGCCTGTTGGCCATCTGAATTTCTTCTTTGGAGAAGTGTCTATTCATGTCCTCAGCCCATTTCTTATTTGGATTATTTGCTTTTTGTTTGTTGAGGTACGTGAGTTCTTTATATATTTTGGATGTCAACCCCTTATCGGATACATCATTTATGAATATATTCTCCCATGCTGTAGGATGTCTTTTTGTTCTACTGATGGTGTCCTTTGCTGTACAGAAGCTTTTCAGCTTGATATAGTCCCACTTGTTCATTTTTGCTTTTGTTTCCCTTGCCCGGGGAGATATGTTCATGAAGAAGTCACTCATGTTTAGGTTCAAGAGATTTTTGCCTGTTTTTTCCTAAGAGTTTTATGGTTTCATGACTTACATTCAGGTCTTTGATCCATTTTGAGTTTACTTTTGTGTATGGGGTTAGACAGTAGTCCAGGTTCATTCTCTTACATGTAGCTGTCCAATTTTGCCAATACCAGCTGCTGAAGAGGCTGTCATCTCCCCATTGTATATATACGGCTCCTTTATCATATATTAATTGACTGTATATGTTTGGGTTAATGTTTGGATTTTCTATTCTGTTCCATTGGTCTGTGGGTCTGTTTTTGTGCCAATACCAAATTGTCTTGATTACTGTGGCTTTGTAGTATAGCTTGAAGTCAGGGAGTGTAATTCCCCCTGTTTTATTCCTCCTTCTCAGGATTGCTTTGGCTATTCAGGGTCTTTTGTGGTTCCATATGAATTTTAGAATTATATTTTCTAGTTCATTGAAGAAGGCTGTTGGTATTTTGATAGGGATTGCATTGAATCTGTAGATTGCTTTAGGTAGTATAGCCATTTTGACAATATTTATTCTTCCTAGCCAAGAACATGGGATGAATTTCCATTTGTTAGTGTTCTCTTTAATTTCTCTTAGGAGTGTCTTGTAGTTTTCAGGGTATGGGTCTTTCACTTCCTTCATTAGGTTTATTCCTAGGTATTTTATTCTTTTTGATGCAGTCGTGAATGGAATTGTTTTCCTGATTTCTCTCTTAGTTCATTGTTAGTGTATAGGAAAGCAACAGATTTCTGTGTGTTAGTTTTGTATCCTGCAACTTTGCTGAATTCAGATATTAGTTCTAGTAGTTTTGGAGTGGAGTCTTTAGGGTTTTTTATGTACAATATCATGTCATCTGCAAATAGTGACAATTTGACTTCTTCTTTATCAATCTGGATGCCTTGTATTTCTTTGTTTTGTCTGATTGCCATGGCTAGGACCTCCAGTACTATGCTGAATAACAGTGGAGAGTGGGCATCCCTGTCATGTTCCTGTCTTAGATGAAAAGCTTTTAGCTTCTCGCTGTTAAGTATGATGTTAGCTGTGGGTTTTTCATATATGGCCTTTATGATGTTGAGGGACTTGCCCTCTATACACATTTTGCCTAGAGTTTTAATCATGAATGGATGCTGAATTTTGTCAAATGCTTTTTCAGCATCTATGGAGATGATCATGTAGTTTTTGTTCTTCTTTTTGTTGATGTGGTGGATGATGTTGATGGATTTTCGAATGTTGTACCATCCTTGCATCCCTGGGATGAATCCCACTTGATCATGGTGTATGATCCTCTTGATGTATTTTTAAATTCGGTTTGCTAATATTTTGTTGAGTATTTTTGCATCTACGTTCATCAGGGATATTGGTCTGTAATTTTTTTTTTGGTGAGGTCTTTGCCCGGTTTTACAATTAGAGTGATGCTGGCTTCATACAATGAGTTTGGAAGTATTCCCTCTTCTATTTTTAAAAAAATTTTAAGGAGAATGGGTATTATTTCTTCTCTATATGTCTGGTAGAATTCAGAGGTGAATCCATCTGGTCCGGGGGTTTTGTTCTTCGGTAGTTTTTTGATTACCGCTTCAATTACGTTGCTGGTGTTTGGTCTGTTTAGGTTTTCTGTTTCTTGCTTGGTCAGTCTTGGAAGGCTGTATTTTTCTAAGAAGTTGTCCATTTCTTCTAGGTTTTCCAGCTTGTTAGCATATAGATTCTCATAATATTCTCTTATAATTCTTTGTATTTATGTGGGGAACGTCGTTATTTTTCCTTTCTCATTTCTGATTCTGTTTATGTGTGTAGATTCTCTTTTTCTCTTAATAAGCCTGGCTAGGGGTTTATCCGTTTTGTTTATTTTTTCAAAGAACCAGCTCTTGGTTTCATTGATTTTTTCTATTGTTTTATTCTTCTCAATTTTATTTATTTCTTCTCTGGTCTTTATTATGTCCCTCCTTCTGGCGACTTTGGGCTTCATTTGTTCTTCTTTATCCAATTTCAGTAATTGTGTCTTTAGACTATTCATTTGGGTATGTTCTTCCTTCTTTAAATAGGCGTTGATTGCAATATACTTTCCTCTTAGAACTGCCTTTGCTGCGTCCCACAGAAGTGGCTTCATGTTGTTGTTTTCATTAGTCTCCATATATTCTTTGATTTCTGTTTTGATTTGGTCGTTAACCCATTGATTAATTAGGAGAATGTTGTTAAGTCTCCATGTATTTGTGAGCCTTTTTGATTTCTTTCTAAAATTTATTTCTAGTTTTATACCTTTGTGATCTGAGAAGTTGGTTGGTAGAATTTCCATCTTTTTGAATTTACTGAGGTTCTTTTTGTGGCCTAGTATGTGGTCTATTCTGGAAAATGTTCCATGTGCACTTGAGAAGAATGTGTATCCTGTTGCTTTTGGGTGTAGAGTTCTGTAGATGTCTGTTAGGTCCATCTATTCTAGTGTGTTGTTCAGTGCCTGTGTCTTTACTTATTTTCTGTCTGGTTGATCTGTCCTTTGGAGTGAGTGGTGTGTTGAAGTCTCCTAAAATGAATGCATTTTTGTCTATTTCCTCCTTCAATTCTGTTAGTATTTGTTTCACATATGATGGCGCTCCTGTGTTGGGTGCCTATATATTTAAAATGGTTATATCCTGTTGTTGGACTGACCCCTTATCATTATGTAATGTCCTTCTTCATCTCTTGCTACTTTCTTCATTTTGAAGTCTATTTTGTCTGATACAGGTAATGCAACACCTGCTTTTTTCTCCTTGGTGTTTGCATGAAATATCTTTTTCCATCTGTTCACCTTTAGTCTGTGTATATATTTGGGTTTGAGGTGAGTCTCTTGTAAGCAGCACATAGATGGGTCTTGCTTTTTTATCCATTCAGTAACTCTGTGTCTTCTGATTGGTACATTCAGACCATTTACATTTAGGGTGATTATCGATAGATATGTACTTATTGTCATTGCTCGCTTTACAGTCATGGTTACCAAAGTTTCAAGGGTAGCTTCTCTACTATCTAACAGTCTAACTTAACTTTCTTGTTAAGTTATTGTAAACACAGTTTGATGATTCTTTATTTCTCTCCCTTCTTATTCTTCCTCCTCCATTCTTTATATACTAGGTGTCTTATTCTTTGTCTTTACTTAGTATTTGGATGGACTGCTTTCTTTGCTATGATTTTATTTTCTCTGGTGACCTCTTTTTAGCCTTAGGAGTGCTTCCATCTAGAGCAGTCCCTTTACGATATCCTGAAGAGGTGGTTTATGGGAGACAAATTTCCTCAGTTTTCACTTGTCTGAAAATTGTTTAATCCCTCCCTCAAATTTAAATGATAATCGTGCTGGATACAATATTCTTGGTTCAAGGCCCTTCTGTTTCATTATGTTAAATATATCATGCCATTCTCTTCTGGCCTGTAAGGTTTCTGTTGAGAAGTCTGGTGATAGTGTGATGAATTTTCCTTTGTAGGTGATATTTCTTCTCTCTATATCTGCCTTTAATACTCTGTCCTTATCTTTGATCTTCGCCTTTTTAATTATTATGTGTCTTGGTGTTGTCTTCCTTGGGTCCCTTGTGTTGGGAGATCTGTGGGCTTCCATGGTCTGAGAGACTATCTCCTTCTCCAGCTTGGGGAAGTTTTCAGCAATTATTTCTTCAAAGACCCTTTCTATCCCTTTTTCTCCCTCTTCTTCCTCTGGTATTCCTACAATGCAGATATTGTTCTGTTTGGATTGGTTACACAGTTCTCTTAAAATTCTTTCATTCCTAGAGATCCTTTTAACTCTCTCTGCCTCAGGTTCTCTGTATTCCTGTTCTCTGATTTCTATTCCATTAACAGTCTCTTGCATCTCGTACAGTCTGCTGCTAAGCCCATCGATTGCTTGTCTCATCTCTGCATTGTCTTTCCTCACTTCCCTCACTTCCTCCCTTAGCTCTTGCATATTTCTCTGTAGATCCATCAGCATGGTTATGACTTTTATTCTAAATTGTTTTTCAGGAATATTGTGCATGTCCATACCTTCAGACTCCATCTCTGGGGTAGTCTGGTCTAGGGTTTTCTGGGTACGTTTTGTTTGTATCATATTACTCTGTCTTTTCATGGCGATAGAAGTGGTCCAAGAAAGAAAAAAAGAAGAAAGGTAAAATAGAGAAAAAACAAACAAACAAAAGAAAAACGCCTGCCAGGTGTAGTTTCTGTGAGGATCCTGTAGGTGGCACTTCTGGTTCACTATTCTGCCACCACACCTCTCTGCCAGGCCCCTTGTGACTCTGGCTGGGGAGGGAATGAATGAGAGGCTGCTAATTTCTGTGGAAAGTCTTCGTGTGACTGCTTTCCAGCCACAGTCCAAGGGACCAAAATTCCCCAGGACTCCCAGCCTGCTTGGCTGAGTGCACTGGGATAATCCTGCTCCTCTGTTGGGCCCCTGTCTCTTGAAGACCCCTACAAAAGCACATGCTTTTCTTTTGTCCCAGGGAACTGGCTGGGTGGACCTGCCATCTTGTAATCTGCACCTCTGTCTCTCCAATCTCCGATACACCGCGCGAAGTGTGTCAGTGCTCCCAGCGCAGGTCACCATGACTGGTTATTTGGCAGTCCTGTGCTTCCACTCCCTCCGCACTCTGAATCATCTCCTCCCACCTGTGCACTGGGGTGGGGGAGGGCTTGGGTCCCGCCGGGTTGCGGCTCCATATCTTACCTGCCTTATGTGGTGCCGAGTCCTCTCAGGTGTAGCTGCAGGCTGGTGTCGTCCTATATCTTCTGTTCTCTCTTTTAGGAATAGTTGTATATCCTGTATTTTCATAAATATATTTGGTTTTGGGAGGAGATTTTTGCCGTCCTGCTCACACCGCCATCTTCCCGGAAGTCCTCAAACCACAGAACTTTTAAAATAAAACACGGGGGGAAATCTTCATGAGATCACACTTGACAATTAGATATTACATCAAAAAGCATAGGAAAGAAAAGAAAAAATAAATGAACATAAAGTTAAAACTTTTGTGCACAAAATGGCACCACCAAAAAAATGAAAAGACAAGCCATAGAATAGGAGAAACTACATGCAAATCCTATATATGATAAGAGATTAATATCCAGAATATATAAAGAACACCTACAACTAAACAACAAAAGAAGCAACCCAATTTAAAAATGGGCCCAGGACTTAAACAGACATTTCTACAAAGAAGATATACAAATGGCCAGTAAGCACATTAAATAATGCTCTACATCACTGATCATTAGGGAAATGCAAATCAAAACCATGATGAGATGCCACTTCACACTCACTAGAATGGCTATTATTTTTTTAAATGGAAAATTACAATTGTTGGTGAGGATGTATGGAGAAACTAGAATTTCCATGCATTGTTGATGGGAATGCAAAATGGTGCAGCTTCTGTGGAAAACAGTTTTCATGGTTCCTTAAAAAGTTAAACATAGAATTACTAGATGACCCAGTAATTCCACTACCAGGTATATATCTAAAATAATTGAAAGCAGGGACTCAAACAACTATCCATACCATGTGCACAGCAGCATTCTTCACAATAGCCAAAAAGTGAAAACAAATCCTGTCCATCAACAGATGAACAGATGAAGAAACTGTGGTATATACATACAATGGAATATTATTCAGCCTTAAAATGGAAAGAAATTCTGATACATGCTACATTAATGAACCTAGAAAACAACATGTTCAGTTGAGTAAGACAGACACAAAGGATAAATATTGTTTGGTTCCACTTACATGTGGTACCTAGAATAGGCAAATTCATAGACAGAAGGTGGAATAGTGGTTACTAGTGACTGTAGGGAGTGGGGACTGGGGAGTGGTTGATTAATGAATATATAATTTCTGCTTGGGATGATGTAAGAATTCTGGAACTGGATAATGGCAATAGTTGCCCAACATTGTGAATGTACTTATTTCCACTAAATTGCACTCCTAAAAATGATTTAAATGGTAAATTTTATATTATATTTATTTTATAATAAAAATTTTAATTCCTTAATCAAAAAAGTATCACCTTGGTGTAAGGACAGATACATAAATTAGTGAAACAAATAGAATTTTCAGAAACACTCCTATGCAATTATGGCCAATTGATTTTCAAAAACATACCAAGATAATCTAAGGGAGTAAATTTAGTATTTTTAACAAACAATGTTGAACCAATAAAATATTCATATCGGAAAAAATGAATCTTGAATCTTACCTTATGCCATACACTTAACTTAAAATGGATTTTTTAAGGAAATAAATGCATATCATATATTTGATAAGGCACTTATACCTAGAATACATAAAGAATTCTTACAACTTAATAATAAAAAGGCAAATGACCCAATTTAAAAATGAGCATAAGGATTTGAATAGATATTTCTCTAAAGACATGCTAGTGGTTAATAATCATATGAAAAGGTGATCAATAAGATTAACAAATCAAACCCACAAGAAGATACCACTTCACATACAGTAGGATGTCTATAATCTAAAAGACTGTAATTAAAGTGTTGAAGAGGATGTGGAGAAACCGAAACTCATTCACTGCTGGTAAGAATGTTAAATAGAAGAGCCACTTAGAAAACAGTTTGACAGTTCCTCAAATTGCTAAACATAGTTACCATATGGTTCAGAAATTCTACGCTTAATGTATATATCAAGGAAAAATGAGAACATATATCCACAAAAACTTGTACAGAAATGTTCATAGCATTTTCCATAATAGCCAAAAAAGTGGATACAACTCAAATGTCCATTAACTGATAAATGAATGAAAAAACTGTGGTGTATCTGTACAATAAGCAGGTATTTTAAATTCTGATGAAGCCCATTTTATCAATTTTTCTGTTATGATTTTCTAGGTCCTGTATGCAAAATTTAGTGTAATTCACGATTCTGAAGATATTCTCTACTTTTTTTTCTTTCAATAGCTTTAGCTTTTATATTTATATATGTTACCTAATCTATCAGTTGTTGACAGAAGTATATAGAATTTTCCAACTATAACTGGATTTGTCTATCTATCCTTTCAGTCTATCAGTTTTAATTCACATGTTTTGTAGATCTACTGTTTGGTGCATATATATTTAGGATTGCTGTATTTTCTCAGTGGGTTGATCATTATATAATGTATTTCTCTATTGTAATTTTCATTTGCTCTGAAGTGTATTTCATCTGATATTAATATAGCCATTACTACTTTCTTTTAATTGTTTGTGTGATGTCTCTTTCTCCATTAATTTACTGTCAATCTATCTATATCATATTTGAAATGAGTTTTTTTTAGACAACATATACTTGGGTTGTGTTTCTTAATTCACTCTGCCAGTATCTCTCTGTTAATTGGTATTTAGACCACTTACATTTAAGGTGTTATTGATATGTTGCAGTTAAAGTATTAGATCTTTTGTCAAGAGTCCCACAGGTTCCTGAGGCTCTCTTCATTTTTCTTTCTTAGTATGTTTTCTTTTTTGTTGTTCAGATTGAGTAACATCTACTGTTCTATCTTACAGTTCACTGATTTGTTCCTTTACTTTCATTTCCTCTTTTCTGCTTTTGATCCCAACCACTGAGGTTTTTTTATTTTTGTTGTTTTTATATTTTTCAATTCTAAAATTTCCACTTGATTCATTTTTACATTTTCTATTTCTTTGCCAAAACTTTCTCTTTTCATTTGTTTCAAGAATGTTTGTAATTGCTCATTGAAGTATTGTTATGATGGCTGCTTTTAAATCTTTCTCAGATAGCTTTAACATTTCTGTTATTTGAGGTTGGCAGCTATAGACTGTATTTTCTTCTTTTTTTTTGGTAATTCACTTTGAGATTTTACTGGCTCTAGGGAAGATTTTTCATTTTTGATTGAAACTTGAACATTTTGGGTTTTGTGTTATGAGACTCTGGATCTATTTAAATCTTCTGTTTTAGCCAGCTTTCTTGGATACTGCTAATGCAAGAGAGGAGAGGGGCACACCACCTCACTACTGCCAGGTTGGACTAGAAGTGTAGGTTTCTGATTGGACTCTGTTGGCATGCAGGGTGGGAGCTGTTCATTACTGTTGGGATGGGCTGTGAGTTCCAGCTTCCCACTAGTGCTCCAACTGATATCTCCCTGCCTGGGATAGGAGTGCCTCGATCCTGTTCACCAGGTGACCTCCATTGATACTACAGGGGAAGAGGGAAGTAGTCTCATTATTGCTAGGCATGGTGAAAGTCCTAACTTTCCACTAGGCCTGCTCTGACATTGCCCCCATTATCATTTTAAATGTATCATTCTAATTTAATTGTAAGTTTATATAATTTTATTTTTTAAATGGCTATTTCTAACAACTGGCTCACAAAATTCTTCAAAACTTAACAATCAGCTCTCATGAGACAGAAGGAGCTGGTTCCAGCATAACTCTGTAAAAATACACATAACCTTTGATCCAGCAACTCTACTACTAAGAATCTACCATAAGGAATTCTAAATTTCTCTTAATTTCATCTGTACAACAGTTTATTTAACATCTCTTAGTGTGTGTCTAATAGGCATCTCGAATCTATTATGTCCAAAGCTAAATCCTTATCTTTAATCCATAAACACTGTTTTCTATTTCAGTAATTAGCTACCATCACCCCAATGCTCAGGTTGATAAGTCTTGACTCTTTTCTTTCTCTTATGCCATCTAAACTATTAGCAAATCCTGTTGACTGCATCACCAGAACATATTGTAAGTCTGATGACCTCTCACCTTCTTCATCACTGAACCTCATTGGTTCTAATTAGCCAGTATACTAACCTCTGAAGTAATCACTGTCGCTTTGTCTGGCCAAGTCTGAGTTACACCCATCTCTGGAAGCATTGAGTCAATTCCACCTAAAGCACCCGGATGAATAGATTCTGGAAAAAAATATGTTTTTGCCAGATCATTTAAATGCTTATGTTATCTGTTATAAACAATAAGCAATTCTATTCATACATAGTAAACTAAGTAGGAAAAAAGAAAAATAAATTCAGCATTTAGTGGTTATAATGCTTTATAAAATATTTTCATATATAGCATGTTTTCAAATGTGAATTAATTTATGACCTAAACAAATTCCTTTTTTAAAACATATTTTTAATTATTAAAGCTAGCTTGTTATTTTAAAAAGGTCATTAGTGCTTAATCATTCTTTTTTCACATAGAATGGGACAATGTAATGATACATGCAATTCATGATAAATTCCTCTATATGGCAAAAATTTCTTCTAAGGTGCTTTTTAATTCACAGCTCACACACTTAAAAGTAAACATGAAAGAAAACATGTTTTGTACGTTTGTGCTAGTATCCTTTTAAACTGTTTTTCAGATTATTTCTGATTTCTCTGGTTTCTTCACTACCTAGTGTTCCAGATAATAGTTTTCTCCATTTGAAATATATAACTGCCAAATAGGGCATAGTTCTAAACTTGAAATGTTCAGAGTCTTATAAAAGTTACCCTGACTTTTTAACTGTAGTAACTACTTGGTATGCAAAATTTCAGAATAATTATAACTCTTTAAAGCAGATAAGTTCTCTTCATTTAAACATATATGATTATTGCTGTTGAAGAAAGTTGTCTGTTGGATGCAGTTTATATAGTCAATACATATTTGAGTGCTATTACATGTGAGGACTGAAATAGGTGCTGAAATAGCCCAGAAGACAAACTTAGTTTTTGTTTACATGGAACCACAACTTTGGCCTATTTATGTAGATTTTGTTTGTACTGCCTGCATATGACCTAGATGCTTAAATATAAATTTTTTCAGCCAACACTCAGTGCCTTGCTCCCACTGACTCCCTTATCCTTAAAGTCTAATAGTGCTAAGAATTTATGGCTATCTTTGGTTCTTGAAACCTTTCCTTGTTTCTTCCCTTAACCTTGTCCACATCTCTGAAAATAATCCCTTTATAAAATTATTTTAATTTGAGTCCTTTTGAGCATGTCACCCATTTAATGCAAGGACCTTGATAAATATATTTCAACATACATTGTATCAGATTCTGGTTAATTATCGATTTTTGGGGGTAATTGCTTTATAGTGCTATTTGCTTATCTTCTAAAGTACTATTCTTGTCACCTCCTTTATCCTCTATCTCAATATATTCGTTTCTATAACATATCTAAAATTTAATTATTTTACTTGCTTATTTACAGTCTTTCCAAGTAGACTATAAGTTACATAGGGCAGGGATCATGTTTATTTTTTTTCACCATTGTATTCCTTGTGTCTGGCATATAGTAGATTCTCAACAAATATTTGCTCATCCACTTTTATAACGAATACTAATTGAGTACTTACGATGTGCCAGGTCCTGTTTCAGATTTGGAAAACAGAAAAAATAAACCAATATTCTTCTCTTATGAAATGAATAAATAATTGTGTTCAAATATAGATCTATGGGATACTAATAGCCCTCACATGAAAAAAGCATTCTATGGACAAATAAATTTGGGAAAGTTACTCAAAAGTTGAATTGATTTTTGTTGCAAGTTCTCTCAGTTACTTTAATAAGCAAATATGAATTTGTAAGAAGGGATTGATATATATGCAGTGTTTCCCAAGCTCTTTGATTACAGAACTCTCTTTTTAGTCAGAAGTCAAAGATAAAGATTTCAAAATAAATATAACTGGGTTGGGAGCATGGTTGCTATTCTGGATTTTTAAAGTGGGTCAGGAAAAATTTGACAAGCGGTGCAATTTCTCTATCTAATCCAGTGCCATTTATCAACTTTTAATCAACACAAAATGATCTTTATGATTTAAGAGCAAGTCATGCCTCTTTTAGAAGATATAAAACAAATTTAAACAGTTTTTCAGTCAACTCACAGGGTGATGCATAATAAATAACAGATCTTCAATATAATAGTTTGCTCCTCAAAGAGATACATATAACATTGAAATAATTGGCATAATTTCAAATTCATGTGATATAATCAGGGCCATACCAACAGAGCCTAATTCATTTTACTAATTCACCAGGATGGCCTACTGCTCAAAGGATATTCTGTCTCATTTCCATGCCTTAAAGGTTCTTTTTCTTCCAGAAGAAATCCTAGTTCCACCTCTTAATCACTGTCTATGAAAAAAATTCATCACCTCTGAGCCTCGGTTTCCTCAACTACAAAACACTAAAAAATGAGATAATAATAGCTATCTCACAGGACTAAATCAGTTATACACACACACATATAATTCCTCTTATGAGTGGGAGCTTTACAGACAAGATGAGGAAACAGGATAGAATGGTGGAAGTGGTGATGGATAAAGAGTTGGAGACATCAGTAAGAATGCATGTTTAATTAATATAGACACAGATGGTTAATAAAGAAATATTTATAGCTGTGTGTATATACATTGGCTAGTATGGACACACATATTTCCTTGTTCTGTAATCTGAGAGAGCTTAGAAGAAACAACACCCCAAACACAATGAGCATGTTTAGTGCCTATATTTTGGCTTCCAGTACCATTCTCCATGAAAAGTAACCAGGACTCCTTGGAAAAAAATGGTTGATTTTGGATTGGAACAGGCAATATACAAGATGAATCTGGGCCATCTTGTGGTATCAGAAAGTAAATAACTGTTCAACACACACACACACACTGGTGGAACATGTCAAAGGGGCACAGGAGACAACTGAGAGAAATCCCAATGGCCAAAGCTGGAACAATATGAGCAAAAAATAAAAGGAGCATTGGATTATAATCCAAAGTATAAAATAAATATCTATGAGTCCATACTGATATAAATAGATGACCAAATAAATTAATAAATGGGGGAATGAACAAATCTTCCATGCAGAAGAATTCCAAATAAATTATGATTCTCAAACCTAAAGGAAGGGGAGATTAAGTTCCTACTCCTTAAATTGGGCTGTACATAGTGACTTTCATCCAAGTGTTGCAATAAGAAAAGGGGGGAATAAAGAATAGTTATATAGTGGAGAAGCCTGACAACACTATTTCAGGCAAGTGATCAAGATCAACATCAACAGTCATTAGTTATGTGGTGGTATATAACCTTGATCTGATATAAGGAAATGGAACTTTACATGTGTAATCTTCCTCCAAAAAACTGGTAACTCATACCATTATACACCTATTAGAATGGCCAAAATCCAGAACACCGACACCACCAAATTCAGGCAAGGATGTGAATCGAGAAGGAGTCTCATTTGTTGCTGATGGAAATGAAAATGGTACAGCCACTTTGGAAGTTTGTCAGTTTCTTACAAAACTAAATATACTGTTATCATTTGATCTAGAAATTGTGTTCCTTGGTGATTACCCAAAGGAGTTGAAAATTTACGTTCACTCAAAAAACCTGCACATGAATACAGCACCTTTATTCATAATTGCTGCGACTTGGAAGCAACCAAGATATCCTCCAGTAGGTGAATGGGTAAATAAACTGTGGTTCATCCAGAAAAAAATATCATTCAGCACTAAAAAGAAATAGCTATCAAAAAAAAAAATAGCTATCAAGCCATGAAAAGACATGGAGAACCTTAAATGCATGTTACTAAGTGAAAGATGCCGATCTGAAAAGGCTAAATATTCTATGGTCCCAACTGTATGACCTTCTGGAATGGGCAAAACGATAGTATCAGTAAAACAATCAGTGGTTGCTAAGGGTTGGGTGTTTGGATGGACGAAAAGGCAGAGACAGAGGATTTTTAGGGCAGTGAAAATACTCTCTAAGACACATCTATAGTGATGGATATTCATCATTATATATCTGTCCAAACCCACAGAATGTACAGCACCAAGAGTTAAACTTAAGGTAAATTATAGATTTGGTGTGATTATAATGTGTTGGTGTAGGCTCATCGGTTGTAACAAATGTAACACTCCAGTGAGGGGTGTTGATAATGGGGGAGACTATGCATGTGTCAGGGCAGGACATATATGGGAAATCTCTGTACCTTCCTCTCAATTTTGTGTGAACATAAAACTGCTCTAAAAAATAAGTCTTTTTTTTTTGTTTTTTTTTTAAAGAAAATATTTTTTTATTCTAAAAAGCTTAAAAAAACACAAAGTACTAGTTTTTTTTTTACAATTTATTTTGGTATCATTAACCTACAATTACATGTGCAATATTATGGTGATTAAACTACCCCCTTCATCAGGTCCCCCCCACCAACCCTATTACAGTCACTGTCCATCAGCGTAGTGAGATGAGAATCACTACTTGTCTTCTCTGAGTTGTAAAGCCCTCCCCGTGCCCCCCCACCTTACGTATACACAATGGAATATTATTCAGCCATAAGAAGAAAAGAATCCTAACATTTGCAACAACATGGATGGAGCTAGAGGGTATTATGCTCAGTGAAATAAGCCAAGCTGAAAAAGACAAGTATCAAATGATTTCACTCATATGTGGAGTATAAAAACAAAGAAAAAAACTGAAGGAACAAAACAGCAGCAGACTCACAGAACCCAAGAATGGACTAATAGTTACCAAAGGGAAAGGGACTGGGGAAGAAGGGTGGGAAGGGAGGGAAAAGAGGGGAAAAGGGGCATTACGATTAAAAAATAAGTCTTTTAAAAAATTAACAAAGTAAACCATAACTACAGCATAATCATGAGAGAACATCAGACAAATTCCAATAAAGGATCATCCTTCAATATACCTGACCAGTACTCACCTCAAAACTGCCAAGGCTTTCAAAAACAAAATCTGAGAAAATGTCATAGCCAAGAGGAGTCTAAGGAGACAGACAAATAAGATGGGATCCTGGAACAGAATAAGGGCATTAGGTGAAAACTAAGGAAATATGAATAAACTGTGGACTTAAGTTAACAATAATGTATCTGTTGGTTCATTAATTATAACAATGTACCATACTAATAATGTAAGATATTAATAATAGGAGAAACTGTGTGGGCGAGAGTGTATATGGGAACTATGTGTTCAGCTTTTCTGAAAATCTAAAGCTTTTCTAAGTGATAAAGTTTATTAATAAAAAAGGAAATGCCTCCCATGATGCTTGTATGTGAAAGGTGTCAATAAGTGATCTGTATAACCATTGTTTTCATCATTATCATCAGTAATAATGTACCTGACCTTTTTCCAGTTTGCACCAGTTTCTGGTCACAAATACAACCTTATTTACAATAATCATCTTTGTTTTGGTGGAAGTCATTTACAGCATAGAGGAGAAGCATTTGAGTTTTAGAGAAAAGCAGGAGATGAAAGCCTGGTTCTGAAATTTTACAAGCTTTGTGAAGTTCAGCAAGTTAACTAATTTCCTCATTTTTAATATGGGCTTAAAAAGAGTACCTATAATAATTGTCAGAATGAAATGAGGCAATGTAAACATTCATTCATTCATTCATTCATTCATCCATTCATGTTATTAATTTTTATTGAGTGCCTACTATGAGAAAACCACAAAAGGACAGGTTTTTCAGGAGACAGGAGCAGGGAAAAGTTAGAATTAAATTTTGGACCTCTTATATTTGAGATGCTTATTAGATATCCAAGTGGAAAAGTCAACTAAATCGTTATATTTGAGTGTCTTGAACACAGCAAAGAAGTCAATGCTGGAGATGAAATTTAGCCTCATGGTTTCAAGATTGAATAAATTCACTGGGGTACACGCCAACATTTACTGTTCAAATTCAAGAAGAATCAGCAGAAAAAAGTCTGAGCAGGGAACCAAAGAAGGAAGGAAAAAAAGAATCAGGAGACTATGATGTCACATATATAAGAAACCTTCAAGAAGAAATGTGTTGAATGTTGCAGAGATGCCAAGTAAAATGAGGAAAGAGTACTATTTACTGCATTTGGTAATACTATGATTGTTGATGATACTGACAAGAGCAGTTTCAGTGAAATGATAAGGCAGAAGCCAGAATGAAGTGGGATGAAAAGTAAGTGGGAGATGAAGAATGGATAGTAAGTGTGACAAGTTTGATAATTTTGCTGTTGAAGGGAGCAAAGAAATGAGTTGGTGAATGAAGGTGAGTTTACTGTCAACAGGGGGTTTTAAAAAATGGTATACTAGAGCATGTTTGTAGGATTGGAATGATCCTATGGAAAGAAAGAAATTTTATACATACCCAGGTACTCAAAATATTTTTTATTGTTTTAGCTGTCATTATTCTCTGATCTTCTACATCTAAAATCTCACCCAGTTCTGTCTGAAGTCTGAGAGTATCTCATGTGAGAGCATGAATAGTCCTTCTGCTATCCTCTCATCTTGAGGCTAGTCTTGAATATTCTGATGTCCACTCCAAAAGCACTCTTTCCTGATGCTCCCAAATCTGCTAATATTGACATGCTAAAATCCTTGAGGTGCCAAAATTATGGTGGATTTCTTAGTCTTCAATGGGCAATATTTAGAGCAGAAGAGGAGACAATGTTCTTCTTCCTCACTTCATGTAACTGGGAGCCAAGCAATGCTGATTGTGATCCAAAGTCTTCCAGAGCAACTTCTACAAATAACCTGTTTCATTTCAGATTAGAGTACCTAAGGGCCTCATTAGCTAGACCCAATTCTCTAGGACAGACCCCATGTTGCATTCCCTTTTTTTTTTCTTTTTACTCTCTGCTTTTCTGACTTTTTTCCGTTCCCAAATTTCATGTAAAATCAACTCATGCAAATTCCTAGTTGGCCTGACACACTGGTCTTTTAAATCTAAGTCCCAGAAATAGAGAGATAGTTTAGGCTAAAGCTTGAAACCCATCTAGAGTTAGTGGTGTACCAAGGATGAGGCAGTGGGAATGGTCTGCTCTGAATGAAGGCAATAAGAAAATAACTAAGTGTAGATAATTAAAAATAAAAACAAAACTGACTAAAGCTTTTTACTACTACCATGCATCAGAACTTCTAAATCATGTCATTGATAAAATAGCCCTCTCCCCCAAATATTTTGTTAGTCTAAGTTTTAAATAATCATGTGGATACACTGTGAATTTTGATAATAAATATATTAGCTTCCAATTAGCACGTTTTCATCATTTAAAAATTGGATTCTATGTGGAAGTTAATTTGGAATCAGCCTCCAACACACTTATATCAGCTACACATTTGTTTTTAGGATAACTTCATAACAGTTCAGAATTGCTTGAGATCTGTTCTTGTCTCCAGCCCTGTGCTATTATGTATTTCTACATTTAAACAATTTGACATAAATAACATGGAAATTGTAAACATTAAGTAACAAACTTGAGCTTCTTCAATTCTGTAACTTTACATGACTATGTGGAGTTCTTATTTGTGTATAAGATTTCAGATTTAAAATGCAGAGACATGCTAAATCAATACTGAAGAAAGAAAGATGTGTAATTTCTAAAATGTATTGTGAATGGGATTTTGTGAATCTTTGCCAAGTTGCCATCTTTATTTAAGACTTTCCTAACTATTTATAAATATGTTGCTTCTTCTGAAAAAAGCTTTTCAAAATTAAGGTCATAAAAAGAGTTTTTCGATCAACGGTGACTAAAGATAGATTGATAAACCTAGCTGTACTCTCCATTGAGTATTAGTATGTGAAGAAGATCAATTTGGATGAAGTCATTGATAAATATGCAGAAGTTAAGGCTCAAAAACAAAATGTTATTCATTACTGCAACAGACCAAGATGTAAATATAAGTTTCTTTCCCCTTTAAAAAATAAGTTAAACTGAAAAGTATTAATCCTTTATTTTTCCTTTTTCTGTATTATAATATTTATTTATCTTTTGTTTGTTTTTAACAGATTTTCAACCCAGGTATTTATGGTTAACTAATTTACAAAAAAGGAGCTGAGAATATACAATGGGAAAAGGACAGTGTCTTCAGCAAACAGTGTTGAGGAAATGCACAGCTACATGCAAAAGAATGAAACGGAAACACTGTCTTACACCACATACAACAGTCAACTCAAAATGGATTAAAGACTTAAACATAAAACTTGAAACCATAAACTCCTAGAAGAAAACACAGGCAGGAAGCTCCCTGACATTGGTCTTGGCTATGATTTTTTGGATCTGACACCAATAGCAGAGTCAATAAAAGTGAAAATAAATAAGTGAGACTACAACAAACTAAAAAGCAAAAATAAACAAGTGGGACTACATCAAACTAAAACGCTTCTGCACCGCAAAGGAAACCATAAGAAAAATGAAAAGACAACCTACTGAATGGGAGAAAATATTTGCAAATCATGTATCTGATAATGGTGGTTAAATCCAAACTACATAGAGAACACACAACTCAATAGAAAAAAAACTAAACACTCTGATTAAAAAATGGGCAGAAGATCTCAATAGATATTTCTCCAAAGAAGACATAAAGATGGCCAAGAGATGTGCAAAAAGGTACTCAACATCACTAATCATCAGGGAAATGCAAATCAAAACCACAATGAAATATTATCTCAAACCAGTCAATATGGCTACTATCAACAAGACAAGAAATAATAACAGTTGGTAAGGATGTGGAGAAAAGGGAACCCTTGTACACTGTTGGTGGGAGTGTAAAATGGTGCAACCACTATGGAAATCAAAATGAAGATTCCAGATTCCTCAAAAAATTAAAAATAGAAACACCATATGATCTAGCAATTCTGCTTCTGGGTATTTATCTGAAGGAAACAAAAACAGTAACTTGAAAAGATACATGTAAACCCATGTTCACTGCAGCATTGTTTACAACTGCCAAAATGTAGAAACAACCAAAGTGTCTAGCAGTGGATGAATGGATAAAGAAAATGTAGTATATGTACAAAATGGATTATTCAGCCATAAAAAAGAAGGAAATCTTGCCATTTTTGACAATATGGAGGACATTATGTTAACCAAAATAAGTCAGACAGAAAGGCAACTGCTATATGAATTCATCTATATGTGCAAAGTAATAAAAAAAAACATAAAACAAACTCTAGATATAGAGAACAAATTGGTGGTTGCCAGAGGTGGGAGGTAGGAGGTGGGTGACATGGATAGAGGTGGTCAAAAGATATAAAGTGAGTAAGTAGTGGGGATGTGACATACACATGGTGACTATAGTTAACCATACTGTATTGTATATTTGAAAGTTGTTAAGAGAGTAGATCTTAAAAGTTCTCATCATACAAAAACAATTTGTCATTATGTATAGTGATGGATGTAGTAAACTTATTCTAGTAATCATTTCACAATATATACAAATATTCAATCATTATGTTGTACAACTGAAATTAATATGTCAATTATATATCAACTGAAAAAAAGATTTTCACTGTCTGCATTTAATTCCTGGAGATGCTGATTATTCAGTTTCATTTTTTGATTTTTCCTAAAAATAATTTTGCCATCTGGAAGAGCAATGTGTTAACAAAATGATCCAATTTTGGCATCAAATACACTAAGTCCACCACTGCCATAGTAATAACAATTCACTATTTTAATAATGAGGTTAAGAATGTTCTACTTTTATGAACATTTATGGGACTTTTTAAAATATATTTTTCTGAATCATTTACCAATCTGTACATCTTACAAAGTGATAAATTGCCTTATCTCTCCAAATAGACTGAATTCCAGGAGGGAAGTTCAAGTAATAGGAAGTCAATAAATATAAATCTAATAAATATTCTCACTGTATCCTAACTAGACCAAAAACTGAGTTTGATTTTGAGAAGGAAAAAGATTAAGCATTGAATTGTAATGATTCCAAATTTAGCTGTTTTTGTTCTGAGGCAACTTCATTCTTAGTTAAAAATAATTATTATAACAATGGCACACTCCCCTTCTGTAGCATATGTCTATGTACCACCGATAACACATATTCACAGCCCGTCTCTGATTTTAGCCATATCTGAATTAGATCACTCTAATTTACTTCACATTGCCAGTGTCCTACTCAAATAAGTCTCCAGACAACATGGGAGCTTGCTCAGCCCATTTGGCAAGGCAGATGAGTGGGGAATTTAAACCCTATCTGGGGCAACTGTCAACTCAGAGGATGTGGAGTCTGTGAATAAATTCTCCAGCCTCTTTAAAGTGGATCACAGAACAACTCAATAACATGCCCTTATATTTGATTTCCTCTTTTCCTATTTCACCCTACTCACTCCCTCCCTCTGGGTTTCTGGGATTACCTCCCAAATAAACTACCTGCCTCCTAAATAAACTACCTGCATCCAAGACTGTGTCTATGACTCTGCTTTCAGAGAAACACAAATTGAAAATATTCTCAAGCACTATATTCCAATAACATTAGGGATTTTATAGTTCTGTGAAAAAGGCAGGATTTTTCTTGCCTCAGGGCTTTTATATATACTATTCCTTCTACTTGTTACACTTTTTCTTATCTCCTCTGTCTGGTATGAACTTAAATATCCCTTCATAAGGGAAACCTTTTCTGACTCCTCAGAGCAGGTTAGATGGCCCCTTGTTTAACGCTTTTATACCAAACAGTACTTTTGTTTAATGGTACTTATTATAACTGCAGTTGAATATTTATTTGGGTAATTTTGTATTTAAAGTTGGTTTCCTGAATTAGGCTGCAAGACCCAAAAGGGCAGGGATGATGTCTGTTTATAGTAATATGCTCAGCATCCAGTAAAATATCTGGCTTCCTGTGGGTAGTCAACAAATATTTACTTAGTGCCTATCATTTGTTCAGCAGTTTTCTACACTCCAGGGATACAGTAAGGAATAAGTCAGGCAAAAATTCTATCCCTACAGATCTTACACTTCAGAAGGAGAAACCAAGAAAAAACCAAAACATACAAATAAAATATGTGGCATGCTATAAGATGACAAGTACTATGAGGAAAATAAAATAGCAAAGGGAAAAAGAGTGTTAAGGGAGTTGCAGTTTTAAATAAGGTGATCATGGAGGGCCTCAATGAGGTGAAATCTGTGAAAACATCTAAAAGATATAAGCCATATTGATATCTGGGTTAAGAATGTCTAGGCAGAGGGAAACATAAGTGCAAAGGCCTCCAAGCAGGAGAATGTCTGTCATGGGCATATTCAAGAATAGCAATGAAGCTAGTATTGCAGGATTAGCAGAGTGAGTAAGGGGAAAGTAGGAAGAGATGACATCAGAGGTACTGGGGGATAGTGAATGTATGAGCTTGGAGAGTATTGTCAGGACTCTTATTTTTACCCCAAGTAAGATGAGAAGAAAGTAAGGTGATCTAACTTCTGTTATAACAGTATGACTGTGACCACTATGTTGAGAAGAAGGACAAAGACAAAGACAGAAACAGAGAGAGTAGTTAGGATGCCGTTGCAATAACTGGCCAGGAGATTAAGGTAATTTAGACCAGGACGGAAGTGGTGGAGGTAGTGATAAATAATCAGATTCTGGATATGTTGCAAAGAAAGAGCCAGTAGGATTTGCCTCCAAGATTTTGAGTTTGAACAAATAAAATTGGGATTGAAAAGACCACAGGAGAAGCAGGTTTGGGGGTAAGATGTAAAATATGAGATGTCTATTATTTGTCCAAATGGAGATTATGAATAGGCAGTTGGATATATATAACTCAGGGGAGAAGATTTGGCTAGAGAAATAAATGTGGAGATTGTCAGCACACAGATGGTATTTAAAGCCATTAGAGTGCATGAGATGCCCAAGAGTGTAAGGTTAAATTGAAATGAGAGGAAATAAAAGGTTTGAGCTCCGGACCTTCCAGTATTTAGAGGTCAGGGAAATGAAGAGGAATCAGTGAAGGAGACTGAGAAAGAGTGGTCAGAAAGAAACCAGGAGGTCATGATGGAAGTTGTGGAAGTTCTCTTCTAATTGTTTCAGTTTTGCGGTAAAGTTATTGGCTGAAAGTGTGAAAGGTGGAGAAGGATTTGGAGATCTGAGGAAACAGAAGGTATGAACGAACAGAAGGAGGACAAAGAAACAGAGAGAGCAGTTAGGATGCCATTGCAATAACCTGGCCAGCTTTCTAGGACAGTGGAAAGGTAAAACCAGTAAGTAGTGTAGTATTATTTCTGCATAGCATTAAGGGCCCATTTCAGATAAGTGATTATGATTTTAAAGTAAGAGCAGTCAGTATAGTTTGTGTTTTTCTCTAGTCACATTTAGCTGTGTGAATGTAATCAAAGAGAGTTGAATTTAACCAGCTTTGCCACAGGAATATGACAAAGCAAGAAAAAAGCAGGTTAGTTGAACATGTGTGGAAGGGAGTAATTATAATAATTGGTTATGGAGTTTAAATTAGGTAAAAATGGTGTGAGAGAAAAAGTGAGATGAGGGACAATTGAAAGGTCACAGGGGCAATAGGTTATAAGTCTCAGGGGGCTTGGAGAATTACTGGAGTTAGGATCTTGGAGTGAGTATAAAGACAGGTGATGGTTGGAGAGTAGAATGCTTGAAAATGAAATTATAGCAAGATTATAATCATAGGTAAGACAAGTCTAGGGTGTTATAATGGCAGTGAGTGGGTAGGCTGGAAAAGAAGTCATCAGGTAATGAAATATATGGTCTAATGGAAATTATAGTCTGGGGTAAAAGGGATGACCTATAAGATCTGGGCTTTTTTGTAGTGATTGATATAAACTGGGACAAATGGTATTACAAGATTACTTCTCATGATCCCAAGGAAGATGTTTGTGGTAAAGTAGTGAGTGTTGCAAGAAAGAGGAAACTTTGCCAAAGGCTGAGAGTTTTGTGCCACTCCTTGAATTCTGGTGGAGGCACTGAGGTATTCACAGGGTCTCTTAATAACAAAGTTTAACATTTATGGAATAACAAGGCACTGAACTCAGAATAAATATAAGAAAATCTTGTGGTCAACTTATTGAAGTCTGGCTTCAATCCCAGCCACTGTTCTGAAGGGTGCCAGTGAGCCTGATTGGGTCTTCTTGAAAGGGACTTCATAAAAAGCACTGCTTGGAGGGTGAGGTGACCTTAACAGATAGGTGAACTAAGGTTGAGGGGAGTTATAATCAATAAGCTTGGAAAATACATTAAGTATCATACAGAGATTCACCAGGAATTGGAAAGAGGACTCTGAAAAAGCCCACAAAAGCGCTCCATGAAAGATAGGGCCACTGATTGTGCAACTGCCCTAGAGAAGACCCTGAAGGCAGATTATGACATATTAGTTCAGTGACAGCTTTCTGCCTGTTATCTCTCCTCCCTCTCATTTGTTAGAATCCAGAGATAGCCTAGTGAATAGGAAAGGAGGAGTATAAGAGCAAAATGGTAAAGGAGAACAGAAGTCAATTACGTTACTCTCCCCAGCTCAGTCTTCTACATCTGACACAAGTCAAGCTGAGTAAAGGAGAAGTTTAAATTGTATGAGAGCTTGAAGTTGGAGAGTTTGTACTGGAATTTTTTTAGTTTCGAACAAAAGACTTCATTTATTTGGGGATTTTTCTTAATTACTAAACGTGACCTGCTGAGCTATGGAACCTCCTGAGATATCATCCAGGGATAGAAAAGAAACAGTTGAGAGAACAGTCTTGAAGGAGTCAGTGGGGAAGAATAAAGTTACTTTCTGCTAGTACTGCACCAGGACCAGCTAGTTTAATAAAAAAAGCCACAGTTATATTAAAAGTAGAAAATGGAAAGTATCATAGGAGAGGAAGAGCAAAGTTCTTTGAGAGTAAAAAAAAAGAATCCAGGAAGTAAAATAGAAGAGGCAGTATTTGAACAGGACCTAAAAATAACATTGGATACTTCATAGTAGAATTTACAGGTAAGAAGGAAAGACTAACAGGCTGTATTAACCTGTGTTCTCTAGAAAACAAATCTTGAGGCAAAGCTGAAGTTCTAAAGTAACAAGAAAGGGCAGTGAGGTAGGGAAAAGCTGGTAGCAGAAACAATGTGTGCATTACTAAACTGGCAATTATGTCTCAAAGTTAAGTAGTCAGAAACCCAAACAGGACATCTCCAGACAGATTATACAAAAACATCATACTTTAGAAAAGTGTATTGGAGAAGAATGAAGAGGGAATTTACTGGTCGGCTACACACCAGTTTGCCCCTCACAGAGTTAATGACCCTAAACTTTCTAGTCATCTGGCCTCTCCTGTACTTTCTGGATAAGCAAGACCTCATACTCTGGCATGACCCTTCATCTGAGACTGGAATTTGTGGGAGAAGTCAGAGGCTTAAAGATTGGTTGTAAAACCACTTGGAACCATTGGAGTCTCTAGAGTTGGTCAGGGAGGGAATAACTGGGGCTGAGAAAGTATTGAGAGCTAAGAAGACTGTGGAAAATCTGAGGCAATTCACAAAAAGCATCAAATATACTTCCAAATCCATAACAGTGCCCTACACAGTCCCATTTGGATGGTCCACAGGCCTCTCAATCTCAACATGTCTAAGATATTTTCAAACCTTTTTTATTATGATACATTACATATCCACAGAAAAGTTTTTAAAAGCCACAGAGGGGTAGAATATACTAACAACATATAAAACTTACAATGGACCCATTCTAGAAGAATATATAAAAATCTCCTTCAGATTGAAAGTAGAAACCTAACAGAAAAAAAAGAGGCAAAAGAGAACCCAATGCTTATAAATACATGAAAACAGCTCAACTTAATTAGAAATCAAGAACATTTCCTTTAAATCATAATGATAATTCCACTTGTGGATTGAATATATTGGAAAGGATATACCAATTTTCTGCTGCAACAACTAAAATAGATAAATTACAAAAATCATATTTTAAAAATATATCAGTGTTCATTTAGATGAATCAAAGTTTCAGAACGAAGAGCCTTCTTTGGGTAAACTGACAACAGCCAACTGTTTGCTTTTCTCAAAATACTTGATTTTAGGCATAGACTGAGGAATTGGCCCAGCCAGAGAAAGGCCTAGCCTTTTTCCCTTGGGAGAAAGAAGAAACAGAAAATCATTTGACAGCCACATTGTCTTGCATAACAGGTTGGAATTAAGAGGCACCCCAAATGTACAGCTAATTTATCACACAGGAAATTTTCTGACAGAATGCAGCAGGCAGCTGATGGGCCTGAGCCAGGGAGGCAAAGTAAAATTTCATAGTGCTTAGGAAACAAAGAGGCTTGCTAATGTGAATGGGGCTGCAACAATCACACAGCACATTGCTCTCTCAAGTAACCTGTCATATTTTAAAGCTGCATGAAGAAATAAGCAACATAATTAAGTTCAAAACTTTAGTTTCCAAAGAAATTTCAGAGCCAATGAGACAGAGACATACCAGGCTTTCAGTGGAAAGTCTGGGATGGTCACACTAGAGGATGGGGCTGAGCTGCAAAACTAGTGAAATTTCTTGTGTTTCATGGTGTTCAAACCTCTGAATGAACCTCCAATGGCATTTCAGGTTTCTCCTGAAGTATGTCAGTATTACAGACCTAGAAAGTTTTGAATTAAATGCTCACAAGGGCTATTTCTGAGGAATAGGGACAAATCAGAAGTGGACTGAGTTTCACTAAAACTGCAATTCAGCTCCAACCCAGCTCAATTCCAGATTGTACTAAGGTGATATTCATCTTACTCCATTTACTTAACAGAAAAAGAGTGAATTATCTCAGGGAAAATAACATCACTAGAATTCTCCATGGTCCTATTATACACAATGTCTGCACATAATTAAAAACACAATACATAAAAAGAGAAAAATGACACTAATAATCAAGATAAAAAGACAACCAGAACCACAGATTGTCCAGATGTTGGAGTTAGCAGACAAAGACTTTAAAATCACTACACAAATATGTTTTTAAAACTCAAAGAAGACAGACCCACAGACCAGTGGAACAGAATAGAGAGCCCAGATATAAATCCAAGCATATATGGTCAATTAATATACGATAAAGGAGCCATGGATATACAATGGGGAAATGACGGCCTCTTCAACAGCTGGTGTTGGAAAAACTGGACAGTTACATGTAAGAGAATAAAACCGGATTACTGTCTAATCCCATACACAAAAGTGAACTCAAAATGGATCAAAGACCTGAATGTAAGTCATGAAACCATAAAACTCTTAGAAAAAAACATAGGCAAAAATCTCTTGGACAAAAACATGAGCAGGACTTCCGGGAATATGGCGTCGTGAACGGACTAGCAGAAAAATTCCTCCCAACATTATATTTATTCACGAAAATACAGCAAATACAACTATCCCTAAAAGAGAGACCAGAATACACAGGAAAGTGCACAGCGTACAGCTACACCTGTGAGAACTTGGCAGCCGGTGAGGCGGACGGGCGGCGATCCGGTGGGACTGAGCGCTCCCCCCCCAGAGCTCCGGCGGCCAGACACGCCGGACAGAGGACTCGGCACCCGGCGAGGAGGGACGGAAACACGATCCAGCGAGACGAGAGCGCCCCTGCACCCCAGCACTCCGGCGGGAGTCTCGGCAAGGCGGGTAAGGCACGGAGCCGCGAGCAGACCAAGCGCTCCTCTCCCCCAGCGCTCCGGCGGGAGGAGAGGATTCAGAGCCGGGAGGGAGTGGAAGTCTGCGCCCGGAACGCCCCTCCACCCCAGCACTCCGGCGGGAGTTCCGGCAAGGCGGGTAAGGTACGGAGCCGCGAGCGGACCGAGCGTCCCTCTCCCCCAGCGCTCCGGCGGGAGGAGAGGATTCAGAGCCGGGAGGGAGTGGAAGCCTGAGCCCGGAGCGCCGACACACGGCCTGCGGTGTAGCGGAGATTGGAGAGACAGAGGGCACAGGGTCCCAGCCGGGAACATGCAAGTTGCCCGCGGCAGGCTCCGGGAAGGAAAAAGAAAGGAGAAACAGGGGAAGAAAAGCGCGCGCTCTACCTCAGCGGTCTTAAAGAGACAGGAGCTCAGCAGAGGGGCCGGATAGCCCCGCGAACTGAGCCCAGCACGCTGGGAGTCCTGGGGAGCTTTGGACCCCGTAGCTGGCGACTGGGAAAGAGTGCCCGCCATTGAGACCCCCACGGAGATCAACAGCTTCCCATTGTTTCCAACCCAGCCAGAACTATAGTGGCGCTGGAATAGTGGAGCAACAGCGCCACCTACAGCACTCGCGCAGAACCCACGCCCGGTGGCTTTTTTTTTTTTTTTTATTGTTTTTTCTCCCCTTTCTTTTCCTTTTTTTCTTTCCCTCTCTTTCAACAGCCTCCCATCCATTCTCACCCGGCCACAGATTTAAAGGGCCATGTGGAGCGACATGGCCGCGGCTCTGGAATAGCGGAGCAATAGCGCCACCTACAGCATTCACACAGAAACCACCCCCGGTGGGCTTTTTGGTGTTTTTTTTGTTTTGTTTTGTTTTGTTTTGTTTTGTTGTTGTTCTTGCTGTTTTCTTTTAGGTGTTGCTGCCTTTTCTTTTTCTTTCTTTTCTTTTCCCTTCTCTCTCTCTCCTTTCACTTTTATATTATTAGTAGAAATCTCTTTTTTTTCTTGTCTCTCCTTTCTTATCTCTCCTTGCTACCAACAACCAATTCTATAGTCATGAGAAGACAGAAGAATATGATACAGACAAAGCTTCAGACAAACACCACTCCAGAGAAAGAATCTGGAGAAATGGACATTCACAGTCTTCCAGAAAAAGAATTCAGAATAAAAGTCATAGCCATGCTGACGGATCTACAGAAAAATGTGCAAGAGCTGAGGGAGGAAGTGAGGGAAGTGAGGAAAGACAATGCAGAAATGAAACAAGCCATCGAAGGGCTCAACAGCAGATTGAATCAGGTTCAAGACACGATCAAGGAATTACAAGACAGGGACCAGGAATACAAAGAAGCTGAGGCAGAGAGAGATAAAAGGATCTCTAAGAATGAAAGAATATTAAGAGAACTCTGTGACCAATCGAAGCGGAGCAATATTCGCATTATAGGAGTACCAGAGGAAGAAGAGAGAGAAAAAGGGATAGAAAGTGTCTTTGAAGAAATAATTGCCGAAAACTTCCCCACGCTGGGGAAGGAAATAGTCTCACAGTCCACGGAAGCCCACAGATCTCCCAACACAAGGGACCCAAAGAAGACAACACCAAGACACATAATAATCAAGATGGCAAAGATCAAAGACAAGGACAGAGTATTAAAGGTAGCTAGAGAGAGGAAAAAGATCACCTACAAAGGAAAACCTATCAGACTGTCATCAGACTTCTCAACAGAAACCTTACAGGCCAGAAGAGAATGGCATGATATATTTAACATAATGAAACAGAAGGGCCTCGAACCAAGAATGTTGTATCCAGCACGATTATCATTTAAATATGACGGAGGGATTAAACAATTTCAAGACAAAAGAAAGTTGAGAGAGTTTGCCACCCATAAACCACCACTACAGGATATCTTAAACGGACTGATCTAGAGGGAAACACCCCTAAGGCTAAAAAGATGTCACCAGAGAAAATAAAAGCATAGCAAAGAAAGCAGACCACCCAAATACTAACTAAAGGCAAAGAATAAAACACCTAATATATAAAGAAAGGAGGAGGAAGAATAGGAA
>JAQQAC010002837.1:41334470-41421221 GCA_029783875.1 Phataginus tricuspis
GTGAAGGGGGGAGTTCAATCATCACGGTATTGCTCATGTAATTGTAGGTTAATGATACTAAAATAAAATAAATTATTTAAAAAAAAAAAAC
Organism: Phataginus tricuspis; assembly: GCA_029783875.1. Classification (NCBI taxonomy): domain Eukaryota; kingdom Metazoa; phylum Chordata; class Mammalia; order Pholidota; family Manidae; genus Phataginus; species Phataginus tricuspis. The sequence continues at coordinate 41,334,562 of JAQQAC010002837.1, forward strand.
ATGAGCAACTTCTTCATGAACATGTCTCCCAAGCAAGGGAAACAAAAGCAAAAATGAATGAATGGGACTATATCAAACTAAAGAGCTTCTGTACAGCAAGGGATACCATCAGTAGAACAAAAAAATATCCTACAGTGTGGGAAAATATATTCAAAAATGTCATATCCGATAAGGGGGTTGACATCCAAATTATATAAAGAGCTCACGCACCTCAAAAAACAAAAAGCAAATAAGCCAATTAAAAAATGGGCAGAGGAGCTAAACAGACACTTCTTCAAAGAAGAAATTCAGATGGCCAACAGGCACATGAAAAGATGCTCCACATCACTAGTCATCAGAGAAATGCAAATTAAAACCACAATGAGCTATCACCTCACACCAGTTAGGATGGCCACCATCCAAAAGACAAACAACAACAAATGTTGGCGAGGATGTGGAGAAAAGGGAACCCTCCTACACTGATGGTGGGAATGTAAGTTAGTTCAACCATTGTGGAAAGCAGTATGGAGGTTCCTCAAAAAACTCAAAATAGAAATACCATTTGACCCAGGAATCCCACTCCTAGGAATTTACCCTAAGAATGCAGCAGCCCAGTTTCAAAAAGACAGATGCACCTCTATGTTTATCACAGCACTATTTACAATAGCCAAGAAATGGAAGCAACCTAAGTGCCCATCAGTAGATGAATAGATAAAGAAGATGTGGTACATATACACAATGGAATATTATTCAGCCATAAGAAAAAAACAAATCCTGCCATTTGCAACAACAAGGACGGAGCTAGAGGGTATTATGCTCAGTGAAATAAGCCAGGCAGAGAAAGACAAGTACCAAGTGATTTCACTCATATGTGGAGTATAAGAACAAAGCAAAAACTGAAGGAAGAAAAGAGCAGCAGATTCACAGAACCCAAGAATGGACTAACAGTTACCAAAGAAAAAGGGACTGGGGAAGATGGGTGGGAAGGGAGGGATAAGGGGGGAAAAGGGCTATTACAATTAGCACACATAATGTAGCGGGGGTGGGGATGGGTTGGGGGGATACGGGGAAGGCAGTATAACACAGAGAAGACAAGTAGTGATTCTATAACATCCTTCTACACTGATGGACAGTGACTGCAATGGGGGTATGTGGTAGGGACTTGATAATAGGGGGAGTCTAGTAACCATAATGTTGATCATGTAATTGTATATTAATAATAGCAAAAAAAACTCAAAGAAGAGATTTTTATAAGTGAGTGAAAAGGTGGAAAACTTCATGAGTGAATTGAATGTATAAGAAATAATCAAGTGGACCATCCAGAAATGAAAAACACAACTGAAATAATGAAGTCATTAAATAGGTTTAAAAGCAGACTAGAAAGACTAATGAATTCAAAGACAGGTCCATTGAAAATATCCAAACTGAAGCACAGAAGGAAAAAAGAGTGAGAAAAACAGAACAGTAATAAAAGACATGTATACACAGTTAAGAAGTCTAACGTACACATAATTGGAGTCATATGTGGAGAGGAGAAAGAGAATGAGGCAGAAGCAATATTTGAAGAGATAATGACTTTCCAAAGTCTTATATTTTGGAAGAGACAAGGACTTTCCAAAACTGATTTTAAAAAGAGCAATACACAGATTCAAGAGGTACAGGATAAATGCAAGGATAACCATGCCCAGGTTCAATTTAGTAAAACTGCTGGAAAGCAAAGAAAAAAAAAAAACCTAAAAATTTAAAAGCATTCAGAGAAAAAAAGAAGCATTCCTTTTAAAAGAACAACAATAAGATTTCCAAATAACTTTTAGCAGAAGCCACAAAGATCATGGATGACATCATTACATTGCTAAAAAAACAAAAACAACAAAACTCCTAATCTAGAATTGTGTACCCAACAAAAATGAGGTAAAATACAGAAAGAAAGCTAAATTAATTTTTTTCCAGTAGACCCAGACAATAATAAATTATGTAAGATCTTCAGTCTGAAGGAAAATGATCCCAGAACTACAGAGCTGCAGAAAGGAACGAAGGATACTAGAGGGATAAATATGTGGGTTAATACAAAAGAATATAGATTTTTTAAAGAGCGGTAATAGTACTGTCTCATAGGGTTTATTACATGGGTACAAGTAAAATATATGACAACAGTGCCACAGAGGGAGGATGGGGGAATAAATAGAGTTAAACTATTCTAAGATTCTCCTACTGTGGTAGAAGTAATGATTTACTTTGTATTTATTGACTTATTTATTTATTAATGACTATAATAGGTCAAGGATAAATACTGAGATCTCTAGAGCATTGTCCAACTTGGTAGCTACTAGCTACACGTGACTATTAAGTACTTGATAATGGACAGTTCAAACTAGATGCACTGTAAGAGCAAAACACTTGAGATTTGGAGGACAAAGTATGTAAAACGATTTTTTATATTGATTACATGTTTAAATGCTAGTATCTTGGATATATTTGATTCAATAAAAACATATTTAAAATAATTTCACCTCTATTTTTGCTTCATGTAGCTACTAGAAAATTTTAAATGACATATATGGCTGTATTATATGTCTATTGGATGGCAATCGTCTACAGCAGTGGATCTCAACCCAGCGTTGATTTAGCAATCCCAGGGAACATTTGGAAATGTCTTGAAATTTTTCAGATGTTACAACCTTGGAGGGAAAGTGTGCTTGGGAACAGGTCAAGGATGCTGATGAATATCCACAACAAAGAATTACCTGCTCCAAAAGGTCAACAGTGCTGAGGTCTTGGAAACCCTGTCCTAAAGTGATCCTTAATGTAATAATACCAAAAAACGTGTAACTAAAAATTCACTAGTTCAAAAAAAAGAATAGATAAAAGTTAAAAATAAACCCTAATCAAAAGAAAATCATCACAACTATGTTAATGTGGAAAAATCAAACTTTAAAGCAAGAAACATTGCTAGATATAAATGGAAACATTTGAAAATGATGGAAATAATGATTCAAAAGGAACATAACCCTAAGTTTGTATGCACTAATAACACAGCTTCAAAATATATAAAGCCAAAAAAAATTAAAAAGGAAAGGGAAAGAAAAAGAAAAAGGTGATTTGACTCATATCCATTAAAGAAACTGTATTCAAAATTAAAACCCTTTCCACAAAGAAAACTCCAGACACATATGACTTCACTGGTAAATTATTCCTAACATTTAAGGAAATAAATAATACCAACATTAATAACCTCTTTCAGACTACAGTGGAAGAGTGAACACTTCCTAACTTGATTTATGTAGCTAGGATAACCCTAATTATAAATCCTGACAAAGACATTATAAGAAAAGAAAATTATAGGCCAATATATCCCATGAATCTAGATGCCAAAATCCTAAACAAAATATTAACATATCAAACCTGTGATATGTAAAAAGAATAACACATGGTGACCAAGTCAGATTTGCTCCAGGAAGCAAGCATGGTTTACTGATTCTAAAATCAATTAACTTACTTTACCACATTAACAGAGTAAGAAGTAAAACAATATGATCATCTCAATAGCTGCAGCAAAGTATTTGATAAAGTTCAACATCCTTTCCTGATAAAAAACTTTCAGCAAACCAGGAAAAAAAGGGAATTTTAATTTATTTATTGGAATATAGTCAATGTACAATATTATATTGTTTTCAAAGATACAGCATAGTAATTCAATAATTATATACATTACTAAATGCTCACCAAAGTTAGTGTAGTTACCTCCTGTTCCTATACCAAGATACTACAATATTATTGGTTATATTATCTGTGCTGTACTTCCATTCTTGTAACTAAGTTATAATGTGAAGTTTGTACCTTTTTATCCCCTTCACCCATTTCACCCATTCCCCTACACTGCTTCCCTATGGTAACCAACAGTGTGTTGTCAGTATTTATGGGTCTATTTGTTTTTTGTTTATTTGTTTTGTATTTTAGATTCTACATATAAATCAAATCATATGGTGTTTGTCTTTATCTGACTTATTTTACTTAGTATGATACCCTTTAGATCCATCTACATTGTCACAAATGACAAGATTTCATTCATTTTTATGGTTGAGTAATAGTCATTATAAATATGTGCCACATATATACACATGTTTTTTATCCATTCATCTATGATGGACACTTAGGTTGCTTCCTCATCTTGGCTATTGTAAATAATGCTGCAATAAATACAGGACCACATATATCTTTTCAAATTAGTGGTTTTGTTTTCTCTGTGTAAATTCCCAGAAGTGAAATTACTGGGTTGTATAGTATTTCTGTTTTTAGTTTTTTGAGAAACCTCCACACTGATTTCCATACTGGCTGTACCAATTAGGTCTCCACCAACAGTGAATGAGGGTTCCCAAAAGGAAACTTTAAAAATCTGATAAAAGTTATCTACACAAAACCTGTACTTGGGTTAAATTTCCTCTAAATTTTTGAAGATAACATCAATGTTCACTATCATCTATTCAGTATTATACTAGAGGCCTTAGCAAGTGCAATAAGAAAAAATATATTTTAATGTATGAAGATTGGAAAGTAAGTAAAAGTTGCATTATTTGCAGATAATATGATTATGTATATAGAAAGTCTACAAAAATTATCTGAATTTAGTAAGGTGGCTAGATACAAAGTTAATATATACAAAGTAATTGTATCTCTATATGCTAGCTACAAATAATGTAAAGTGAAATTTATAAAGCTATTTATTGACAATAACATGAAAAAGTCAATACCTAGGAATATGTCTTAAAAAAGATGTGAAAGACCTCCATATTAAAAACTACAAAACATTGCTTACAGAAATTAAAGAAGACCTTAATAAGAAGAGAGACAATCCATGTTTGTGGAGAAAACATCTAAATATTATTAAGGTGTCAATTCCCCACAATTTGATCTATATATTAAATGCAGCCCCATTCAAAATCCCAGAAGGTTTGACTTTTGTGCTAAACTGACAAGCAGAAACTTATATGGAAATGCAAATGATTTAACACAGCCAAGATAAACCTGGATAAGAACAACATTTGAAGACTTACTATAAAGGTACAGTAATTAATACACTGTGGTGTTACCAAAAGAATAGATATTTGTGTCCTATCCCGCAAACTCATGTTGAAATCCTAAATTCCACTGTGATAGTATCAGGAGGTGGGGCTTTAGGAGGTAAATAGGTCTTGAGGATGAAGCCCTCATGAATAGGATTAATGCCCTTAGAAGAAGAGACAGGAGAGCTTGCCCTGTCTCTCTCAGCTCCCCACCATGTGAAGATACAAGAAGACAGCCATCTGAAAACCAGAAAGCAGGCTCTCATCAGACACTGGATCTGCAGTCTTCTTGATCGTGGACTTCCCACCCTCCAGAACTTTGAGAAACAAGTATTTGCTATTTAAGGCACCCAGTCTATGACAATTTGTTATAGCAGTCTGAACTAAGACAATAGACATACAGATGAATATTGGTACAGAAAAGAGAGTTCAGAAATAGATTCACACATATATAGCTACCTGATTTTCAATGAAATTGTAACTGTGTTATGGATGACGGACTTTTTAAACAATGGTGCTAGATAAAGTGGATATGTTTGAGAAACAATGAAACTTAACCCCTAATTTATACCATTCATAAGAATTAGTTGAGATGAATCATGAACCTAAATGTGAAGGTTAAAACAAGTTGGTACAGAGAAAAACATAGGAGAGTATCTTAATGACCTTGTGGTAGGCAATGGTTTAAACAGAACAGAAAGAAACACAACTCTAAAATAAAAATTGATATGTACCACATCTTCTTTATCCATTCATCTGTTGATCAGCACTTGGGTTGCTTCCATATCTTGGCTATTGCAAATAATACTGTAATAAACATAGGTTGTGAATATATCTTTTTGAATTAGTGATTTTGTTTTCTTTGGGTAAATTCTCAGAATGTAATTGATGGAACATATGGTATTTCTATTTTTGATTTTTACTCAGCCATAAAAAAGGTGGACATCTTGCCATTTGTGACAACAGGAAGACCTAGAGGGTGTCATGCTAAATGAAATAACTCAGACAGAGAAAGACAAATACCATATGGTTTAACTTGTACGTAGAATCTAAATAACAAAACAAACAAAAAGAATTAGACCCATAGATACTGACAACAGACTGTTGGTTACCATAGAGAAGCAGTGGCGGGGGAGGGGAGTGGGCCACATAGGTGAAGGGGATAAACATGTACAAACTTCAAATTATAAGTTAGTCACAAGAATGGAAGTACAGCATAGATAATATAACCAATAATATTGTACTATCTTGGTATGGTAACAGGGGATAACTGTACTTACCATGGTGAGCATTTAGCAATGTATATTATTATTGAAACACTATGCTTGTTGTACCTTTGAAACCACGATAATATTGTATATTAACTATAACCCAATAAAAAAATTAGTAAATTGAACTTCATTAAGAACTTAATTCATCAAAAACCCTAGTAAAAGAGTGGAAAGAAAGGCTTTAGTCCAAAGAAAACATTCACAATACATACATCTAACAAAAGACATATCCTGAATTAACAAATAACACTTACAAATAAGATAAAAGGAAAAATAATTTTAATTTAAAATTGACAGAAGAATTGAACAAGTACTTCTCAAATAAAATAAACAAATGGCCAATAAGGATCAACATCATTATCATCAGGAGCATGCACTTTAAAAATACAATGAAATACTACTTTGCATCCACCAGAATAGCCAGTAATGAAAAACACTAACAGTATCAAGTCTTTGAGATAAATCATGAATCGAAAAAACAAAGACGTGGATCAACTAGAACTCTTAAATATTGCTAGTGAGTGTGTAAATTGTTACCACATACCACAAATTTAGAAAACTTTTTGGCAATATTTACTCAACCTAAGCACCAAATTTTACTCCAAAGAAATCCACACAAAAGAATTGAATCCATATATATATCAAAGAATGCAAACAACCTAACATATACAAAGAATGTTTACAGCACTTTTATTTTATTGTACAAAAAAGTAGAAATAATGCAAATGTTAATGAATAATAGAATGGATAAACAGTGTGATTAAATCATACTGGAAACCATGCTGAAATAAAAAAAACTAGTACTACATGCATTAACATGGATGATGGAGTGAGAGAAGGGAGTCTAAAAAGAGCACAAGAACAGGTAAAACTGATCCATGGTAATATTAAGTTAGTATAGTAGTTACCTGGGTGAATTATAGATAGGAAAGGGACATGAAAAAACCTGGACTGCTGGAAATGTTCTGTATCTTAATCTGGGTGGTAGTTATAAAGGTATTTACATATTAAAAATTCTAGAGTTGTATACAACGCATTTTGCTCTATGTATGTTATAGCTCAATGAAAAATGGTAGTATGACTACTATTGAATAGCCTGACAATATGTTATATACAGAATAAAATTTTAATTTATAGGAATTCATCGAAGATACTCTTGGCCTAGACCTTGCCTTTCCAGAAATACTTCTTATTCTATCCACAGGCTCCTGTTTACTTGCTATACCTAAATAGTGAGTTTAAAAAAAAAAATAATATGCCACACATTCCTTGTCTTTGCAAATGCTGTTCTCTGGCTGGAATATCCTTTTCATCCTCTCATTCTACTCAAAATTTTCCCTAGTAATTAACACAAAATTTTAAGTCTTAATTCAGTCAGTATCTCAACCAAAAACCTTTCCAAACCATCTCAGACACAATTATGTATCTCTTTGCCATTTTCTTCAGGCACCCTATCACAGCATTTTCAAACTGTAAGATTTTGTCCAACTCTTTCACTAAATTGTAAAGTCTTTGAGAAAAACCATTTTTGTTTGTTTTGTTTTGTTTGAAAAATATTATTAATACCTAGCATTAGAGTCTGACATAAATTAGGCACAATCCAAATTTTTGTAAGTGAACAAACAAGAGAACAATTAGGGAAACCATGGTAGGCTACCATATTGAGTTTCTTCTATATGTTTAGTAGTAGAGTCTGGGGCTTTCCTATAGTCCACATAATTCCTGACTTGAATACTACAAGGATGGCACTAAATTTACTTCCTTTGGGGAGATATTCAAATGCAGAAAGTTCATATTCCCAGAAACAATTTTATAGCTAAGTGTTTTAATAGGGGTAGATGATGTTGTCTGAGGAAGGCCTAACAATAAGTAGATCTAACTTTCCTTAGACTAACCATGAAAGAAATAAAAACAGGCTAGCATAGCTTGTTCTTATGGTCATTCATCATGGATACAGTGGCATTAAACATTAGGAAGTACAGAAATGACCATCTTCACAGCATCTTTAAAGTTCACTTGTATTTAAAAGTTTGAAAACAATCTTCATTTAATTATTAACAAAGCAGTATTTTCCTAAATATCACATATAAGAGTTATACAGGATTAATTATCTTGTATTGAAATGATAAGCATTTGATTGACAATCTGTGCAGGTATACCTGAAATTCACTCGCTGTATTATTGCAGTAAAATATACTTTTTATCTTTAAATCAAGAAATACTCAAACCATGTTCCAATCTGTCTCGTATCTTTCAAAGCCTACCATTCCCAAACTGATTTCCATATTCAAGGAGTATTTTGACCATAAGAAAGTAGCAACATTACCTTTTCCTCTAAATACTGTTATTGTATACTAATATTGACTTTTTTAGACAGCAAAAATTTACAGACTGATAACAAGTTTATCATAAAACAAAACTTCTAAAATTTTTTCACACATATTGAAGCTAACAAACATAGTTTTCTCATGCAACTGATTTTTGGACATAAATTCAAAATAATTTAACCTTATGAAATTGCATCTTTTTAGGGATCAGTCTATCATTCCAGGCTATTGAGATCTTTTTAAATCCTGATTATCTTATTTAACAAAGTAGCTATACCTTCTCATTTTTCTCAATAAGACTTGACTGGTACACTACCAATATTTATCCAAGAATAGTCATTTAAATACCAAACATGAAAGAAAAAAAACCTTATAACTAGCTTCAAAAAAATCCAGTAAATACACCATTTATTTCATAGTAGCTTTAGAATTATTACAGGCATAGTACAGGGAAATATATGCCATACCCAGTTTCCCCTATTATTAAAATATTACATTATTAGCATGGTACATCTGTCACAATTAATGAGACAATAGTGATACCAGATATTAAGTAAAGTCCATAGTTTCCTCTGATTTCCTCCATTTTTCCCTAATGCTCTCTTTCTGTTCCAGGAAGTCAGCCAGGATATCATATTATATTTAACAGTTATGTCTTCTTAAGCTCCTCTTGGTTGTGAATGTTTCTCAGAGTTTCCTTGTTTTTTATGACCTTGGAAGTTTTGAAGAGTACTGGCTAGGTATTTGGTGGAATTTTCCTGATTTTCTTCTAATGAATAAACTGAAGTTACAGGTTTGGAGGAGGAAGACCACAGAGGTAAAATGACACTCTTATCAAATCATATCAATATGATGACTATCAATGCAGTTGATATGACATCACTGTTGTTGCCAACCTTGGTCACCTGTCTTGAGATAGTATTTGTCAGGATTCCCCACTGTAAAATCCATTCTCTCTCTTTCTCTTTTTTAAGTCTCTTTCCATAATTTACCCTTTGGTGGAAAGTCACTCTGTAAAGCCCAAGCTAACAAACTGGAGATGTATGCTTCATCTCTTTAAATGCTGATTATCTATTAAATTATTTGGAATTCTTCTGTATGAGATGTTTATCTATTATCCCCCATTTTTATTATTTTTATTCAACCATTTATTTATATCAGTATGGGCTTATTGATATTTATTTTCGACTTTCGGTTATAATCCAATGCTACTTCAGTTTTGTTCAAATTGTTCCAGATTTGGCTATTGGGAGCTCTTTCTGTTCATTACTCTATCCTTTTGACATAGCCTTGCCATTGTGGATGTTTGGTTTTCTTTCCTTGAGCACTTTCCTAATTCTAGGCACTACTTTCTTACTTGCTGGCTCAAATTGTATATTTGGTGCCCCTGTCATAGGATAAGCCATTTTCCCAAGGTCTACAACGAACTTTTAATTACCAAAGACTGATCGTAGTTTAAAACACACCTATGATTTTTACTTACTGAGTACTGCTTTTATTATAAATACTCTTTTGTCATATAGTTATCAAGTAAACACGCCTATGTTATCTACAATCTGTTGTCAGAATGTTAGCTGAAATCCAGGAACAATATATAATGGTTTCTTTTTTCCAATAAAGGTCTATGAATACTTTCTAATGACATTACCCAAAGAAGAGATTTATTTGATAGGACTTATAATTGAACACAGGCTTTGTTGCAAGTATGACTAAAAGGGATAAAAGAAAAAATTGTCACAACCTGAAAATAAGTCTACTTAAGTAAAGCCATTAAAAAATGAAAATAAAATCTTAGCATACAGAAATGGAGGACAATATGTGGCAAACAATTTGTAATTACCCTCCTTACACTGGGTAAATATTATTAGACTGCAAACCAACAATAAGTTGTATAACCTCAGAAAAATAGGGCTTTCAAAGAAAGCTTACAAGGTAGTAATGAAAATGATGAAAGGGTGGAAAAATAGGAATTAATAGTAAAGGTTAAGGACCACTATAGAGAAAAGAAATATACAGGGTTATTGAATAGTGCTCTTGAAGATTATAACATCTCTTTCAATACCTCTAAAATATTTAGACATTACTAATAACATTAATGTCACTTGATATTGTGCATTTTTGAGGAGGTATTAGGATACCTTTTGAGATTCCAACACATGAGTCTCTCCAGAAATCAAATTCAGGCTGTAATTAGCTTAACCATTTGGAAATGGGGACGCAAAATAAAACAAATCTAAAATCAACTTATTGTTGTCATAACATGCCCTTCTAAAAGTATCTAAAAGACTAAAACATCTGGTCATAGATAATTTTAGTCGATTGTTTATTTCCAGTTTTTGGTATATGCTATATAGTTATATCTTAGAAAGTTTTGCTGCAAAAACACCTAGGTTTGTGATTTTAATAGCCAAGCATAGAGACAAAAGTACAAAATACAAGGCACTAATTTAGCAAGGAAGAGGCAAAAGTATTATTATTTGCAGATAATATGATTGGCTACCTAGAGAATCTAAGAAAACCAAAATGTTTAGAAACATGAGAAACTTTACTATGGTAGTCGATTATAAAATAAATATGCAAAAATACAGTTTCAGTATATATATGATAATGACATATAATGATTACTATTATATTAGTATTATGATTATGATGACAATCACCAACTAAAAACAATCCAAAGAATGTCTAATTATGAACTAATAAGAAAAATGCAAGACTTAATATTGAAAAGTATAAACATGATGGATATAAAGGAAACTAAGTAGAAAAAATATTTCATAAGCATAGGATTTTCCTAACTTCCCTCTTCAGCTGTTTTCTTGACATTCAGTGTATTCCTGCTATATACCTTTGACTATTTTTGGAAATTCTCTCCACCCACTAATCAAATTCTCCTCTAAATTTTTCCTTCAGAACAGCCTCTTAAAAAGATTATATTAGATATTTCATCAACATAACTACTATTACTACAGCTATGGTGAACTCAGATTGCAAAAGCCTTAAATATTGTTAATATATATAATTAACTATAAATACTAGTTAATTATTGACATACCGATTTCCATCTGTGCAGACTGACTTCACATTTTAATAATTGTTTTCTGCAATTTTGGTAATTTTCTTTGTTAAAGACTAAGATGATCTACTCAGGCTCCCATAACAAAGTACCATAGACTGGGTGGCTTAAACTATTAGACATTTATTTTTCTCACAGTTCTAGAGGATGGAAATCCAAAATCAGTATAATCAGTTTCTGATAAGGTGCAGAAGGCCACCTTCTGGCCTTGTCCTCATATGGTGGAAAAAAAGAGCAAGCTCTCTTGTGTCTCTTCTTGTAAGGTCATTAATCCCATCATGAGAGCACCAACCCCATGATCTCATCTAAACCTATTTATACCCAAAGGCCCCATCTACAAATACCACCACATTGAGAGTTAAACCTTCAGTATATAAATTATGGGGAAACACAGTTCAGTCCAAAGAAAAGACCTCGCCTGTATATATGTTCAACTTATGCTGTTTAATTGGATGCCATTTGGATATTCTTAATCTTGGCAGTAAAGATGGGGCAAGAGGTCATTAAAAACATACATTAATTTGTGAAGTATAAAAGGTCCAGTTTATGTCTCTATTAGCAACTTTGAATATCATTTAACTGCTTAATATTCCCTTTGAAGAAATATATGCTTAAAAAGAATAAAACTTTTGACATTAATGTGTAATAATTTGAAGTTTGAAATTCATAAATGAGTATTATTATAGCAAATGAATGAAAATTTGGTGGTAATTTTTTCATATACAATGGTGTGTCAGTTTCTCCTTCTAGTTCTCAAAGTCCCATGTTAACATGTTAACCATGGCACCATCTTGTGGATATTTTATCAAATAGCTGAGCTGTGCAAACATTTATATGAAAACACTGAAAATGAAGGTATTTTGGGGAGAAATGAAAATTTTAAAATGAAATTTAAGTTAATAAAAAATTGTTGGCGAGTAGTCTTCCTCAATCTCTTTCAATGGGTTTCAACTATATAAATAAACTCTTGAACCAGCTCTAGCATGAGTATTTTTTCTTTTTAAAGCATTTTCTGCAGTAACCACTTGATAAATTTTCAAATTGGCCAGCTGGTTCTGAATACACCAAATAGATTATATTTGAGTCTGATACATTTTAGTGTGTATAGTATATATGCATGTATGTTTACATTTATAAATATAAATGTGTGTGTATGCATGCTACTGTGGTTTTATATTGATTTAACTTCAAGCTGTGTTAAAAGATGGGAATTGGTACAGAGTAGGTTTAAAAAAAGGAAAAAATATGCTGAAGATATTTAAGTTTAATCACTCACTTGCTATGAACCAATCATTTTGATTCTAATTTTTCTGAGATAGAATGAAACATACTGGAAATAGTCAAATATTAGAGGAGAAATGCCAAACACATCAAGCTCTGATGGGATCAAACCAAAGAGTATATATTATTTTAATAAGAAAGGTTTTAATGTTGATTTACTGTGTTAGGAAATTATACTAAATATGATATTTTAATTAGGACAGTATTAATCATGCAATATTAAATGATTTCTTCAGAGAGTATATGGAAAAATCATTGGCATAATTTATGTGATTTTTTAAAAACATTGCTGAAAATTTTTCTTAAACGCTTTTATTGTAAAAATTCAGGATTTAGAGTTTATAGTTAACATTTACTTTTCATTTTCACACTTACACAAAGAAGAAGGGGATAGCATGTTTGTAGACCTTACAATAAGCTAGGCATCTAGATACATTATTAATACAATCCTTCCAACAATCTTTTGAGTTGATACTTTTATTTCTACTTTGCTGATAAGGAAAATAGGGACTGCATAATTACTCATCAAGGTAACACAGCTAGTAAGAAGTCATAACATTAACTCTGTTTTTGTCACAACATAATCCTGCTTCTTAGAAATTCAGACAAATATCTGAGATTTTAATCCAGAGATTAAAATAGAATTTAAAGATTTATTTACTCAAAGTCTTACAGGTATGCCAATTAATATTAATTTTGAATATTCAAAATTTTAAATGTACTAAACAGATTATTGTATTTTGAGACAAAATTTTTCCAATAATACACTATTATGAAAGTATAGGAATGCTAGTTATATTATTGTAACATTCTAGATAGCTATAAATAAGAATAGGACATAAATAGAAAGCATATTTGTATAATACAGTACTGTTAATTATAGGCACAATGTTGTACAGTAAATCTCTAGAATATATTCATCTTATTTAACTGAAACCTGATACCCATTGAACAATAATTCCCCATTTCCCCCTCCCTTTACACCCCAGCAACTACCATGATACTCCGGTTCTACGAGTTTGACTACTTTAGATACATCATATAAGGGAATCATGCAATATCTGTCCGGTGACTGGCTTATTTCACTTAGCAAAATGTCTTTTAAGTTCATCCATGTTGTCACATATGGCAGGATTCCCTTTCTCAAGGCTGAATATTCCATCACATGTATATATACCACGTTTTCTTTATCCATTCATCCATCCATGGACATTTAGGTTTTTTCCACATCTTGGCTATTGTAAATAGTTTTGTTGAAATTCAGATTTCAATTCTTTGGGCATATACCCAGAAGAGGGACTACTTGATCATATAGTAATTCTTTTTTTTTTTTTTTTTTTTGAGGAATCTCCAAACTGTTTTCCATAGTGGCTGCAACATTTTTCATTACTATCAACAGTGTAGAAGGGTTCCAATCTGTTCACATCCTTACCAACACTTGTTACCTTTTTTTATAACAGCCATCCTAATGGGTCTGAGATGACGTCTCAATGTGGTTTTGATTTGCATTTCCCTGATGATCATAATATTGAGCATCTTTTCATAACCCTATGGGCCATTTGTATGTCTTATTTGGAGAAATGTCTATTGAAGTCCTTTGCCCATTTTTAAAATAGGTTATTTGTGGGGTTTTTTGCTGCTGAGTTGCAGAAATTTCTTGTTTATTTTAGAAATTAATATTTTATCAGATAAATGGTTTGTAAATATTTCCTCCCATTTTGTAGGCTGTCTTGTCTTACTCTGTTCTTTCTTTGCTGTGCAGAAGCTTTCTAATTTACGTAGTCCCACTTGTCTGATTTTGCTTTTGCTTGTCCTTTTGTTGTCATATCCATATCAGTATCATATCAATCATTGCCAAGCCCAATGTTATGAAGCTTTTCCCCTATGTTTTCTTCTAGTAATTTTACAGTTCCATGTCTTACATTTAAATTTTTAATCCATTTTGAGTATCGTGTAAGAAAAGGTTCAATTTCATTCTTTTGCATGTGGCTATCCAGTTTTCCCAACATTATTTGTTGAGGAGACGGTAATTTCTCTATTGTATATTTTTTGGCACCTTGTCAAAGATCAGTTGATTCTATATTTGTTGGTTTATTTCTAGGCTCTCTATTTTGTTTCATGGCCTCTAAATCTTTTCTTTTTTAAATGCCAGTCATGCTGTTTTAATTACTACAGCTTTGTCATATATTTTAACATCAGGAAGTGTGTTGCTCTAGCTTTGTTCTTTCTGAAGAACACCTTGTCAATTTGGGGACTTTTGTGGTTCCATATGACTTTCAGGATTATTTTCTTCTATTTCTGTAAAAAATGTCATTGAGATTTTGATAGGGATTGTATTGAATCTATAGATCACTTCGGGTAATATGGACATTTTAACAATATCAAGTCTTCCAATCCATGAACCCTGAATATGTTTCTGTTTATTTGTGTCCTCTTTGATTTCCTTCTTCAATGATTTAGTTTCCAGCATACAAATATTTCATTCCTTGGTTAAATTTATTCCTAGGTATTTTATTCTTTATGACAGTATTGTAAATGGGTTTGTTTTCTTAATTTCCTTTTTGTATAATTTGTTTTTAGTGTATAAAAACACAACTGATTTTTGTATCTTAATTTCATATTCCATAACTTTATTGTATTCATTTATTAGTTCTAACAGTGATTTGTGGTGTTTAGTATTTTCCATATATAAGATCATGTCATCTGTGAAGAGATAATTTTACTTTTTACTTTTTGATTTGGATGCCTTATATTTCTTTTTTTGCCTAATTTTTCTGGCTAGGGCTTCCTGTATACTCTTGAGTAGAAGTAGAAAGAGTGGGCATTCCTGTGCTGTTCCTGATCTTAGAGGAAAAGCTTTGTTTTTCACTGTTGAGTATGTTAGCTGTGGGCTTTTCATATTTGGCCTTTCTTGTGTTGAGGTAAATTTCTTCTATACCTAGTTTTTAGAGGGCTTTTATCATGAAATGGTGTTAAATTTTATCAAATGTTTTTTGTGCATCTATTGAGATGATCATGCAGTTTTTATCCTTCAATCTGTTAATGTGGTATATCATGTTAATTGGTTTGCATATGGTGAAATACCCTTACATCCCAGGGATAAATCCTTCTTGGTCATGGTGTATGATCCTTTTAATGTGATGTTGGATTCAGTTTCCTAGTATTTAGTTGAGAATTTTTGTATTTATATTCATTATGGATATTGCTCTGTAGTTTAAATTTCTTACAGTGTCTTTGACTTTAGTATCAGAGTAATGCTGACTTCATAAAATGAGATAGTGTTTCCTCTTCAGTTTTTTGGTAGAGTTTAAGAAGGATTGGTGTATTACATGTTTGGTAGAATTCACTAGTGAAGTCATGAGGTCCTGGGATTTTATTTGTTGGGAGATTTTTTTATTACTGATTAATTCTCCTTCTTGTTATTGGTCTATTCAAGTTTTCTAATTTTTCATGAATCTGCCTTGGTAGGTTGTATGTTTCTATGAATTTATCCATTTCTTCTACAATATCCAATTTGATGGCATATAATTGTTCATAATAGCTTCTTACGATCCTTTTTATTTCTGTGGTATCTATTGTAATGTCTCCTCTTTCATTTCTGATTTTCTTTGCGTCTTCTATCTTTTTTTCTTTGTTTAGCCTACGATTTGTCAATTTTGTTTCTTTACAAAGAAAGAAGTATTACTTCTGTTGGTTTTTCTATTGTTTTTCTGTTCTCTATTTTAGTTATTTAGGTTCTAATGTTTATTTCCTTCCTTCTACAAATTTGGGCTTTGTTCATTCTTTTCTACCTCCTTGAGGTGTGCACTGAGGATGTTCATTTAAATCTTTCTTCTTTCTTACTATAGGCATTTATCACTATAAACTTCCCTCTTAATACACTTTTGTTGCATATCATGAATTTTGGTATGTTGTGTTTTGTTTTTATTTGGTTTGAGATACTTTCTTATTTCTTATTTATTTCTTCTTTGACCTAATGGGTGTTTAAGTGTGTTCTTTAGTTTCTACATATTTGTAAATTTTCCAGTATTTTTTAGTTCTTGATTGCTAGTTTCATTCCATTGTGACAGGGAAAGATATTTAGTGTGATTTTAGTCTTCTTCAATTTCTTGACACTGGTGACCTAACATATGATCTATCTTGGAGATTGTTCCATGTGCACGTGAAAAGAATGTGTATTCTGCTACTGTTGGATAAAATGTTTTGTGTATGTCCACTACATCCATTAGGTCTACAGTACTGTTCAAATCTGTTGTTTCCTTATTTTCTGTCTGAATATTTTATCCATTATTGAAATTGAGATATTGAAATCTCCTACTATTATTGTATTACTGTCTATTCCTCCCTTCATATCTGTTAATGTTTGCTTAATACATTTAGATGCTCTGATGGTGGGTGCATATATATGATAATTGTTATGTCTTCCTGATAAATTGTCCCTTTTATCATTATAGAACATATTTCTTTGTTTCTTATGACAGTTTTTGACTTAAAGTTAATTTTGCCTGATACAAGTATAGTCACCCCTGCTCTCTTTTGGCTTTCTCCTGCATAGAATATCATTTTTCCATCCCTACACTTCCAGCCTATGTTTATCTTTAATTCTAAAGTGAGTCTCTTCAAAACAGCATATAGTTGGATCTTGGGTTTTTTAATCCAATAAGCTATTCTATATCTTTTGACTGGAGAGCTTAATCCTATTTATATTTAAAATGATTATTGATAAGTGAAGAGTTACTACAGCATTTTTAAATTATTTTCTGTGTATTTACAGTTATTTTTAATACTTTTGCCTTTTAACTTTTATGCTACACCTAAAACGTTTTATACACCACCATTATATCATTATAGTATTATGTAATTGTCTATATATATACCTATACCGGCGAGTTTTATACTTTCATATACTCTCATGTTGCTGTTGAACATTTTTCATTTCCACTTATAGAACTCCCTTCAGCATTTCTTATAAGGCAGGTCTAGTGGTGATAATTCCCTCACCTTTTGTTTGTTTGGGAAAGTCTTTATTCCTCCATTTCTAAAGGCCTGCTTTGTCTTGTATAGTATTTTTCGTTTGCAGTTTTTTCTTTTAGCACTTGGAGTATATCATCCCAGTCCCTCCTGGTCTGCAAACTTTCGGTCAAGAAATCTGGTGATAGTTTCATGCGGGCTCCCTTTTACATAATGAGTTGCTTTTCTCTTGCTGCTTTCAAAAGTATCTTTGTCCTCGAATTTGACAATTTGATTATAATGTATCTTAAAGTAGACTTCTTAGAGGTCTTCCTATTTGGGGTTCTTTGAGATTCATGAGTCTGAGTGTCCATTCCCCGCCCCCCAGATGGGAAGTTTTAAGTCATTGTATCTTTTGGGGTTGTTTTTTGGTAACGTTAATGTACAATCACTTGAACAACATTATGGTTACTAGACCCCCATTATCAAGTCCCTCCCACATACCCACTTACAGTCACTGTTCACTAGCATACTAAGATGCTACAGAATCATTACTTTTCTTCTCTTTAAATACTGCCTTTCCCGTGTCCCCAACCCCTGCTACACTATGTGTGCTAATCATAATGCCCCTTTTCCCCCCTTATGCCTCCCTTCCCACCCATCCTCCCCAGTTCCTTTCCCTTTGGTAACAGTTAGTCCATTCTTGGGTTCTATGAGTCTGCTGCTGTTTTGTTCCTTCAGTTTTTTTCTTTGTTCTTATACTCCACATATGAGTGAAATCATTTGATACGTTTTTCCCTGCTTGGCTTATTTCACTGAGCATAATACCCTCTAGCTCCTTCCATGTTGTTGCAAATGGTAGGATTTGTTTTCTTCTTATGGCTGAATAATATTCCATTGTGTATATGTACCACATCTTCTTTATCCATTCATCTTCTGATGGACACTTAGGTTGCTTCCATTTCTTGGCTATTGTAAAAAGTGCTCCAATAAACATAGGGGTACATATGTCTTTTTCAAACTGGGCTGCTGCATTCTTAGGGTAAATTCCTAGGAGTGGAATTCTTGGGTCAAATGGTATTTCTATTTTGAGTTTTTTGAGGAACCTCTATACAGCTTTCCACAATGGTTGAACTAATTTAAATTCCCACCAGCAGTGTAGGAGGGTTCCCTGTTCTCCACATCCTTGCCAACATTTGTTGTTGATTGTCTTGTCTTTTGGATGGTGGCCATCCTAACTGGTGTGAGGTAATATCTCTTTGTGGTTTTAATTTGCTTTTCTCTGATAATTAGCTATATGGAGCATCTTTTCATGTGCCTGTTGGCCATCTTCTCCAATTTCTTCTTTGGAGAAGTATCTGTTGAGCTCCTCTGCCCATTTTATAATTGGCTTATTTGCTTTTTGTTTGTTGAGGTGAGTGAGCTCTTTATATATTTTGGATGTCAACACCTTATCCTATGCATCCTTTATGAATATATTTTCCCATACTGTAGGATGTCTTTTTGTTCTACTGATGGTGTCCTTTGCTGTACAGAAGCTTTTTAGTTTGATATAGTCCCACTTGTTCATTTTTGCTTTTGTTTCCCTTGCCCAGGGACATATGTTCATGAAGAAGTTGCCCATATTTATGCCCAAGAGATTTTTGTCTATGTTATTTTCTAAGAGTTTTATGGTTTCATGACTAACATTCAGGTCTTTGATCCACGTTTAGTTTACTTTTGTGTATGGGTTTAGACAGTAATCCAGTTTCATTCTCTTACACGTAGGTGTCCAGTTTTGCCAACACCAGATGTTGAAGAGGCTGTTATTTCCCCATTGTATATCCATGGCTCCTTTGTCATACATTAATTGACCATATATGCTTGGGTGTATATCTGGGCTCTCTAATCTGTTCCATTGGTCTAATGGTCTGTTCTTGTGCCAGTAAAAATTGTCTCGATTGCTGTGGCTTTGTAGTAGAGCTTGAAGTCTGGGAGCATTATTCCCCCTGCTTTATTCTCCCTTCTCAGGATGGCTTTGGTTATTCAGGTCTTTTGTGAATTTTAGAACTATTTGCTCTAGTTCATTGAATAATGCTATTGGTATTTTGATAGGGATTGCATTGAATCTGTAGATTGCTTCAGGCAGGATGGCCATTTTGACAATATTAATTCTTCCTAGCCAAGAGCATGGGAGAAATTTCCATTTATTAGTGTCGTCTTTAATTTCCCTTAAGAGTGTCTTGTAGTTTTCAGGGTATAGGTCTTTCACTTCCTTTGTTAGGTTTATTCCTAGGTATTTTATTCTTTTTGGTGCGATTGTGAATGGAATTGTTTTCCTGATTTTTCCTTCTACTAGTTCACCATTAGTTTATAGGAATGCAACAGATTTCTGTGTATTAATTTTGTATCCTGCAACTTTGCTGGATTCAGATATTAGATCTAGTGGTTTTGGAGTAGATTCTTTAGGGGTTTTTATGTACAATATCATGTCATCTGCAAACAGGGACAGTTTGACTTCTTCCTTGCCAATCTGGATGCCTTTTATGTCTTTGTGTTGTCTGATTGCTGTCGCTAGGACATCCAGAACTATGTTGAATAAAAGCAGGAAGAGTAGGCATCCTTGTCTTGTTCCTGATCTTAAAGGAAAAGCTTTCAGCTTCTTACTGTTAAGTAGAATGTTGGCTGTGGGTTTGTTATATATGGCCTTTATTATGTTGAGGTACTTGCCCTCTATACCCATTTTGTTGAGAGTTTTTATCATGAATGGATGTTGAATTTTGTCGAATGTTTTTTCAGCATCCTTGGAGATGATCATGTGGTTTTTGTCCTTCTTTTTGTTGATGTAGTGAATGATGTTGATGGATTTTCGAATGTTGCACCATCCTTGCATCCCTGGGATGAATCCCACTTGGTCATGTGCAGATCTTTTTGATATATTTTTGAATTCTCTTTGCTTATATTTTGTTGAGTATTTTTGCATGTATGTTCATCAGGGATATCAATCTGTAATTTTCTGTTTTGTGGTGTCTTTGCCTGGTTTTGGTATTCGAGTGATGTTGGACTCATAGAATGAGTTTGGGAGTATTCCTTCCTCTTCTACTTTTTGGAAACCTTTAAGGAGGATGGGTGTTAGGTCTTCACTCAGTGTTTGATAAAATTCATTAGTGAAACCATCTGGTCCAGGAGTTTTGTTCTTAGGTAGTTTTATGATTACCAATTCAATTTCTTTGCTGGTAATTGGTCTATTCAGATTTTCTGTTTCTTCCTGGGTCTGCCTTGGAAGGTTGTATTTTTCTGGAAGTTGTCCATTTCTTCTAGGTTATTCAGTTTGTTACCATATAATTTTTCATAGTATTCTCTCATAATTCTTTGTATTTCTGTGGTGTCCGTACTGATTTTTCATTTCTCATTTCTGATTCTTTTTATGTGTGTAGACTCTCTTTTTTTCTTGATAAGTCTGGCAAGGGGGTTATCTATTTTTTTAATTTTCTTGAAGAACCAGCTCCTGCTTTCATTGATTCTTTCTATTGTTTTATTCTTCTCAATTTTGTTAATTTCTGCTTTAATCTTTATTATGTCCCCTCTTCTACTGACTTTGGGCCTCATTTGTTCTTCCTTTTCTAGTTTCATTAATTGTGGGTTTAGACTGTTCATTTGGGATTGTTCTTCTTTCCTGAGGTAGGCCTGTATTGCAATATATGTCTCTTCTAGCACGGCCTTCGCTGTGTCCCACAGATTTTGTGGTGTTGAATTATTGTTCTCATTTGTCTCCATATATTACTTGATCTCTGTTTTTATTTGGTCATTGATCCATTGATTATTTAGGAGCATGTTATTAAGCCTCCATGTGTTTGTGGGCTTTTTCATTTTCTTTGTGTAATTTATTTCCAGTTTCATACCTTTGTGATCTGAGAAGCTGGTTGGTACAATTTCAATCTTTTTTAATTTCCTGAGGTTCTCTTTGTGGCCTAGTATATAATCTATTGTTGAAAATGTTCCATGTGCATTTGAGAAGAATGTGTATCCTGTTGCTTTTGGAGGGAGTGTTCTGTAGACGTCCGTTTGGTGCATCTCTTCTAATATGTTGTTCAGTGCTTCTGTCTCCTTACTTATTTTCTGTCTGTTTGATATATCCTTTGGAGTGAGTGGTGTGTTGAAGTCTCCTAAAATGAATGCATTGCATTCTATTTCCCCCTTTAATTCTTTTAGTATTGTTTCACATATGTAGGTGATCCTGTGTTGGGTGCATATATATTTATTTATTTAATTTTTATTAAGGTATTATTGATATACACTCTTATGAAGGTTTCACATGAAAAAACAATGTGGTTACTACATTTACCCATGTTACCAAGTCCCAACTCATACCCCAATTCAGTCCCAGTGATTCCCTACACCAGGGTGCACAGATATTTAAAATAGTTATATCCTCTTGTTGGACTGACTATTTTATCATTATGTAATGTCCTTCTTTGTCTCTTGTTACTTTCGTTTTGAAGTCTATTTTGTCTGATACAAGTACTGCAACTCCTGCTTTTTTCTCCCTATTAGTTGCATGAAATATCTTTTTCCATACCTTTACTTTCAGTCTGTGTATGTCTTTGGGTTTGAAGTGAGTCTCTTGTAGGCAGCATATAGATGGGTCTTGTTTTTTAATGCATTCAGTAACTCTGTCTTTTGATTGGTGCGTTCAGGTCATTTACATTTAGGGTGATTATCAATAGGTATGTACTTACTGCCATTGCATACTTTAGATTCGTGGTTACCAAAGGTTCAGAGCAATTCTCTTACTATCTAACATTCTAATTTAACTCAATTTGTATGCTAGTATGAACACAACCTAAAGGTTCTTTTTTTTCCCTTCTTTTTCTTCCTCCTCCATTCTTTGTATGTTATGAATTCTGTATTCTTTGTTTATCCCTTGGGTGACATCTATTTAGCCGTAGGAATACTTCCATCTATAGGAGTCCCTCCAAAATGCACTGTAGAGGTGGTTTGTAGGAGGTAAATTCTCTCATCTTTTGCTTATCTGAAAATTGTTTAATCCCTCCTTCAAATTTAAATGATAACCTTGATGGGTAGAGTATTCTTGGTTCAAGGCCCTTCTGCTTCATTGCATTAAATATATCATGCCACTCCCTTCTGGCCTGTAAGGATTCTGTTGAGAAGTCTGAATGATAACCTGATGGGTTTTCCTTTGTATGTGATCTTTTTTCTCTCTCTAGCTGCTTTTAAAAGTCTGTCTTTATCCTTGATCTTTGCCATTTTAATTATTATATGTCTTGATGTTGTCTTCCTTGGGTCCCTTATGTTGGGAGATCTGTGCACCTCCATGGCTTGAGAGACTATCTCCTTCCCCAGATTGGGGAAATTTTCAACAATTATCTCCTCAATGACACTTTCTATCCCTATTTCTCTCTCTTCTTCTTCTGGTACCCCTATAATGCAAATATTGTTGCGTTTGGATTGGTCACACAATTTTCTCAATATTCTTTCATTCTTAGAGATTCTTTTTTCTCTCTGTGCCTCAGCTTCTTTATATTTCTCTTCTCTAATTTCTATTTGATTTACTGTCTCTTTTACTACATCTAATCTGCTTTTAAATCCCTCCATTGTATGTTTCATTTCAGATATGGAATTTCTTCATGATTGAATCTCTGTCTGAAATTCATTCCTGACTATTGAATATTTTTCTGTACCTCCATAAGCATGTTTATGATTTTTATTTTGAACTTACTTTCAGGAAGATTGGTGAATTCAGTTTCATTTGGCCCTTTTTCTAAGAGGTTTGTGAGATTTTGGTCTGAACAATGTTCTTTGACATTTCATATTTCTGTGTGGTACCCACTAGTGTGCAAAAACTCCAGTCTCTGGAGCTGCTCAGCCCCTAGAGTGAGGTTGTTGGTTGTTGGGGAGTGGATCTGGTGCCTGGGGGGAGGAAAGATCTGTTTCCTGATTCTCATCTGCGGTGCCTGTCTCCAGTGTCAGAGCTCGTGTGCCAAGCACACACATGTAAGCCTCTGTGCTTTGTGTCTCTAGCTATTGCAGGTGGGGCCTCCCTCTGGCTGTCCTGACACCAGCACAATGACTGCAAACTGGTGCCGGCAGGCTAGGAGGAAGGTTCAGTAGGCTGTGTGTCACTGTGGGTGGCCTCGTAGCTGAGTAGGTAGCCAGGGGGATGGAGCATCTGAAGCTCCTCAAAGTTCCCAACCAGCTGGGCAGAGCGCACCCAGACAACCTTGTCCAGCTCTCCCTTCTCCCATGCAGCAAGCTCTGTGCAAACCCCGACCCTTCAGCAGCCCTCTTGCTGCTAGGAAGCCTCTCAGACTGCCCACCCCTCCTCTGACGCAGAGCAGCCAAATGTGGATTCCCCCTCCACAAATGGCCAGAATGTCAGTCTCCCAAGCACTCCGCCTGTCCGAGGTCCCCAAAACCAAAGCACCACACAGTATAGGCTTCCGCTCACAAAGAAGATCTCCAGGGCTAGGTGCTCAGTACAAAGCACCACACAATATAGGCTTCCCCTCACAAAGAAGATCTCCATGGCTAGGCGAAGATCTCCATGGCTAGGCGCTCTGTAGTCCCAAGCTTCCACCCCCTCCCCATTCCATTTCTCTTCCTCCCACTGGTGAGCTTGTGTGGGGGAAGGGCCTGGGTCCCGCTGGATTAAGGCTTTCATACGTTACCCTGTTTTGTGAGGTCTTCTCTGTTCGTGAGGTCTGTATGCAGTCTGGTTCTGCCTTCTTTTTTGTTGCTGTTTTAGGGTTAGTTGTATTAATTATATTTTTGTACTATTTGTGGTTTTGGGAGGAGTTTTCCGTGTCACCTCTCACGCTGCCATCTTGAATCTCTCCAGTCATTGTATCTTTAAATAAGCTTTCTCCCATTTTCTGTCTCTTTTCTCCTTCTGGGGCTTCCGTAATGAGTATATTGCTTCATTTGGTAGTGACCCAAAATTCTCTTGGACTTTCTTCACACTTTTTTATTCCTTTTTGCTCCTGACTGAATAATTTTAAATGATCTGTCTTTCAGTTCACTGATTCTTTCTTCTGTTTGATCAAACCTGATGCTGAACAACCTTGATTTTTTTTTTTAGTTCAGTTATTGTGTTATTCAGCTCCAGAATTTGTGTTTGGCTTTTGATTTTCTGTCCCTTTAATATTTGCCTTTTGCTCATGTATCATTTTCCCTATTTCATTTAGTTTCCCTGATTTCATATATTTACCTGTGTTCTCTTGTAACTCACAGAGCTTCTTTAAATTTATCATTTGGAATTCTTTGTCAGATAATTCATAGATCTACATTTTTTAAGGATCCGTTAGTAGGGCTTGGTGTGTGCTTTTGGTTGTGTTGTGTTTTCTTGATTTGTCATGTTACTTGTAACTTTGCATTGGTGTCTACACGTTTGAATAAACAGTCCCCTTGCCTAGACTATACAGATTGGCTTTGACTGGCAAAGACCTCCACCACTCAGCCTGTCTAGGGATTCTGGGCCTTTGTTCTAACTTCCCCAGGCATCCAGTCTTCTTATTCTTCTCTTCTTTTTTTTCCTTCAAGACCCCATAATCTCTTTCCCATTCTGGTGCCTAAGTCAGTTATGTCAGTTCTCTGTGTGAGGTGACATGGAAACCACTTGGGTTGTGCACTGAAAGACCAGGGCCTTTGGGGGCATGTTACACTTTTTCCCCAACCCTCTGTGGGTGAAGTCTATTTACATGCCTTTTTACAATCTTGCAAAGCCATATCAGCTGCAGGAATATGTCCATTCCCTTAGCTATCCCAGGTGTCTGGACTGTACCACTCCATTTAGCACTCTATGTAAAATGAGACAGAAGCTGGCCCCTCTGAGAGTGGACAGAAAGGCTAAGGATGTTGGAAGTTTGCCCCATTCTCTGTCTCCTTGCAAAAGAGGAGTTGCAATCTCTCTTGGTGCTGAGCTGTGATACAGGTAAAGTGAAGTTGTTCTTTTTACTCATTTCAGCAGCTGACTTCAACTGTGTGCTTGTCTGGAGTAATGAAAGTTCTTAACTGGATTTTGTACTTCTCATAAAGGTATTTTGAGAATAAAGATTACTTATATAATTGTTAAATCTGTGTATCTGTGGGGAAACTTGGGCTAGTTGACTCCAACAAGTCTTTTAAACATAAATTCTCTGCCTCATCTATTATGAAGATAAATGTACCAGAGATTTGATAGAAATTATTCAATTTTGTTCTGTGTTACATATACAGTTAGGTCACTCCAACTATCACATATAAGTAGAATCATTGTTCCTTACAAATTCCCCCAATATTTTTTGGAATGCTTTTTCAAAATGATCTAAAATTAAATGACAAAAGTCTTTTTTAGTCTACAATATCATTTAAAAATTCTGAAACTCATTTTTTCCTTTAAAAAGTCTTCAAGCAATAGACAGCTCACAGAAAGAAAATACAAATGCCTCAAACACAGTATTTTTTAAATCTTCCTCACAATAACAAAAACATATTAGAAATACACTATAAAATGTTTCCCTATATTAGCAAAAAAAAAGTTGAATATACCAGATTGTTGAGAATTTGGAGATATAGAGGCATTCCCATAAATTGTTTTAATTGAGCATTTTATATGATTCCTTTTTCTCTCTCTTATCATACTGTTTATACCTCTTTTTAAAACATTTTTTTCATGGTTGCCCTAGAGTTTGCAATATGCATTTACTGTGACTCAAGTCCTCTTTCAAATAACACTACAACACTTCATGTGCAGTGTGTGTACCATATAGTAACAAAATAATCCTAATTCTTCCCTCCTATTCCATACATAATTGTTGTCATTCATTTCACTTATATGTATAAGCATACACACCCACAATTGAATACACTGTTGCATTATTTGAACAAAATTTTGTCTTTTGGATCAGTTAAGAACAATAAAAGTTTTAAATTAGTCCTATTCCTTCACTGATACTCTCCCTTCCTTTATAGAGATCTGAGTTTGATTTATATTATTTTCCTTCTCTCTAAAGAACTTTTAACATTTCTTGCAAGACAGATTCTACTAGCAACAGATTCAATTTTTGTTTGTCTGAGAAAGCCTTTATTTGTCCTTCACTTTTGTTTTCTGTATTTTTTATTGGATTATAGTTGCTATACAGTATTACATTGATGTCAGATGTACAATATAGTGACTCAATAATTATATACATCACTAAACGTTCACCATAGTAAGTATAGTTACACTTGTTACCATATTGAAATATTACAATATTATTGATTATATTCTCTATGTTGTATTTCTATTCCTGTGATTAATTTATTTTATAATTTAAAGTTTGTACCTCTATCCCCTTCACCTATCCCCTCACCCTCCTCTCTATGGTAACCAACAGTATGTATGTTGTCAGTATATATGAGTCTATTTCTTTTTTGTTGTTGTTACTTTTGTTTTTTTAGATTCCACATATAAGTGAAATCACATGGTATTTGTCTTTCTCTATCTGCCTTATTTCACTTAGCACGATACCCTCTAGGTCCATCCATGTTGTAAATTCCTAGAAGTGGAACTGTTGTGTCATAATAGTATTTCTATTTTTAGTTTTTGGAGGAACCTCCATATTGTTTTCCATGGTGGCTGGACCAATTTAAAGTCTTACCAACAGTGTAGGAGGGTTCCCTTTTCTATACATCCTCACCAACACTTATTATATCTTGTCTTTTAGATAGCACCCATTCTGAATGGTGTGAGGTGATACCTCACTGTGATTTTGATTTGCATTTCCCTGTGACTAGTGACGTTGAGCATCTTTTTATGTGTCTGTTGGCTATCTGTGTGTCTACCTTGGGAAAATGTCTATTCAGGTCCTCTGCCCACTGGATTATTTGTGGGGGTTTTTGGTGTTGAGTTGTCTCCTTCACTTTTGAAGGATAAAATTCACAGGGTACAGAATTCTAGGTAGGTGAGTTTTTCTCTTACCGCATCAGATATTCTCTCCATTCTTTTCTTTCATGCATGATTTCTGAGAAGTGGGATGTAAATTATCTTTGTTCTCATAGGTAAGGGTTTTTTCCCCTTTGGTTTCTTCCAGAATTTTTTATCTTTTATTTTCTATAATTTGAAAACAAAATGCCTAGGTGTAGTTTTTGGCATTCGTCCAGCTTGATGTTCTCAGAGTTCTGAAACAGTAACTGTGTGTCTGACATTAATTTTGGTAAGTTCTTAGTCATTGTTTCAAATATTTCTTCTCTTCATTTCTCCCTTTCCTCTCTTCTGGTATTCCCATTACATATATGGCACACCTTTTGTACTTGTCCCACAGTCCTTGGATATTCCGTTCATTTTTTTCCCCAGTCATTTTTCTTTGTTTTTCAGTTTTGGAGATTTCTATTCTATTTTTTTCTTTCCATGTCTCTGTTTACATTGCACATCTATTTTTGCATGCTACTTTATCCATTAGAGTCATTAGCATAGTAATAATCTCTGTTGGTTTAAATCCCCATTCCAATAATTTCAGTGTCCCTGCTATGTCTTATTCTTATGTTTGTTCTGTGCTTTCAAAGTGTTTTGGCCTTGCAATTTTTTCTTAATAACTTTACATGATATACTGGGTAAAAAGACCTGCTGTAAGTAGGACTTTAGTAATGTGGTGGTAAGGGGTCACGGGGAGGGGAAGCATTCTATAGTCCTATGATAAGGTCTCAGTCTTTTAAGTGAGCCTATGCTTCTGGAGTGTGAACTTCACAAATGTTTTTCAGTTTTTTTCTTCCCGTTTAGATGAGGCAGGATGGCTAGAGAGGGCTAGAGTTGGGTGTTTTTCTTCTCCCAGGACAGTTATGCTTGGACAATAGTCCAGCAAGTTAGGCTCTGGTTAAATAGTTTTCCATAAGGACAGGCCTTGTTAAAAAGAACAGTCTTCTGGCATACTACAAAATGGTTCCTTTACCCCTCCACATGCTGGAAACATGAGGGGGTTTTTCTCTGGTATTTACTGTGGGAACCTGGTCAAACTCCAGGAGAGAAATCTAACAACATTGTGGGGGCTTTCCTATGACTGGGTCCCCTGGAGTTTTTAACTTTCACACTTGTCCTCATTGAGCCTCTAGCAATTCATCAATTACAATTCAGGTTTTCTTACCCCAGCACTAGTTCCTGGTGCAGTTTCCACCATAGTCTCTGCTATGGTAAGCCATGACCCACCTGTATTCACTTTCTCATATCTTGGGGGCAGTGGTTTTCCCTTTGCCCTTCCCTCTTTTACAGATCCCAAAATGATTTGTTTATTTTCCAGTCTGTTCAGCTTTTTACTTGTTGTTGGCATGGAGTGGTGACTTTGAATCTCCCTATATGTGGAACTGGGAACTGGAAGTCCTCATACATTCTTGATGGAAGTGTATGGTGGTATTTCCATGGAGGTGGTATTTCCAGTTTGGTAAAATCTATCACAACTAAAAATGTATATATCCTTTAACCCAACAATCCCATTTAGAGGAATTTAGTCTACACTTATTCACATATATAGGAAATGATATATGTACAAGGTTACTACTAATTGCAGCAGAGCTTGCATTAGCAAAAATTTGGAAGCAACTTGGTATTCATCAACTGGGAGCCAGTTATGTTTATAATTCATATGATGGAAAACTAAACAGCCATACATATGAAACTAGTTGCTAACACTAGTTGCTTGATGAAAAGGGAACTAAATAGGAGGGTAGATATCTCATTATTCACTCATTTGTACCTTTTAAATGCTGAGTCACCTGAATTTGTAACTTTTTAAAAATAAATAACAGAATTAACCCCCTATTCCTCAAAACCTCTGCACCTGCCTGCTCTGGTTCCCCAAGGACTTTGGACCTGAGATGGACATGTTGAGGGAGACACACACTCACTCTGGATATTTAATATCCCTGGCCTCCATCTGCTCCAGCTCTTTATAAGATCAGCTCCAAGCTCTGGGTGCTCCCATGTACTAGGTGGTGTCAGACTTCCAGCCTGCAGTTTGAAAATGCTGATTCAAGTCTAACATGGACCCAGAGTCAAGCAGTAATTTGCTCAAGGTCACTCAATTAGTACTGTCCCAGAACTATGTCACCTGCCTCTCAGACTGTGGTCTTTTCCTCTGACCCCCAATTAAACACTTTTGTCCTTTGGAAATGAATCAATGAATAACAATCTCTAAATGTTGGAGTACTCCAAGACTCAATTCTTAGACCACTTCTTTTTTTTGAACTCCAGGCCTGTTTATCTAATTGCCTCTTTGGCATCTTTACTTGGATATTTAACAGTATTTCAAAATAAATGTGTTAAAAACTGTCCTTGATATTCACCCTCAAACCAATCCCTCCTGGCAACACCATAATTTCAGTTATACAGACAGAAAACTTGATCTCATCTATCTCATATTCAATTAGACAGCAAATCCTACAGGCTCCATCTTTAAAATATATCCAGACTTTTATCATTCCTACAATCCCCACTGTTACCACCCTTTTTCAAACTGCCACCATCTCTCATCTCAACTACTTTAATATTTTCTCCTAATACCTTTGGCCCATCCCCCCACCTCCCAGAATCTATTATCAGTACATCAGCTAGAGCAATTGTGTTAATATGTGTACAACCAGATACTGTCATTTCTCTCTTCATAACACTCCAATGGATTCCTGTCTCACTCAGAGTAAAACCTAAGTCCTACTATGACAAAGATGGCCTTAATGATCTGGACCTTTCTTCTTTACTCCTCTAACTTCATACTCAAGAATTCCGTTTTGCTCACTCTGCTCCAGCCACACTGCCCTCCTTGCTATTCCTTGACATATCAAGGGTGCTTCTATTTTCAGGGCCATTTGCATCTGCTTTTCCTTCTTCCTGAAATACACTTTGACAAGAAATGTTACCTCCCTCACTTCCTTTAGTTCTTGACTGGAAAGCTACCTTCTCAGTGTGGTCTTTCCTGGCTGACCTACCAAAAATTTTAATCCTTTCTCAGTGTTTCATATCCCCCTTCCCTGTTTTAATTCTTAACTTATCACCATCCAAGATACATGCATATATCTAAAGATAAATACATATATTTATCTTGCTATTGTTTGTTCCCCCATTACAATGCATGTATAATGAGAGTAGAATTCTCTATACTTTATTCACTGTATCCCTAGCACCTAGTAAGAGTGTTGGTGTTCAAAAAATACTTGTTGAATGAATGAACAAAGGCATGAAATGAAATAGGGTTTGGGAGAACTACCATTCATTAGTTTTTTTCCCCCCAATACTCTTTTTTTGTTGAGGCATACTTTTATAAAATAAAATACACATGTCTCAAGAGGGTAGTTTGATAAGTTAAGAAATGCATACTCATGAAACCATAATTCCAATCAAGATGTGGAACAGTTCTATATCCTTAAAAAGTTTCATTATGTCTCTTTCCTGTCAGTTCCCCCACATCCAAAAGCAATTACTGTTCTCATTTCTATTACCATATATTAGTTTTGCCTTCGTTTTGAACACCATATAAATGGAATCATATAGTATATACATAATCTTTTGTATTTCCTACCTGCACTCAACATAATGTTGAGATTTATCCATACTGATACATGTATGTATCAGTATTTCATTCTTTTTTACTTTTGAGTAATATTCCATTATACAAACATACCACTTCTTCATTTGTTGATGGATATTTGTGTTGTTGCCTACTTTTTGACTGTATTATGAATAAATCTGATATTTACATTTTTGTTCAAATCTTTTTGTGGACAATTCATAAGTAAATACTTAGGAGTGGAATTGCTGGATCAGAAGGTAATGTATTAATTATTTTTTTAATTATTTAAAAATAAAAGTGACAAACAGGTTTTCAAAGTGTTTTACCATTTTAGAATTCAATCAGTAATGCATGAAACTTGCCACTTAAGATTTTTTTGTTTTGTTTTCATAGTTTTAAAATGTTCTTACTAAGAAGCAATGTGGCAGGGAGAAAATGAAGGCTCTGGAATCAGTCCAAGGTTGGAAAAAATTTTAAGTATTAAAATAGTGTAGCTGTCTGAGAACCAGAGTCCAAAGTGAAGGAAAATTTGTATCTTATATATATATTGTATATAATTATTGCACGATATATATTATAAATTATTATGTATATATTATGTTATATAATATACAAATATTTATCTTTACAATATATAAATATATATATTTACATATTACACATAATATATAAATATATGCTTTTATATTTATATTGATGCATATAGTTTATATATGATTAGTTATAATATATAATTAATGTAATATACATACTACATATTATATATCTTATAATTAACATATACATATATTTATATAGAGAATATAGATATATGTATAACGTTTACATATATGAACTTTATATATGTATATATACTTAAAGGCCTCAGTACCTAGGACAGACTATAGATGGAGATTCTTCCTATGTAAAATATCTTTTTTATGAAGATTAGAATTAATATGTAGTTTCCAGAAATATTCCTGGTGATAGAATTTCCTCATTAAAGGTATTGAAATAATGAATAAAAAACTATTCTAGTTTAGTTCAAACTTACACTGCATGAACTAATGTGTAAGACTGGCTGTTAGCCAGTGAATTCAGGCAACACAGAGAGGTACTTCAGAGAGGTCATTTATTTTACAGTAAGTTGAAGGGAAAATTGATTATTAATTTTTTCCCTTTCAATTATTGAAACTAAAAATTTAACTTTAGATAATTAATATCAGAGTTATGATTCTTTCAAAATGTTAATAAGAACCACAATTAAATAACATTATAAGTGTAGGCTCAAACAAAATATAGAATTCTTTTGTGTTCGTGTTTTTCCTATTAGAAATCATCTAAAGAATTTTATGTTGATATTTGAGATACTCTCATTTTGTCAATGAGTAAAATGGAATAAAATGAGATGTTTCATATCAAAGATTGGATATCTTAGTTGCTAGTAATTGGACAACTTTCAGTATAGTGTGTGGCTTACCATAAATGCACTTGTTGAACTGGGAATAGCACCAAACCTTCTGGCTTGTAGTTTGGTACCTTTCCACTACATCAAACCACCTTTTGTAATTCCCAAGTTTGCAAAGAAAGTGTTAGATGTTCAGAAAAAAAAACAATTCAATAATGATTAGCTTTTATATAATTTCAGTGCTTTTCTTAGAAACCTAGTTTTAAATACAGAAAAAATCCAAAAATAATGAGCCCCACAATAAAGTGAATTTGAATATAACACAACTGAAAATTGGCTCCTGTCTTCACCCAGGCTCTGCTCTCCAACATGGATAAACTAGATTCTTATGGTTCTGTATGTGTGGGAGGGTGCTGGGGGGAGAATAGGAACAGACAATGGATGGAAGGCAGAAGTCATACAAAGAAACAGCATTCAACACATCAGAAAGATCAGCAGGACAGAGAATAGGCCCCTCTAGCCCCATATTCTGGCCCTATCTCCCTAGATCAGCCAACAGATTGAGTGCCAATCATGGAGGGGATTCCTGGAATCATTGCAGCTGTCTAGAAGTCTCAACTAAACACAGAGCCCACAATAATTTCTGTAAATATTTCAGCCAGAAGAAACAACTGCCAGTACCACAGATAGTATCTAGTTGGATGTAATTAGTGTAAGCAGATCTGTGTCCATAGACCACTAGCTGTACAAGCTTACCTCCACTTTTTTTCATAAGTCTCACAATATTGTGACCTTGTGTTTCATGCAATTAAAAATTTTGGAACTTACTTGTTTCACATCAGAATAGGGTTTAACCATACTTAAAATTGTCCTATTAAAGGACTGTTCAGAAATTTTTATCACTTATCCCATGTAGTCACTTGGCTACAAATATATGGTAATTTTTTTTTCCTTCCAACATATTCGTTGGAGTAGCAGGGGAAACCAGAAAGAGCTCCACTGACCAGTGGCACCACTTAACTTTATAGGCTCTTTACCCTGTCAGATTCTTCCCATGTCATATCGTGTGGCAAATCTGATAACCTCATTTCTATATGAGTGACAAACACTAAGACTATTGAAAATCATTGGTCTAGTGTAGTTACCAACATCTCTAACAACAATAAAAAAAAAAACAGTATATGAAAAAGAAGGCTAGCCAAAATGTAATTACACTTCTACAGGGCTTTTAGTTCATAGTCTCCCTGTCAGAACCAAATTAATGTCCGGTGCTCCCTCTTTTTGGTGTCACAGGCCCTAAGATGTACAACTTTCTTCTCTGAATAATAGCTATGACCACAAACTCATCTCTTGCGATTTTCTTCAGAAGTAGCATAGCATCCTCAGTTAATACATATTTTCTACTTCTTTTGATACCCATAGGCCTCATTACCAGCGGCCCTACCCTGAAGCCTCCTGAGGCTAGAGTACTCGTGTTCAGTGGGCAGTCCTCTGGGAAGGGAGTTCCAGCAGGGTGGCTTGAAGCCCCCGTTATCTACAGAGATGGTCATTTAACATACATGCAAATTGCATTTCATTGCCATGCCAGAGTATGGACACAGGCTATCCCTGATCCACTATCTTTCAGATCTGCTATCTTTCTCCTGCTCCTTTCTCTTCTCCTTAGCTCCATCAGTTCCCGGGACAATCAGGATCTCAACTGCCTGAGTGGCTCAGCAACTTTCGAACAAGATAATCTCTAGTTCCAAATTTAAGGGGAAGAGAGAAAAGTCTGTGCAAACTTAATTCAGGAAAATAACATCTCACACCACCATGTTACATACACAGAAACAAAATTTATAATTTAATGTATATATTAAATGTCAAGTAGTGGTATGCATATCCTAATATAGT
Source organism: Phataginus tricuspis (assembly GCA_029783875.1). Taxonomy (NCBI): domain Eukaryota; kingdom Metazoa; phylum Chordata; class Mammalia; order Pholidota; family Manidae; genus Phataginus; species Phataginus tricuspis. Next base: position 41,369,297 of record JAQQAC010002837.1, read on the forward strand.
TTGGAGACAGCTGCATAATGATGGATTGGAACTATGAGATAAAACATTTCAGTCTTAAGGAAAGGTTAAAAAAAGGAAGAAATAGACAAAAGTAAAAATGGGAAAATCAAGAAGGGAGTCAACATGTGCATGTGCATGCGCATATTTGGGAGTAAAATTTAACTGAAGTCAAGTGGAATATGCAGAGGCCAGAAAATAGAGGGGTTTGAAAACCATGGAAGATTTTTAAGTAAGTGAGGTGAAATGGCCAAAAGCAGTATTTCACAAAAATTAATCTGACATTAATGGTTAGATTGGACCAAAAAGGGAAAAGAAAAAACACACAGAAAGCAATAACACAATCACAATATTTCAGGCATAAGGGACTGAGGATCTGACAAGCATAGTGACATCTGGAATGGAAAAGGACTGGATCTCAAAAACATCAGTAAGAAATAATGAACAAAACTGGGTCACTGAATGGGAGTGAGAGTAGAAGATAAGGTGAAGGGTGGAGTCAAAGATGACTAAGGTTTATATTTAATTAAGAATTATTAATACAAAGAGGCCTTTGTGGGTTCCTTTATCTTAAAATTTTCTCATGTTTCTTGTGATAGGCAGAAAAATGGCCCTCCAAAAATAATGTCCTAATCTCTAGAGCCTATTAATATGTTACCTTGCATCGCAGAAGAGACTTTAAATATATGATTAAATTAAGGATATTGCAATGGGGAAATTATGCTGGATTATCCAGATGGGCCCAATGTAATCACAAGGGTCCATCTACGAGTAAGGCAAGAGGGAAAAGCTGGAGAAGTCACGACATCATAACAAAAGCAAAGGAACACAAGGCTATGTAATGCAGAGCCAGGAGCTGAAGAATGATGGTGGCCTCCAAAAGCTAAGAGCTTCTGGAAGCAAGGAAACAAATTCTCTCCAGAGCCTGGAGTTATGCAGCCCTGCTGGCATCCATTTTAGAACTTCTGACCTCTAGAACTGTAAGATCATAAATTTATGTTGCCATATACCACTAAGTTTTGTGGTAATTAGTTAGAGCAGCAATAGGAAACTCGCACAGCTCCATTCTCAGTCTTCTTTCTCTCCCTGAGTAATCAGCCATACCAATGGCTTCAGCTATGACTTATACATTGATGACTGCTCATAAGTAAAGTTCCAAACCCACATTTTCAAATCATGGACAGCACAACCTGACAATCCTACAGATACTTCAAAACTACTAAACTCAGCTTATATAAATGCTAACCCAAAAATGCCTCTTAAATCTGACTCTTCTGTGCACTATTGCTACCACCTTAGTTTTGATTATCATTTATTCTATTTTCACCATAGTAGCCTCTTAGCTGATTTTTCTGCCATTACGTTAATTCAATATTTCTCATCCCTGTATCAGTTACATCTTTTAAAAATTAAAAATATCAAAAAAAAATTTTAAATATCACCTCTGTTCAGAAATCTTAAATGGCTCCACCTGCTTATAATATGTATAAAGGAGGCAACTTACTTCTCTAGTTTCATCTCCATCACGCTGTATTCCATAAACGCATGCCAACTGAGGCACCACAGTTGCTGCTATATCCCAAACATTTTTTGAGTTCTCACAAGTCCTTTCTTTGTGACTGCCAAAAAGACTTATTTCCTGAGTATCCTTAGTATAAACTCCCACCATACCTGATACTTGAAACAACTTAACTTTCAGAAAGATTATCAGTCAAAATATCAGGATAATTTATTTTGACTTGTAATATCTTGGATAAATTATTTGTTTGCTGTAGTTCTACAATATTTGTTTTCCATCTTCCAAAGAGAAGAGAATCCTATTGGTGAACAAGTGGGAAGAGCATCCCAAAGTAGAGTGTTGCAGCCCATGCGGGGTGGAGGGTATCCATGTAGGAGGTCTGTTAGGTATAGAGTATCAGATCTTGAGCAGGATGACAAGGAAGATAGAAGGACACCCTGGCAAGGGATGTCAGACCCCAATCATGGTGAGGACTTTCATGCAGGAGAGGGACCCATGGTGAAGTATAAGAGTCTGAGCATAGTGAGAAGAGAATCTCTGTAGAGAGGTGGCCCCAACACAGGGTGTTAAAGCCCAAACAGTGTGAGAAGGGTGTCCCTGCAGGACAGCCCAACGAAAAAAGTCAGATCCTGAGTAGGGTGAGAAAGGCATTTGTATAGAAGGGTGACTTGGCTTAGCATGTTGGAGCCTAAGTGGAATGAGAAAGGATCATCATCACAGTGGAGCAAGAAGAATGGGAGATTGTTTAGATGACTTTTCCAGAATGTCATATAAATAAAATCATACAGTATGTATCCTTTGCATCTGGATTCTTTCTCTTAACACGATGTTTTAGAGATTCATCCATACTGCTGCAGAGTGGTTCACTGAGTTTTATTGAAAGGTAGTATTCCATGATATGGATGCAGCACGATTTGATTATACACATTCACTGCTGATGGACATTCGATTATTTCTAGTTTTGACTATGAGTAAAACTCCTATATGTACAGGTTTTTGGGTAGACCTATATTTGTGTTTCTCCTAAGTAAATACCTATGAGTAGGGTTGCTAGTAAGCATATGTTTTACTCTATAAGAAACTGCCAAACTGCTTTCAAAAGTGGATATACTATTTTCTACTGCCATTGGCAAGTAAGAGAGATCTGCACCCTTGCCATTACTTAGTTTTCTTAGTTGTTTTAAAAAGAAAACAGTAGCCATTTTAATGTAGGTAGATTGTGGTATCTCACTGAGGTTTCAATTTGCATTTCCCTAATAACTATGAATTTCAAGCAAATTTTTATGTGCTCATTTGTCATCCACATATCCTCTGCATATCTGTGTAAAACTTTTGTCCATACTTAAAAGTTGGATTTTGCACCTTCATATTATTGAGTTGAAAGAGTTCTTAATATTCTGGACACAAGTCCTTTATCAGATAAGTGTTTTGCAATTATTTTCTCACCATTTGTGGCTTGTCTTTTCATTTTCTTAACATTGTCTTTCAAAGAGCAAAATTTTTAATTTTGAAAAAGTCTCACTAATCTGTTTTTCTTCTATGGTTCATGCTTTGTTTTCCTAAGAAATTTTTGCCGAATCTAAATTCACAAAGTTTCCTTCTAGAATTTGTAAATTTTAGCTCTTATATTTTAGTCAATGATTCATTTCAAGTACAGTTTGTATGTAATAATAGAAGTTGAAATTCTTTTGCACACAGATGTTCAATTGCACTAACATTTATTGAAAAGATTATCTTGCCTCCCATTGAATTATTTTGGCATTTTGTTGATAACTAACCATACATGAGCAAGTCTATTTCTGGAATATTTATTCTGTTCCATTGATCTGTATATCTATTCTTAGGTCAATACCACACTCTCTTAATTACTATAGCTTTCAGTAAGTCGTGAAATCAGAGCTGAGTCCTCCACTTTGTTTTTCTTTTTCAAAATCGTACAGTACATAAACTTTTGTATATGGATCCTTTCTCTTACTTAGCATGATGCTTTAGAGATTCACCCATATTGTTACAAAAATTGGTGGTTTGTTCCCATGTCTGCACAGTAGAACATGAATGTAGTATATGGATATACTACAATTTGTTTGTCTATTCACCAATTGACAGACGCTTGGGTTGTTTCCAATTTTTCACTATAATGAATGAAGCCTGCTGTATATACTCATGTAGAGATGTTTGTTTAAGCCTATAAATTTCTTCCATATAAATTTTAGAATCATCATGTCAATATTATGTTTTTAAAAACCTACTGAGATTTTGATTGAGATAACTTTTAATCTATACATTAGTTTGAGGGAAACTGTCATGCTAACTACACTGAGTCTTATGAATCACAAAAATGATATCTCTCTCCATTTATTTCGGTCTTTTAAATTTCTGTCATCAACATCTCACACATTTTAACTTACAAATCCCGCACAAATCTTGTTAGATTTATTTTTATAGTGTTATAAAGTGTTTTTAAACTTTCAGTTTCTGATTTTTCATAGATAACATAGAAATGCAATTTAGTTTTGTATAGTACTGATCATACATCATGTGACCTTACTAGACTTCTTAGTTTTAGTAGCTTTTTGTAGATTCTTTGGGATTTTCTACATAGGCAATTTCTTCATATGTAAATAAGGATAGTTAAATTTCTTCTTTTCTTTTTGTTGTTATATTGAATAGGACTTCCAAAGCAATGTTGAACATAAGTAATAATAATGGGCATCCTATCTTGTTCCTAATCTTAGGATGAAAGCATCCAGTATATTAGTTGTAAGTTTTCATAGATATATTTATCAGGATGCCTTTTTTTTTATTAAAGGATCATTGATATACAATCTTATGTTGTGTTCAAATACACAACACAGTGGTTCAACATTCACCCATAATATCAAGTCCTCATCCCCTCCAGTATGGTCACTGTTCATTAATGTAGTAAGATGTTATAGAATCTTTAATTGTATTTTCTGTGCTGTACTTACCATCCCCATGACCAACCAGTATTGCGATTGTGAATTATTGTGCCCCCTAATCCCATTCCCAATCCCTCCCCCACCCTTCCCAACCCCTTCACTTTGATATATTTATTAGGATGCCTTTAGTCCCTTCTCGGTGTCTGTGAGTCTACTGCTATTTTGTTCCTTCTGTTTTGCTTTGTTTTTATACTCCAGACATAAGTGAAATCATTTGGTATTTGTCTTTCTCCACCTGGCTTATTTCACTGAGCATGATACCCTCTAGATCATCCATGTTGTTGCAAAAGGCAGGATTTATTTTCTTTTTATGGCTGAATAATATTCCATTGTGTATATGTACCACCTATTCTTTATCCCTTCACCTACTGATGGACACTTAGGTTGCTTCCATATCTTGGCTATTGTAAATAGTGCGGCAATAAACATAGGGGTGCATATGTCTTTTTGATTCAGGGATCTTGTTTTCTTTGGGCAAATTCCTAGGAGTGGAATTCCTGGGTCAACGCCGTTTCTATTTTTAGTTTTTGAGGAGCCTTCGTATTGCTTCCACAACTATTGCACAAATTTACATACCCATCAACAGGGTAGGAGGGCTCCCATTTCTCTGCATCCTTGCCAGCATTTGTTGTTTCTTGCCTTTTGGATACTGGCCATCCTAAGTGGTGTGACGTGATATCTCATTGTGGTTTTAATTTGCATTTCCCTGATTATTAGCAATGTGGAGCATCTTTCCATGTGCCTGTCGGCCATTTGTATTTCTTCTTTGGAGAGGTGCCTGTTCAAGTCCTCCACCCATTTTTTAATCGGGTTATTGATTTTTTGGGTGTTGAGGTGTATGAGTTCTTTATATATTTTGGTTTTAAACCCCTTATTGGATAGTTTATGAATATATTCTCCCATACTGTAGGATGTCTTTTTGTTCTGCTGATGGTGCCCTTTGCTGTACAGAAACTCTAGCTTGATGTAGTCCCACTTGTCCATTTTTTATTTTGTTTCCCTTGCCCAAGGAGCTGCATCCAGGAAAAAGTTGCTCATGTTCATATTCAAGAGATTTTTGCCTATGTTTTCTTCTGAGAGTTTTATGGTTTCATGTCTTACATTCAGAGCCTTTGATCCATTTCAAATTTACTTTTGTGTATGGGGTTAGACAATAATCCAGTTTCATTCTCTTACATGTAGCTTTCCAGTTTTCCCAACACCAGTTGTTCAAGAGGCTGTCTTTTCCCCATTGTATAATCATGGTTCCTTTATCATATATTAATACTGACCATATATGTTTATATATGTGAGTTTATATCTGGGCTCTTTATTCTGCTTCATTGATCTATGGGTCTGTTCTTGTGCCAATACCAAATTGTTTTGATCACTGTGGCTTTGTAGTAAATATTGAAGTCGGGAAGCATAATACCCCCAGCTTTATTCTTCTTTCTCAGGATGATTTGGCTATTTGGAGTCCTTTGCTGTTCCATATGAATTTTTTTTTTTTACAATTTATTTTATTTTAGTATCATTAACCTACAATTACATGAGCAATATTGTGATGATTAAACTACCCCCTTCATCAGGTCCCCCCCACCAACCCTATTACAGTCACTGTACATCAGTGAAGTGAGATGAGAATCACTACTTGTCTTCTCTGAGCTGTACAGTCCCCCCCGTGCCTCCCCACCCTATGTCTGCCAATCGTAATGCCCCTTTTACCCTCTTATCCCTCCCTTCCCACCCATCTCCCCAGTCCCTTTCCCTTTGCTAACTGTTAGTCCATTCGTAGGTTCTGTGAGTCTGCTGCTGTTTTGTTCCTTCATTTTTTTTTTTCTTTGTTCCTATACTCCACATATGAGTGAGATCATTTGGTACTTGTCTTTTTTGGCCTGGCTTATTTCACTGAGCATAATACCCTCCAGCTCCATCCATGTTGTTGCAAATGGTAGGATTTGTTTTTTTCTTATGGCTGCGTAATATTCCATTGTGTATATGTACCACATCTTCTTAATCCATTCATCTACTTATGGGCACTTAGGTTGCTTCCATTTCTTGGCTATTGTAAATAGTGCTACAATAAACATAGGGGTGCATCTGTCTTTCTCAAACTGGGCTGCTGCATTCTTGGGGTAAATTCCTAGGAGTGGGATTCCTGGGTCAAATGGTATTTCTATTTTGAGTTTTTTGAGGAACCTCCATACTGCTTTCCACAAAACTATTTGTTCTAGTTCATTGAAGAATCCTGCTGGTATTTTGACAAGGATTGCATTGAATGTGTAAATTGCCTTGGGCAGGATGGCCATTTTGACAATATTAATTCTTCCTATCCAAGAACATAGGTTAGATTTCCATTTATTGGTATCTTTAATTTCTCTCATGAGTGTCTTATAATTTTCAGATTAAAGGTCTTTCACCTCTGATTAGGTTTATTCCTAGGTATTTTATTCTTTTTGATGCAATTGTAAATGGATTTGTTTTCCTGATTTCTCTCTCTGCTAGTTCACCATTAGTATCAGAATGCAACAGATTTCTGTGTATTAATTTTGTACCCTGCAACTTTGCTGAATCCAGTTATTAGTTCTAATAGTTTTTTAGTGTGGTCTTTAGGGATTTCTATGTATAATATCATGTCATCTGCAAATAGTGAGAGTTTAACTTCTTCCTTACCAATCTGGATGCCTTTTATCTTTTTCTTGGACTTCCAGTACTATGTTGAATAAAAGTGGTTAGAGTGGACATCCTTGTCTTGTTCCCGATCTTAAAATAAAACCTTTCAGCTTTTCACTATTAATTATGATGTTGGCTGTGTGGGTTTGTCATATACGGCCTTTATTATGTTGAGTACGCACCCACTGTACCCATTTTGTTGAGTTTTTATCATGAACGGATGTTGAGTTTTGCAAAATGCTTTTTCCGCATATACTGAGACGATCATGTGGTTTTTACTATTTATTATTTTTGTTAATGTGGCGTATCATGTTGATTGATTTATAAATATTGTATCATCCTTGCCTCCTTGGAATAAATTCCACTTGGTCATTATGGATGATCTTTTTTATGTATTTTTGAATTTGGTTTGTTAATATTTTGTTGAGGGTTTTTGTATCTATGTTCATCAGGGATATTGGTCTACAATTTTCTTTTTTTGTAGTGTCTCTGTCTGCTTTGAGATTAGAGTAATCCTGGCCTCATAGAATGAGTCTGGAAGTGTTCCCTTCTCTTCTACCTTTTGGAATACTTTAAGAAGGATGGGTATTAGTTCTTCATTAAATGTTTGGTAGAATTCAGCTCTGGAGACATCGGTCCTGGAATTTTGTTGGTTGGGAGTTTTTGAATCCAATTCAATTTTCATTCTTGGTCAATGGTCTGTTCAGATTTTCTGTTTCTTCCTGAGTCAGCCTTGGAAGGTTGTATTTTTTTAAGAATTTGTTCATTTCTTCTAGGTTGTCCAGTTTATTGCCATATAATTTTTCATAGAATTCTCTGATAATTCTTTGTATTTCTGCAGTGTCAGTCATGACTGTGCTTCACTTCTGATTTTGTTTATTTGTGTACTCCCTCTTTTGTTCTTGGTAAGTCTGGCTATGGGTTTGTCTTTTTTGTTACGTTCTCAAAGAACTAGCTCCTGCTTCATTGATTTTTTTCTATTGTTTTTATTCTTCTCTATTATATTCATTTTTTCTATGATCTTTATCACATCCCTCCTTCTATTAACTTTGGGTTTCATTTGTTCTATTTTTAGTTTTCTTTAACTGTCAGTTTGGATAGTTTATTTGGGATTGCTCGTTTCTTGAGGTAGGCCTGTATTGCTATGTACTTCCCTCTTACAACTTCTTTGAGACATCCCACAGATTTTGGACTGTTATATTTTTGTTTTCATTTGTCTCCATGTATTGCTTGATTTCTGTTTTAATTTGCTCATTGATTTATTGATTATTTAAAACCATGTTTTTTAGCCTCCATTTTTTCACAGGCTTTTTTGTTTTCTTTTGTAATTTTTCTCTAATTTCATACCACTGTGGCCTGAGAAGTTTCTTCATACAATTTCAATCTTCTTGAATTTATTGAGGCTTTTTTGAAACCTAATATATGGTCTATTCTAGAGAATGTTCCATGTATACTTGAGAAAAATAGTATCCTGCTGCTTTTTGGATGGAATGCTCTGTAACTATCTGTTAAGTCCATCTGATCTAACATACGTTCAGTGCCTGTTTCCTTATTTATTTTCTGCCTGGTTGATCTGCACATTGATCTAAGTGGCATGTTAAACTCCCCTGATATAAATGAGTTGCAGTTTATTTCCCCCTTTAATTCTGTTAGTGTTTGTTTTGCATATGTAGGTGCTCCTATGTTGGGTAAAAGGATATTTATAATGGTTATATCTTCTTGCTGGACTGACCCCTTTATCATTATGTAATGTACTTCTTTGTCTCTTCTACTTTCTTTGTTTTGAAGTCTATTGTGTATGATATATGTACTGCTCTCCTGCTTTTTTCTCCCTATTATTTGCATGAAATATCTTTTTCCATCCTTTCACTTTCAGTCTCTGTATATCTTTAGATCTGAAATGAGTCTCTTGTAGACAGCATATAGATGGGTATTGTTTCTTTATCCACCTGCTACCCTGTATCTTTTGATTGGTGCTTTCAGCCCATTTACATTATTACATTATTGCCATTTTATTCATTGTTTTCTGGTTGTTTTTGTAGTTCTCTCTCTTCCTTTTTTCCTCTCTTATATTCCTCTGGTGTTTTAGATGGTTTTCTTTAGTGGTGTGTTTTGATTTCTTTTAAAAAATGTTTGTGTATCTATTATAGGCTTAGGTTTGTGGTTACAATAAGGTTCATGGGTAGTTTGCTGAATACATAACAGTCTATACTGTTTATGGTCACTCTATTTTGAACACAATCTGAAAGTAGTTCTTTTTTATTCTTCTTCCTGCTCCACACTTTATGTATTAGATGTCATAAACTGCATTTTTGGTGTATCCTTTGAGTTATTTTGTGTATAGTTGATTTTACTACATTTGTAATTTTTAACTTCATACTTCCTTAGTAATTTTTTTTTGTTTTTATTAAGGTATCATTGATATACACTCTTATGAAGTTTTCACAAGAAAAACAATGTGGTTGTTACATTCACCCTTATTATTGACTCCCCCCACCAAGCCCCATTGCAGTCATTGTTCATCAGTGTAGTAAGATGCCAAAGAGTCTCTGTTTGTTTGTCTTCACTGACCTACACTGTCTTCCTGTGACCCCCACACACACCAATCATGAAACCCCATAATCCCCTTCTCCCTTACCCAACCTCCCCCAACCATCCCCTTTGGTAACCACTAGTCCCTTCTTGGAGTCTGTGAGTCTGTTGCTGTTTTGTTCCTTCAGTTTTGCTTCATTGTAATACTCCACAAATGAGGGAAAACATTTGATATTTGTCTTTCTTAGCCTGACTTATTAGACTGAACATAATAACCTCTAGTGCCATCCATGTTGTTGCAAATGGTAGGATTTCTTTCTTATGCCTGAATAGTATTTCATTCTGTATATGTACCACATATTTGATATCTATTCATCTCCTGACAGACACTTAGGCTGCTTCCATACCTTGGCTATTGTAAATAGTGCTGCAATAAACATATAGGTGCATATGTCTTTTTGAATCTGAAAAGTTGTTTTCTTTGGGTAAATTCTTAGGAGTGGAATTCCTGGGTCAAATGGTATTTCTATTTTTAGTTTTCTGAAGAACCTCCATATTACTTTCCACAATGGTTGAACTAGTTTATATTCCCACCAGCAGTGCAGGACAGTTCCCTTTTCTCTGCATCCTCACCAACATTTGTTGTTCCTAGTCTTTTCTATGTTGGCCATCCTAACTGGTGTGAGGTGATATCTCACTGTGGTTTTAATTTGCATTTCCCTTATAATTAGCGATGTGGAGCATCTTTTCATGTGCCTGTTGGCCATCTGAATTTCTTCTTTGTAGAAGTGTCTGTTCATATCCTCCGCCCGTTTTTTTATAGGGTTATTTGCTTTTTGTTTGTTGAGGCATGTGAGTTCTTTATATATTTTGGATGTTAACCCCTTGTCAGATATGTCATTTACAAATATATTCTCCCATACTGTAGGATGCCTTTTTGTTCTGCTGATGGTGTCCTTTGCTGTACAGAGGCTTTTTAGTAGAAGTCCAATTTTGATGTAGTCCCATTTGTTCATTTTTTATTGTTTCCCTTGCCCAAACAGATGCATTCAGAAAATAGGTACTCATATTTACATTCAAGAGATTTGTGCCTATGTTTTCTTCTAAGAGTTTTATGGCTTGATGACTTATATTCAGGCCTTTGATCCATTTTGAGTTTACTTTTGTGTATGGGGTTAGACAATAATCCAGTTTCATTCTCTTGCATGTAGCTGTCCAGTCTTGCCAACACCAGTTGTTGAAGAGGCTGTCATTTCCTCATTCTATATCCATGGCACCTTTATTGTATATTAAGTGACCATATATGCTTCGGTTTATGTCTGGGCTCTCTAGTCTGTTCCATTGGTCTATGGGTCTGTTCTTGTGCCAGTACCAAATTTCTTGATTACTGTGGCTTTGTAGTAGAGTTTGAAGTTGGAGAGCATAATCCCCCCCCCCCCTGCTTTTTTCTTCCTTCTCAGGATTGCTTTGGCTACTCAGGATCTTTTGTGGTTCCATATGAATTTTAGAAAAATTTTCTCTAGTTCATTGAAGAATGCTGTTGGCATTTTCATAGGGATTGCACTGAATCTGTAGATTGCTTTAGGCAGGATGGTCATTTTGACAATATTAATTCTTCCTATCCATGAGCATAGGATGTGTTTCCATTTATTGGTATTATTGGTATATTCTTTAATTTCTTTCATGAGTGTCTTGTAGTTTTTAGAGTACAGGTCTTTCACTTCCTTGGTTAGGTTTATTCCTAGATATTTTATTCTTTTTGATGTAATTGTGAATGGAATTGTTTTCCTGATTTCTCTTTCTTCTACGTCATCGTTAGTGTATTGGAATGCAACTGATTTCTATGTATTAATTCTGTATCCTGAAAATTGCTGAATTCAGATATTAGATCTAGTAGTTTTGGAGTGGAGTCTTTAGGGTTTTTTATGTACAACATAATGTCATCTGCCAACAGGAACATTTTAACTTCTTCCTTGCCAATCTGGATGCCTTTTATTTCTTTGTGGTGTCTGATTGCTGTGGCTTGGACCTCCAGAACTATGTTGAAAATAAAAGTGGGGAGAGTGGGCATCCTTGTCTTGTTCCCGATCTTAAAGGAAAAGCTTTCAGCTTCTCACTGTTAAGTATAATGTTGGCTGTGGGTTTGTCATATATGGCCTTTAGTATGGTGAACTACTTGCTCTCTATGCCCATTTTGTTGAGAGTTTTTATCATGAATGGATGTTGAATTTTGTCAAATGCTGTTAAGTAAGATGTTGGCTGTGGAATTGTCATATATGGCCTTTATTATGTTGAGGTACTTGGCCTCTATACCATTTTGTTGAGAGTTTTTATCATGAATGGATGTTGAATTTTGTCGAATGCTTTTTTGGCATCTATGGAGATGATCATGTGGTTTTTGTTCTTCTCTTTGTTGATGTGGTGGATGATGTTGATGGATTTTCGAATGTTGTACCATCCTTGCATCCCTGGAATAAATTCTACTTGATCATGATGGATGATCTTTTTGATGTATTTTTTAATTCAGTTTGCTACTATTATATTGAGTATTTTGCATCTATGTTCATTAGGGTTACTGGTCTGTAGTTTTCTTTTTTTTGTGGTGTCTTTGCCTGGTTTTTGTAGTACAGTGATGCTGGCCTTGTAGAGTGAGTTTGGGAGTATTCCCTCCTCCTTTACTTTTTGGAAAACTTTAAGAAGAATGGGTATTAGATCTATACTAAATGTCTGATAAAATACAGCAGTGAAACCATCTGGTCCAGACATTTTGTTCTTAGGTAGTTTTTTTTATTACCAATTCCATTTCCTTGCTGTTGGTCTGTTCAGATTTTCTGTTTCTTCCTGGGTTAACCTTGGAAGGTTGTATTTTTCTAAAAAGTTGTCCATTTCTTCTAGGTTATCCAGTTTGTTGGCATATAATTTTTCATGGTATTCCCATATAATTCTTTGTATTTATGTGGTGCCCATAGTGATTTTTCCTTTCTCATTTCTGATTCTGTTTATGTGTGTATGCTCTCTTTTTTTCTTGATAAGTTTGGCTAGGGGTTTACCTATTTTCTTTATTTTCTCAAAGATCTAGCTCCTGCTTTCACTGATTCTTTCTATTGTTTTATTCTTCTCGATTTTATTTGTCTCTGCTATAATCTTTATTATGTCCCTCCTTCTAGTGACTTTGGGACTCATTTGTTCTTCTTTTTCTAGTTTTGTTAATTGTGAATTTAGTCTATTCATATGGGATTATTCTTCTCTCCTGAGGTAGGCCTGAATTGCAGTATATTTTCCTCTTAGCACGGCATTTGCTGTGTCCCACAGTTTTTGTGGTGTTGAATTATAGTTGTCATTTGTCTCCATATATTGCTTGATCTCTGTTTTTTATTTGGTCATTGATCCATTGTTTATTTAGGAGCATGTTATGAAGCTCAATGGGCTTTTTCATTTTCTTTGTGTAATTTATTTTTAGTTTCATACCTTTGTGATCTGAAAAGCTGGTTGGTACAATTTCAATCTTTTTGAATTTACTGATGCTCTTTTTGTGGCCTTGTATATGATATATTCTTGAAAATGTTCCATGTGCACTTGAGAAGAATGTGTATCCTGTTGCTTTTAGATGGAGTGTTCTGTAGATGTCCATTAGGTCCATCCGTTCTAATACATTGTTCAGTGCCTCTGTCCCCTTACTTATTTTCTGTCTGGTTGATCTGCCCTTTGGAGTGAGTGGTGTGTTGAAGTCTCCTAAAATGAATGCCTTACATTCTATTTCCTCCTTTAATTCTATTAGTATTTGTTTCACATATGTTTGTGATCCTGTGTTGGGTGCATAGATATTTATAATACTCATATCCTCTTGTTGGACTGACCCCTTTATCATTATGTAATGTCTTTCTTTGTCTCTTGTTACTTTCTTTGTTTTGATGTCTACTTTGTCTGATATAAGTACTGAAACTCATGTCTTTTTATCCCTATTAGTTGCATGAAATATCTTTTTCCATCCCTTTACTTTCAGTCTGTGTATGTCTTTGGGTTTGAAGTGAGTCCCTTGTAGGCAGCATTTAGACAGGTCTTTTTTTTATCCATTCCGTGACTCTAGGTCTTTTGATTGGTGCATTCAGGCCATTTACATTAAGTGTGATTATTGATAGGTATGTACTTATTGCCATTGTAGGCTTTAGATTCGTGGTTACCAAAGGTTCTAGAGTAATTCCCTTACAGTCTAATTTAACTCACTTAGTATGCTATTACAAACAGAACCTAAAGATTCTTTTTTTCCCCCTTTTTCTTCCTCCATTCTTTATATATTAGGTATCATATTATGTACTCTTTGTCTATCCCTTGATTGACTTTGGGGGTAGTTGATTTCATTTTGCATTTGCTTAGTCATTAAATCTTCTACTTTCTTTACTGTGGTTTTATTTCCCCAGTTGACAGCGATTTAATCTTAGGAATACTTCCATTTATAGCAGTCCCGCCAAAATACACTGTAGAGGCGGTTTGTGGGAGGCAAATTCTCTCAGCTTTTGCTTCTCTGAAAATTGTTTAATCTCTCCTTTGAATTTAAATGATAATCTTGCTGGGTAGAGTATTCTTGGTTTGAGGCCCTTCTGTTTCATTGCATTAAATATATCATGCCACTCCCTTCTGGCCTGTAAGGTTTCTGTTGAGAAGTCTGATGATAGCCTGATGGGTTTTCCTTTGTATATGATCTTTTTCCTCTCTCCCTATCGACTTTTAAAAGTCTGTCCTTATCCTTGATATTTGCCATTTTAATTATTATATGTCTTGGAGTTGTCTTCCTTTGGTCACTTGTGTTATGAGATCTGTGCACCTCCATGGTGACAATCTCCTCCCCCATATTGGGAAAGTTGCAGCAATTATCTCCTCAAAGACACTTTATATCGCTTTTTCTCTCTTATTCTTTTTGTGGTACCCCTATAATGTGAATATTGTTCCATTTGGATTGATCACACAGTTCTGTCAATATTGTTTCATTCCTAGAGATCCTATTCTCTCTCTATGCCTCAGCTTCTTTGCATTTCTCTTCTCTAATTTCTATTCCAATTACCATCTCTTCTACTACATCTAATCTGCTTTTAAATCCCTCCATTGTATGTTTCATTTCAGATATGGAATTTCTTAATGATTGAATCTCCACTCTAAATTCATCCCTGAGTTCTTGAATTTTTTCTGTACTTCCACGAGCATATTTATGATTTTTACTTTGAACTCTCAGGTAGATTGGTGAGTTCAGTTTCACTTGCCCCTTTTTCTGCTGTTTGTGAGAATTTGGTTTGAACCAGGTTCCTTTGACATTTCATATTTGTATGTGGCGCCCTCTAGTGCCTAGAAGCTCTTGTCTCTGGAGGTGCTCAGCCCCTGGAGTTATATCAGGGGTCACAGGGGAGTGGCACTGGTGCCTGGGGGAGGAAAGAGCTGTTTCCTGCTTCCCGGCTGCAGTGCCTGTCTCCACTGTCAGAACCAGTTGGCGGAGCACACAGTTGTAAGCATCTGTGCTTTGTGTTTGTAGCTGCCTTATGCAGGGCCTCCCTCTGGCTGGCCTGACACCAGCGCAGGGACTGCCCATTTGCGAGCTGGTGCCAGCAGTCCAGGAGGAAGTGCTGCAGGCTGTGTATTACAATAGGGGCCTCACAGCTGAGTAGACAGCCAGGGGGATAGAGCACATGAAGCTCCTGAAAGTTCCCAACCTGCTGAGCAGGGCGTGCCCAGACAACCTTTCCACCTATCCCTTCTCCCGAGCAGCATGCTCCATGAAATCCCTGCCCCTTCAGCAGCCCTCTCACTGCTAGGAAGGCTCTCAGACTGCCCACCTTTCCTTTTTTTCAAAGCAGCCTGATGTGGTCCCTGTCCTCCACAAATGGCTGGAATCTCAGTCTCTCCAATTATTCTGCCTGTCTTAGCTTTTCAATCCCACTAATCTCCAGAGCACCACGCAATGTAGGTTTGTGCTCCCAAAGCAGATCTCCAGGGCTGGATGTTCAGCCATCCTAGGATTCCTACTCCGTTTCTCTTCCTCATGCTGGTCAGCTGGGGTGGGGGGGAGGGCTCGGTCCCGCTGGATCATGGCTTTGGTATGTTACCCTGTTTTGTGAGGTCTGCTCTGTTCTCCAGGTATATGCAGTCTGGGGCAGCCTTCTTTCCTGTTGCTTTTGTAGGATTACTTGTATTAATTATATTTTTTTGTTAATAGTGGCTTTGGGAGGAGTTCTCTGTCTAACCTCTCACACCTCCATCTTTAATCCTTCCTTAGTCATTTATACTTCATTTTTATTCATGCATCACTCCTCATCAGTTCATAAAGCTCTTAACTTCTTAGTGATTACATAATAATCCATTGTGTATATGTACCACATTTTATTCTAATTAGCCCCTGTGAATAAACAGTAAGTTTTTAAAATGGGAAGGGTAAGTACTTGAACTTTTTTCTTCTTTCTCAGTTTTGGCTATTGTAGCTTTCCTGCATGTGTATATAAATTTTAGTATTAAATTATCAATCTCTGCAAAAATAAAAGCTTAGATTTTGATAGGGATTGTTTTGAATCTGTAGATCAATTTGGAGAGTAAAGAATCTAACAATATTAAACTTTCCAATCCACACATATGGCATGTCTTTCCATTTATTTATGTCTTTAAATATATTTTCAGTAATGTTTTATACTTTTCAGTCACAAGTCTTGAATTTCTTTTGCTACATTTATTAAGTATTTTAACCTGTTTGGTTTTACTGTAAATTAAATTTTCTTAATTTTCAGATTGTTCTTTGCTAGTGTGTGGAAATATAATTGGGTTTTGCAAATTTATCTTTTGTCTGCAACCTTGCTAAACTTATTTATTAGCTCTAATAGTTTTTCATTTGCATGTGAATTTTCTTATTAAAGTATCACTGATATACAATCTTATGAAGATTTCACATGAACAACATTTTGGTTTCAACATTCACCCATATTATCAAGTCCTCACCCCACCTATTGCAGTCACTGTCTATCAGAGTAGTAAGATGCTATAGAGTCAATACTTTTCTTCTCTGTGCTGTATCGCCTTCCTTGTGACCTACCTATATTGTGATTGAAAATTATAGTGCCCCTTAATCTCCTCCCGCCCCACTACACCCCCCCAGCACCTCCCCTTTGGTAATCACTAGTCCCTTCTCAGAGTTGGTGAGTCTGCTGCTTTGTTCCTTCAGTTTTTCTTTGTTTTCATACTCCACAAATGAGTGAAGTCATTTGGTACTTGTCTTTCTCTGCATGGCTTATTTCACTGAGCATAATACCCTCTAGCTCCATCCATGTTGTTATAAATGGTAGGATTTATTTTCTTTTTATGGTTGAATAATATTCCATTGTGTACATATACCACATCTTTATACATTCATCCACTGATGGACACTTGGGTTGCTTCCATATCTTGGCTTTTGTAAGTAGTGCTGTGATAAACATAGAGGTGCACGTGTCTTTTTGAATCAGGGATCTTGTTTTCTTTGGGCAAATTCCTAGGAGTGGAATTCCTGGGTCAAATGGTATTTCTATTTTTAGTTTTTTGAGGAACCTCAATATTGTTTTCCACACCAGTTGAACCAATTTACATTCCCATCAACAGTGTAAGAGGGTTCCCCTTTCTCCACATCCTCACCAACATTTGTTGTTTCTTGTTTTTTTGGATGTCGGCCATCCTTTTAGGACTTTCTAAATACAACATCATGTCATATTCAAACAGAGGTGGTTTTGCTTCTTCCTGTCCAATATGGATACCTTTTATTTCATTTTGCTGCACAATTGCAATGACTAGCACCTCTAGCACAACTTTGAAAAGAAATGGCAAAAATGGATTTCCTTGTCTTATTCCTTATCTTGGGGGAAAACTTTCAAGTCTTTCATCACAATGTATGATGTGAGCTGGGTTTTTCATGCATGCTCTTTATTGGGTTGACATTCCCTTTTATCATTAGTGTTTTATCACGAAAGTATATTGGACTTTGTCAAATACTTTTTCTGCATCTAAGGATGATTTTGTGGGTTTTGGCCATTATTCTGTTAATATAGCATATTAAAATATATGCTGAACTGAGCTTGCATTCCTGGGATAAACTTCCTTAGTCATGGTGCATAATCCTTTTTATAAGTGACTGGATTCAATCTGGTGGTCAATATTCATAATGATAGTGTATATTCATCAGGTTACTGGAATGAAATAGGCTTTAATCCTAGTATATGTCATACATGATGAGTTACTTCTCTCTTCCTGCTTACAAAATTCTCTCTGTGCCTTTGGCTGTCTATAGTTGGTTATTCTGTGTCTACATATGGTTTTTTTTCAAGTTTATCTTATGTGAAGTCTGTTGAGCTTCTCTGATGTGTAGATTAATGTTTTTCATTAATTTGGGAAGTTTCTGGCCATTGTTTCTTCAAATATATTTTCTGTTCTTTCTTCTCCTTCTGAAATACCATTTTGCATATGCTAGTATGTTTGATGGTATCCCACAGGTCTCTGAGAATCTATTTTTGTTCATACTTTTCTTTCTGTTCTCCAGACTAGATAATATCAACTGATATTTCTATGTTCACTTATTCTTCTGCCAGTTCAAATCTGCTGTTGAACCCCTCTAATGAATTTCTCATTTCAGTACTTTTCAATTCCAGAATTTCTATTTGTTTTTTAAAAATAATTTATACCCTTTTATTGAATTCTCTGTTTAGTGAGACATCATTTTCATACTTTCCATTAGGTCTTCAGATATCGCTTCCTTTAGTTTTTTAATATATTTAATATAGGTGATTTAAAGTCTTTGTATAGTAAATCTATTGTCTGGTCTTTCTCAAGGGCAGTTTTTATTGACTGCTTTTTCCTGTAAATGAGCCGTACTTCGTTTCTTTGAATCTCATAATTTTATGTTGAAAAACAGACACTTTAAATAATACAAAGTGACAACAATGGAAATCAAATTCCTCCCCTCCACAGAGTTATTATTGCTGGTTGCTTATTTATTGTTGTTTATTTTTTGCTGTTGCTTCTTATTTGCTCAGTGACTTTCCTTAACTAATTCTGTGAAGTCTGTATCCTTTTTCATGTGTAGTCACTAACAGTTTTGCTCACTTACCTTAGTGGTTAGCTAATGATTGCAGAGATTTCCTTAAACGCTTGGAATCAATTAAGTCTCCAGTCTCTGCCAAAGGGCCTGTGTGCACATTAAGTACACTTAACACACTAAATGTTAAGTGTACACCTTAACACTCTGGCAGGTAGTTTACAACTCTGCTTTGGCTGTCATTTCCTGCTTGTACAGACTTAAAGTCAGTCAGTTGTGAAAGCTTAGGGTTTTATCAGGTCTTTTCTGTGCATACACACAGCTCTGTCATGTTCACTGTCCTATGCATGTACATGAACTTCTGGATTTCCAGGAATATATCAAGAGCTTTTCAAAGCTTCATGTGGACATCTCATTCCCAAGATTTTCCTTTTATCTTTTTTGTTCAGCTTCTTGATTGCCCCAAATGTTACCTTCACCCTAAGCAACTGTGATGTTCAACAATTTTCTCTCTTTATGACAGATGCTCCTAAGGAAAGGCCATTCAAACTAGGTGATCTCTGAATCAGGGGAAATTAAGACAATACCCCTGAGTGGGATGTCCCAGAGAATTGTCAGAGAGATCAGATAATGATAATTCTTTGATAATGTAGGTTATCAACCTGGTCTTCCCCTTCCAGTAGCTAGTAGGATTTTCACCATGACTGCAAGACTGTTGCTTTTCAAGGCTCTCACTTAGTGGGTGAGAGGGAGGTGGACATAATGCAAGTTAAAAATGCCACAAAATTCACTGTGCTACCCAAGGTCAGCCATTTTTTTAAAACAAATGCTCCCTAGATGGCTGCAACCATTTGGTTAATTTTCAGAGCTCCAAAAAAGTTGATTTTGATGATTTGTTCTCTTTTTTTTTAAAGAGGGGAGGATTTTTAGAGTTTTTATGTCATCATTCAGGCTGATGTTACCCTTGTTTTCATTTTCAGTCAGTCTAGAATATTTCTAATTTCCCTTGAGACATTCTGTTTAACCCATTGATCATTACTATTTTCCAGGTGTCTGTGTTGTTTATGTCTAGTTTAATTCTACTGTGTTCAGAAATATACTTTGTACTATTTCAATTCTTTTTAAATCTGGGGTTTATTTTATGACCCAGAATGTGATCCATCTTGGTGAATATTCCATGTTCAAATTCTTTTACATCTTTGATGGTGGCGCTCTTTCACACCATGCCAGGGAAGTTCTAGTATCTCAGCCTTATTAAATATAAGTCACCACTGGTCCAAGTTCAGTCAAAAAATCAAGAAAGCTATTAAGCTGCCACCAGTTAAATCCAGTGTTATATTTCACCTTTCTTGGCCCAATTCATGTAGAAATATTCTCACACTTTCCTGGTGTCTGTAGATACATATTCGTATAGTCTTTCAATCCTTTTGATGGTATGTAAACTATTTCCTCCTTGGTCATTGGGTATACATGACCCTATGGAACATGCTGAAATTTTATCTTTAATTATTGGTCTACTGGCAAAGGACAGTGGTTGTAGTGGCTCTTGAAGAGAGTGAGAACTTCCTTTTAAGACATCTGCACCAAATGAAGTTATCACAAAGTTTTCAAGCAAAGACTGGCTAGTTTACTCAGAAAAAGAAAATCAACTACTTTTATGGAAGAATGCCCATAGTGACTTCAGAACTCAAGATTGTTGGTTTCATCTGGGCTAAACCAAATGTCCTCATTCCAAGCTTCAAGATCCTATTCGTTCCCAGTTGCTACAATCTGAATGTTTGTGTCCCCCCATAATTCATATATTGGTATCCTAGTGCCCAATATGATAGTATTAGGAGGTGAGGCCTTTGGAAGTGATTAGGTTCTGAGGGTGAAGCCCTCGTGTATAGGATTAGTGCTCCTATGAAAGAAACCCCACAGAGCCTTCCTAGCCACTTCCACCAAGAAGATACAAGAAGTCTGAAACCTGGAAGAGCATCCTCACCCAATCATGCTGGCACCCTGATCTCACACTTTCAGCCTTCAGAAGTGTGAGAAATAAACTTCTGTTGTTTAAAAGCTATACAGACTGTTATATGTTGTTATAGCAGCCTGAATGGACTGACTCCAATCACAGAAACTTGGTAGAACTAGGAATTCAACTGACACTGTAGTTCAGCAACATGCACGATTAAATTTTACCTTTTATTTCAGCACTATTAGCTCTATGGCAATAAGACATAGGAGGTTATTTTGTGACTATCAAGGCAGCTCTCTCATTCTTAGAACGTGACTTCAGCTGAAAGATTTGACCTTGTCATTTTATTTCTATAAACCCTCCAATGTATAGTAGAATATATCCCACACTAGTTCTTTTAGTCATCATTACAATAATGTTCAAGTGCAGCAGCCACTTGGGCTAATGTGAATTGTTTCAGTTGTTATTTCTTGACAATCAACTGCAAATGATAGCCTGATTATTTCTGATGATTGCACAGCATGGACTACAACCATCCCACTTCCCACTGCCAAGGATCTCAGCACTGCCTTTAAACCCAATGGCAAATCCCAAAACTCTACCTTTTCTGGTGTATCTCTGGTTAATCTCCTGATACTAGTACTATCCAGTACCAAAAATGGATTAGTTAGGGTCCACTAAGCACAAAGAACTGTTATTAGATTGACAGCTGACTTGTTAAGAGTAAGCTAAATGAGAATAAAATGAGTTACAACCTAAAATTGCCAATTTGGTGAAAATATCATTTAAGAACAAATTCAAACTAAATATAATTTCAGGCATACAACAATTAAGAGAATTTCTCATGAACAGTTCCTTAGTAAAAGAAATTCTAAAGGAGAAACTTCAAATAGAAAGAAAGTCATCACAGATGGAAGGTCTGTGATATGTGAAATGAATTATATTGAAGAAGGGATAAAAAATTCTAAACCTAAAAAAATAAATAAATAATTCTTATCTAAACAGGTAAACAAACACTGATTTTATAAAATAATATCATCATAAAGATGTTAAAAAAGTAGAACTAAGGTACATCAAAAAAACACGTAAGTCAGGAGGTTTTGATCTGAATTAAAGTAGTTTAGTGTCCCCATGTTGTTCTGGAAACATAAACATATTGAATAATTTTAGTATTTGACATGTTAAGTATAAATACTAACACATAAAAAGTAACCAGTAAGATATTGGCAATAGAGTATATACTTTCCAAAATAGCAGTGGGTAGAAACAATGAAAAAAATTCAAAAATTACAAAGAAAGCAGAGAAAAGAAACAAGAAAAATGAGGATAATAGATAACACAAAATAGATGATAGAATGAACTCAAGTATATTGGTAATTGCATGTATCAAGGTGTATAAAAGATTCAGTTAAAACTAAAGATTGACAGACTAGATGAAAAAACAAAGTCTAGTAATATTTGACTTACCAAAAACATGTCTAAAACCAAAAAATACAGTAAGATTAAAAAACTAAATGGACAGAGCTATACCAGGAAAATATTAACAATAATAAAACTGTTATCATTATATTAATATAAAAATAGGTTTCAAGGGAAAAATATTAACATAGAGAATCGTAACACAATTTGTCATATGTATATACTCACATATATGTATGTGACAAAATTGAGAGATCTACAAAAATAAGTAATTCTATATACACAGACTAAAAGTGAAGGGATGGAAAAAGATATTTCATGCAAACAACAGGGAGAAAAAAGCAGGTGTTGCAGTACTTCTATCAGACAAAATAGACTTCAAAACAAAGAAAGTAGCAAGAGATAAAGAAGGACATTACATAATTATAAAGGGGTCAGTCCAACAAGAAGATATAACCATTATAAATATATATGCGCCCAACACAGGAGCACCGGCACATGTGAAACAAATACTAACAGAATTAAAGGAGGAAATAGAGAGCAATGCATTCGTTTTAGGAGACTTCAACACATCACTCACTCCAAAGGACAGATCAACCGACAGAAAATAAGTAAAGACACAGAGGCACTGAACAACACACTAGAACAGATGGACCTAACAGACATCTACAGAACGCTACACCCAAAAGCAGCAGGATACACATTCTTCTCAAGTGCACATGAAACATTTTCCAGAATAGACCACATACTAGGCCACAAAAAGAACCTCAATAAATTAAAAAATATTGAAATTCTACCAACCAACTTCTCAGATCACAAAGGTATAAAACTAGAGTTAAATTTTAGAAAGAAAACAAAAAGGCTCACAAATACATGGAGACTTAACAACATTCTCCTAATTAACCAATAGGTTAACGACCAAATCAAAACAGAAATCAAAGAATATATGGAGACTAATGACAACAACAACACAAAACCACAACTTCTATGGGACAGTTCTAAGAGGAAAGTATATTGCAATCCAGGGTTATTTAAAGAAGGAAGAGCATTTCCAAATGAATAGTCTAAAGACACAATTAAGGAAATTGGAAAAAGAAGAACAAATGAGGCCCAAAGTCACCAGACGGAGGGACATAATAAAGATCAGAGAAGAAATAAATAAAATTGAGAAGAATAAAACAATAGAAAAAAATCAATGAAACCAAGAGCTGGTTCTTTGAAAAAATAAACAAAACAGATAAACCCCTAGCCAGACTCATTAAGAGAAAAAGAGAATCTACACACATATAAACAGAAAATAACGATGGACCCCACAGAAATACAAAGAATTATAAGAGAATATGAGAATCTATATGC
This sequence comes from Phataginus tricuspis, assembly GCA_029783875.1. Lineage (NCBI taxonomy): Eukaryota > Metazoa > Chordata > Mammalia > Pholidota > Manidae > Phataginus > Phataginus tricuspis. The sequence continues at coordinate 41,392,723 of JAQQAC010002837.1, forward strand.
TAACAAGCTGGAAAACCTAGAAGAAATGGACAACTTCTTAGAAAAATACAACCTCCCAAGACTGACCAAGCAAGAAACAGAAAAACTAAACAGACCAATCACCAGCAACAAAATTGAATCGGTAATCAAAAAACGACCCAAGAACAAAACCCCCAGACAAAATGGAATCACCTCTGAATTCTACCAGACATATACAGAAGAAATAACACCCATTCTCCTTAAAGATTTTCAAAAAATAAAAGAGGAAGGAATACTTCCAAATGCATTCTATGAAGCCAGCGTCACTCTAATACCAAAACCGGGCAAAGACCTTACCAAAAAAGAAAATTATAGACCAATATCCCTGATGAACATAGATGCAAAAATACTCAACAAAATATTAGCAAACCGAATTTAAAAATACATCGAGAGGATCATACACCATGATCAAGTGGGATTGACCCCAGGGATGCAAGTATGGTACAACATTCCAAAATCCATCAACATAATCCACCACATCAACAAAAAGAAGAACAAAACCCATATGATCACTCCATAGATGCTGAAAAAGCATTTGACAAAATTCAGCATCCATTCATGATTAAAACTCTCAACAAAATGGGTATAGATGGCAAGTACCTCAACATCATAAAGGCCATATATGACAAACCCACAGCCAACATCATACTTAACAGCGAGAGGCTGAAAGCTTTTTATCTAAGATCAGGAACAAGACAGGGATGCCCACTCTCTCCACTGTTATTCAACATAGTACTGGAGGTCCTAGCCACAGCAATCAGACAAAACAAAGACATACAAGGTATCCACATTGGTAAAGAAGAAGTCAAATTGTCACTCTGCAGATGACATGATATTGTACATAAAAAACCCTAAAGACTCCCCTCCAAAACTACTAAAACTAATATCTGATTGCAGCAAAGTTGCGGGATACAAAATTAACACACAGAAATCTGTTGCTTTCCTATACACTAACGATGAACTAACAGAAAGAGAAATCAGAAAAACAATTCCATTCACAATTTCATCAAAAAGAATAAAATACCTAGGAATAAACCTAATGAAAGAAGTGAAAGGCCTGTACTCTGAAAACTACAAGACAATCCTAGGAGAAATTAAAGAGGACACTAACAAATGGAAATGCATCCCATGCTCTTGGCTAGGAAGAATAAATATTGTCAAAATGGCTATACTACCTAAAGCAATCTACAGATTCAATGCAATCCCTATCAAAATACCAACAGCTTTCTTCAATGAACTGGAACAAATAATTCTAAAATTAATATGGAACCACAAAAGACCCCAAATAGCGAAAGCAATCCTGAGAAGGAGGAATAAAACAAGGGGAATTACGCTCCCTGACTTCAAGCTCTACTACAAAGCAACAGTAATCAAGATAATTTGGTATTGGCACAAAAACAGACCCACAGACCAGTGGAATAGAATAGAAAATCCAAACATTAACCCAAATATATACAGTCAATTAATATTTGATAAAGGAGCCTCGGATATACAATGGGGAGATGACAGCCTCTTCAGCAGCTGGTGTTGGAAAAACTGGACAGCTACATGTAAGAGAATGAAACTGGACTACTGTCTAACCCCATACACAAAAGTAAACTTAAAATGAATCAAAGACCTGAATGTAAGTCATGAAACCATAAAACTCTTAGAAAAAAACATAGGCAAAAATCTCTTGGACATAAACATGAGTGACTTCTTCATGAACATATCTCCCCGGGCAAGGGAAACAAAAGCAAAAATGAACAAGTGGGAGTATGTCAAGCTGAAAAGCTTCTGTACAGCAAAGGGCACCATCAGTAGAACAAAAAGACATCCTACAGTATGGGAGAATATATTCATAAATGACGTATCTGATAAGGGGTTGACATCCAAAATATATAAAGAACTCACACACCTCAACAAACAAAAAGCAAATAATCCAATTAAGAGATGGGCAGAGGACATGAATAGACACTTCTCCAAAGAAGAAATTCAGATGGCCAACAGGCACATGAAAAGATGCTCCACATCACTAATCATCAGAGAAATGCAGATTAAAACCACAATGAGATATCATCTCACACCAGTGAGGATGGCCAACATCCAAAACACAAACAACAAATGTTAGCGAGGATGTGGAGAAAAGGGAACCCTCCTACACTGATGGTGGGAATGCAAATTAGTTCAACCGTTGTGGAAAGCAGTATGGAGGTTCCTCAAAAAACTCAAAATAGAAATACCATTCGACCCCGGAATCCCACTCCTAGGAATTTACCCTAAGAATGCAGCCGCCCATTTTGAAAAAGACAGGTGCACACCTATGTTTATCGCAGCACTACTTACAAGAGCCAAGAAATGAAAGCAACCTAAGTGTCCATCAGTAGATGAATGGATAAAGATGTTGTACATATACACAATGGAATATTATTCAGCCATAAGAAGAAAACAAATCCTACCATTTGCAACAACATGGATGGAGCTAGGGGGTATTATGCTCAGTGAAATAAGCCAAGCCGAAAAAGACAAGTATCAAATGATTTCACTCATATGTGGAGTATAAGAACAAAGAGAAAAACTGAAGGAACAAAACAGCAGCAGACTCACAGAACCCAAGAACAATTAATAGTTACCAAAGGGAAAGGGCCTCGGGAAGATGGGTGGGAAGGGAGGGATAAGAGGGAAAGGGGGCATTACGATTAGCAGATGTAATGTTGGGGGGGCACGGGGAGGGCTGTACAACTCTGAGAAGAGAGGTAGTGATTCTATAGCATCTCACTATGCTGATGGACAGCGACTGTAATGGGGTTGGTGTTGGGGACCTGATGAAGGGGGTAGTTTAATAACCATAATACTGCACGTGTAATTGTAGATTAATGATACCAAAATAAATTATTTAAAAAAATAAGTAATTCTACCAAGAATAGTGGGAGACTTTTTTCTTCTTCATTATAAAATAAATCACAGATAAAGAGTAACACATGGATATACAGCTTATTAAGTTACTATAAGATTTTGAGAGTTCCAAAATGCTGACATTCTAATTCTAACATTTCTTTATTAGTTGAAATACTTCATTATAGTGATGCTTCTGCTTGTCTATTATTTGGTTACTAAATGATATAGTTCATGTAGGAAAGCAGGATAAGTCTTGATCTTTCTCTTTGTCAGTTTTCAAGTATCAGATTTATTTAATATCATTTTCTGAATGTGACCAATATTTTTTATGACTATGAACTCACAGATTCTGAGCTTCAATCTACTGTGATTATGATCCTTAATGAATTTCAATTTGTCCCATGTCTGGCCAGTGAGAACCTCTTCAAGTTTGGGCCTGTGTTCTTTTGATTTAATCCTAGTAGTTTTTGATAGCTTTCTTGCTATCTAGCATGACAAGATGTTCAGGCTCATCTTGCACAATTTCTAGGATAAACCATTTTTCTATGAAGCAATGATTCTTCAGATGGCAAATGTTAATTCTATACTACTATCTGGGAATGCAAGTGCTAGGGTTGTTACTTATTACTTTGCTCATTTTCTACTTTTAAGTGGATAGAGCTAATACATATATGTATATATATACATACGCACACATAAAAACAGACACATGAATATGACATTTCACCAGTTCATACTACTACTTCCAATTCAAATTTAATACTACAGTGTTTATATAAGACATTTCTATCTTCTATATTATCTATTTCCCCTCTTTCATACTGAGAATCCTGGTTCTTAAAGATATGGGGTATAATAACAATAATGGGAGATTCTAACATACTCTTGCCAGTAACTGATAGATCATACATATTTTTTAATACAGTAATATAGAATATATGAATATAACAAGTTTGATTTAATGGGAATACTTAAAACATTGCATCTCATCAAAGAATGTATCAATTAGGGTCTCAACAGGAAACACATGGCACACTTGAAAAAGATAATTGAATGAGGACTTACTTATAAGATGTAGGTATAGGGAATGCAAAAGGGATAGTTCATTAACCCCCATGTTTAATAGTAGCCAAGCTATCACCACCTCAGAGAGAAAAGGGAAGGGAAGTTATCATTACTTGGAAGGAAAAAATTGTACATAAATAGCTGTCTTGAAAAGAATAATGGCCCTTAGTCGAGAGAGACAACCAGCTCACCTTGCAGAAAGTAATCCCCTCTCAGGGGAATAATTACCCTGACCTTAGTCTTATCCCTCCCTCTCTCCTGTGAAGGATCTTTCACCTGGATTACTTACTGCAATAACCTTGTAACTGATGTCCATGCTTCCTTTTTGCTCTCCTTCAGTATATTCTCAGCATAGAAGCCAAAATGATCCTGTTGAAAAACAGTGGAGAGGAATCTGGGAAGGTGGCACTGAAGGAAGCACCAGGAATCTGTCTCCCCAGCTAGACAACAGTTGCATTGTCAGAACCCATCTGATGCAGCTGTTTTAAAACTGGAGTCTGCTGAAGGCTTGTAACTTCCTTGGACTTGGAAAGTAAACTGTGGTTAATTTCAATTTCAGCTCTTAGCACAGTAGCAACTACCTTTCCCCATAAGGCACCCCCAGACACATGGCAGGCAGCTGTGCATGTGTTCTTGGATCAGTTTGCCCACAGCTTGTGGGAACTAGGGTAGGTAAAAAGAACCCTGTCCTCCAAATATTAGGGATCTGTTTTGTGATTGCTGCTTCTGATCACAAAGTTACAGAAAAAGAGGCAAGTAGCCATTGTTACATTGCCACCCAGTTATAGAAGCCCTTCCCCCTCCAGCTGATGTGATTTCCAGAGATTTAAAGGTCCAGTGTCCTTTTCTTCCACCCTTCATTTTTTGCTTTTCCCCTTTTAGCAGCCAGACATTAAAGATGAGGACATTCAAAAACAACTGCATAAAATTACAACTGGGGAAAATTACAAAGTGACTGTGCATGCCTAGGGAAAGGCTCAGAAAAGACCTAAGAAGACATTTAAGTTTACATGTCAAGCTGATCCTTGGCACAGAAACCAACAATCAAAACAAGCTAGCAAATAAACAAAATAACATAAAACAAGAAACCCTAGGTAAGAGAGAGAATCTGATTTCCAGAGTTACCACATTAGCAGATTGAAATGTCTGAAATTCAACAAGAAAATCATAAGGTGTATGAAGAAACAGGAAAGTATGGAAAGAAAGAAGTAAGAGGGAAAAAAATCAACAGAATCTGTCCCTGGAAAAGACTTACAGCAGCTATATTAGACAAAGATTTTGAAACACCTTTCTTAAAAATGCTTTAAGAACTAAAAGAAGATATGGAGAGTCAAGAAAGTGATATATGAACAAAAATAATGGAAATATCCATAAACAGATAAAAATCTAAAAAGAAACTAAAAAGAAATTATGGACCAAAAAAGTACAATAACTGAAATGAAAAATTCACTAGAGGGATTCAAATGCATATTTGATTGAGCAGGCAGAAGAAAGAATCTGTGAACTTAAAAACAGGACAATGGAAATTACCAAGGCTGAGGAATAGAAAGAAAAATATATTCAAGAAAAATGAACAGAGCCTAAGGAACCTTCTTGTTGGATGCCAACAAGAAGATGAACATACTCATTGTGGGAGTCTCAAAAAGAGAAGAGAGAAAGAGGGACATAGAATACCTGAAGAGTTAATGGTTTAAACTTCCCAAATTTGAGGAAAGACCTGAATATAAACATCCAAGAAGCTAAACAAACTCTAAGTAAGATGAACTCAAAGAGACCCATACCAGCACACATTATAATCAAACTTTCAAAAGACAGAGTGAATACTGAGAGCAAGAGGTAAGCAAATCATAACATATGAGAGATACTCCATTAGATGGTCAGCAGGCGCCTCATCAGAGACTTTGGAGGCCAGAAGGCAGTGGGTCAATATTTTCAGTGTTAAAAGAAAAAAAATAAAAAATGCTTTATCTGACAAAATTGTCCTTCAAAAGTGAGGAAGAAATCAAAACATTCCCAGGTAAACAAAAGCTGAGGGAGCTGTTGACCACTAGACCTGTCCTGCAAGAAATGCTCAAAGAAGTCCTACAGGATGACATGAAAGTAGACAGTAACTTGAAACTGTAAGGAGAAAAAAAGATCTCAGTAAGGGTAAATACATGGGTAATTATAAAAACTAATATTATTGCAACAATAGTTTATAACTTTATTTTTTGTTTTACACATGATTTAAGAGACTAACATATTTAAAGATAAACCAGTTATTAATATACAATGTAGTATTACTGTAACTTTGGTTTATATCTCTAAATTTTGTTTTCTACATTATTTAGGAAATCAATGGATTTAAAAGAATTATTAGTTATGTTTTGTGGCACACAATGTATAAAGATGGAGTTTTGTGATATCAACAACTAAAAGGGTTGCGGATCGAGAGTTAAAAACTCCCTTAGCAGAGTTTTCATACATTATTGATGTTAAATTGCTATAAATTAAAATCAGAATGTTTTAACTTTCAGATGTTAAATGTAATCCCCATGGTAGCCACAAAGAAAATAGCTACAGAATATACACAAAAAGAAATTAAGAATAAAATTTAACACTGAACTACAGAAAGTCAACTAAGCACTAAAGAAGCTAGTAATACAGGAAATTAAGGACAAAAAAGTTATAGGACATGTAGAAAACAAATAGCACAATGACAGAAGTCAATCTTTATTAATAATTACTTTAAATGTAAATGAATAAAACTACAATAAAAAAAGAGAGATTGGCAGAATGAATTAAAAACACATGACCCAAGTACATGCTATTTACAAGAGATTCACTTGAGATTCAAAGACACAAACAGTGGAAGTGAAAGTATGGAAAAAGATAGAGCACAAGTGCCTATACTAATATCAGCTAAAATAGAGTTTAAATAAAAAAAGTAACAAGAGACAAGGAACGTAACAATAAAAGGCTTAATACAGCAATAAAATATGATAATTATAAACATTTATGCACCTAATAACATATCACCAAAATATATGAAGTAAAAGCTGACAGAATCAAAGGGAGAAATATACATGCATACAATGATAGATGGAGACTTTAATACCTGTCTCAAATAATGACAGAACAATCAGACAGAAGATAAATAAGGAAACAGAGGACATAACCAACACAATAAACCAGCTAGATCTAACAGACATTTACAGAACACTTCATATATCAATGAAAGCATACCCATTCTTCTCAAGTGCACATGAAATTTCTTCCAATGTAGGCTGTATGTTAAGCCACAAATTTCATCTCAAGAGACTTTAAAAGCTAAATATAATACAAAGTATCTTTTCTCACCAAAGCACAAGGTTAGTAATCAATAACAAAAAAATTGGAAAATTCACAAAACTGGAAATTAAACATTATTTTAAACAACCAATGGATCAAAGGAAAATTAGAAAATACTTAGAGAGAAAATGAAAATGAAAACACAATATACCAAAACTTATGGGGCCCAGAAAGTGTAGTGCTAAGCAGGAAATTTATAGCAACAAATGCTTACATTAAAACACTAAGAAAGTCTGGAATCAACAACCTAACTTTAAAACTTAAGGAAGTATAATAAGAACAAACTTAACCCAAAGCTAGAAGAGATGGAAATAATAAAGAGCAGAGAAAAATAAAATAGAAAATCAAAAACCAATAAAGAAATCAATGAAAACAAAGCTTGGTTCTTTGAAAAGACGGATAAAATTGACAAACTTTTAGGTAGTTGGTCTAAGAAAAAAGATTCAAATTACTAAAATTGAATTGAAAGTGTGGACAATTATTACTGAGTCCACAGAAATAAGAAGGATTATTAGAGAGTTCTATGAACAATTGTGTCCAAAATTTGGATAACGTAGATGAACTGTGGCCAAATTCCTATAAACACAAAATCTGCCAAGATTAATTCAGGAAGAAATACAAAATATAAATAGATCTATAGCTAATAAAGAGATTGAATACATAATAAAAAGTCTCTCAACAGAAAATTTCTGGTACCAATGGCTTCACTGGTAAATTCTACTAAACATTTAAAGAAGAACTAATACCAATCCTTTTGTACATAAAATGACACTAATCACAGAGTAAAAAAGCAATCCACAGACTGAGAGAAAATATTTGCAAATCATATATCCGAATAAGTATTAATATCAAGGACACATGGAGAACTCCTAAAACTCAACAACAAAGAAACAACTGAATTCAAAAATGGGCAAAACACTTGAATAGATATTTCTCCAAAGAAGACATATGAATGGCCAATAAGCACATGAAAAATCTCAACATCACTGATCATAAGGGGAATGCAAATCAAAACCACAATGAGATACTACATCATACCCATAAGATGGCCAATACCAACAAAACAGAAACCAACAAGTGCTGACAAGGATGTGGAGAAATTGGAACCCTTATGCACTGTTGGTGGGAATGTAAAATGGCAAAACTGCTGTAGAAAACAGTATAAAGTTTCCTCAAAAAATTAAAATTAAATGAGCCAGCAATTGTACTCCTGGGTATACACCCAAAAGAATTGAAAGCAGGATCTTAAATAGGTATCTGTACACTCATGTTCATGGCAGCATTATTCACAATAGCCAAGATACAGAAACAACCTAAATATCTACCAACAGAGGAATGGATAAAGAAAAAGTGTTATATACATACAATGGAATATTATTCAGCCTTAAAAAGGAAGGAAACATTGCAATATATTTCAACATGGATGAAACTTAGAGTAAGTTAAATAAGCCAATCACAAACAGAGAAATACTATGTGATTCCACTTATATGAGGTACTTAATCAAAATCATAAAGACAGAAAGTATAATGGTTGTTGCCAGGAGCTAGGTAGAGGGGAGAATAGGGAGTTACTGTTTAACAAGTATATAGTTCAGTTTTACTAGATGAAAAGAGTTATGGGAATGGATGGTAATATAAGCTGTACAACAATGTGATTATATTTAATACCATTAAATTGTACACTTAAAAATGGTTGTGGCTTAAATAAGTTATTATATAAATATTATATTATATTATAAATATTATTTATATTACTATTTTATATTTGTATTTATTTTTATACTTCATTTTTAATTTAAATTTAATTTAATTCAATTTGTTAAAATTTTTATTGAACCTAGTTTTTATCTTTTTATTTAACTTTAAAATTTTTATATTTGTATTATATATTTATAAATATAAATAATTATACAAATATAAAAATAAATATAAATATATATTTATATAAAAATTATACATAATTTATAAATTAAAATGCAATTTTAAATTAATTTTTTAAATGATTAATACAGTAAGTATGTGTGTTTTACCACAATAAAAACAAAACCATAAGGTAAATCTGTTTATTCATCAGTTCAATATCCATCAGTAATTTCCATCTCATTCACAATAAAAGTCAAAGTCTTTATTATGACCTACAAGGTCCTTCATGATCTGAGCCCCCTCTCTTCATCACTCCAACCTCATCTTACTGTCTACCTCTTCCATATTGTTCCTGCCACTCTGGCATCAGGCCCTCTACACCTGATATTCCACCCATTAGAATGTACTTCTTGCTGATAGCAGGTTGGCTCCTTTCTCCACCTCCCTCAGGTAAGTTCCTCCTTGGCCCCCTTACCTAAAATTGCAACAGCCCCTACAACACACTTCTTATACCCATTTTCTACTTTACTTTTATATATAATAATTATTAATATGCAACATATTTTGATTTATCTTTATCTTATTAATTGCCTTTATCTTCAGTCAGAATGTAAACTCCATGAAGACAGGGACTTTTGTCTGAGTATTCCAATGTCTCACACAGAGTAAGAGATCAACAGATATTCGTTGGGTTAATGAATGAGACAATATGGTTTAGGAAGTAATGAACAATTTACATTTTGCATAATTTAAAAAATGTTCTATATACTTTCACCAGTTTGTGTAATGTTTTTCTGAACTGTTTATAGTTATTAAACACTACCCTAGTCTTGCTAATTATAACTTAGAACTCTGCCTATTACATTAGATGTTCTCTTCTTTTCCATGCCATAAATGGGGATAAATGAACTTGGGAGGCAAAGAACTAAAGCATATAGAATACACAGGCATAGGCAGACCTGGATTCATACCCCAGTTACTCTACTTTATAGCTTAGTAACCTCTATGTCTCCTCATTGCAGAGACAGTATGAAATAGTGGAAAAAATTCATCACCTAAGGGATCTGAGAGTCTTGGATTCCAAAGTAGTTGTGGCTTTGGGCAAGTTATTTAATGTCATTCAGTCACATTTCCTCATCTATAAAGTGAGAATAATATCTCCTTCATAGAGTTCTTGTACAAAGTACAGTAAAGGGGGGATTCTGGGAAGATGGCGGCATGAGCAGGGCGGTGGAAATCCCCTCCCAAAACCATATATATTTATGAAAATACAACAAATACAACTATTCCTAAAAGAGAGACCAGAAGATACAGTACAACAGCCAGGCTACAGCTACATCTGCAAGGACTCAGCACCTCATGAAGCGGGTAAGATACAAAGCCATGACCCGGTGGGACCCGGGCACTCCCCCACCCCAGCTCACTGATGGGAGGAAAAGAATCAGAGTGGGGAGGGAGTGGAAGCACAGGACTGCTAAATAAATAGTCCTGGTGATCTGCATCAGGAGCAGAGACACACATTGTATGGTGTATTGGAGATCAGAGAAACGGAAGGGCAGGATCCGAGATGTAGACTGTGAGTGGGGCCCCACAGCTGACTCCCCTGGGACCAAAGAAAAGTGGACGCTTTTTTAAGTCTTAAAGAGACAAGGGCCCAATAGTGGAACAAAATCGTCCCAGAGCACTCAGCACAGCAGGCTGGGAATCTTGAGGAATTTTGGGCCCCCTAACCAGCTTCCGGGTAAAGCAACCCCACCGAAGACCCTCACAGCAATAAGCAGCCTGCCATTTGTCCCTCCCGGCCAGCACTGCAAAAGGTCTTGAGGATCTGCCACAGCTGTGGGTCAGTGGGGGAGCGGCCCGGCCCACAGCAACCACACAGAATCTCCTCCTGGCAGGCACGCAGCTAATTGGGAAGAGCTGTTGAAGCCAGAGCAAGGTCTGGAAGGCACCAAGCAGCGCAGAACACACCCGATGTGGCTGAAAACCCCCACAGAAATCTAGGCTAGCCTGAGGGTGGCCCCGCACACAACAGCTCAGGGGATAATCCCTGAGACTGCCTCCCAGTGTGCGGGTAACCAGCACAGGCTGTGGAGAAGGGCAAGGAAAACAAAAAGCAGGAAGGGACTTTGTTCTCCCAGCTGACACATGTGGCACCTGCCTGTGACCACTTCTATGGCCATGAAAAGACAGAAGAATATGGTCCAGTCAAATATCACCCAGACAACCCCAGAGAGAGGGCCAGGTGGGGTAGATTTAAACAATCTTCCTGAAAAAGAATTCAGAATAAAAGCATTAACCATGCTGATGGACCTACAGAGAAATATGCAAGAGCTAAGGGAAGAAGTCAGGAGAGACATTATAGAAATGAAACAATCGACTGATGGACTCAAGAGCAGATGGGATGAGGTGCAAGAGACTGTTAATGTAATAGAAATCAGAGAACAGGAGTACAGAGAAGCTGAGGCAGAGAGAGATAAAAGGATCTCTAGGAATGAAAGAATATTAAGAGAACTGTGTGACCAATCCAAATGGAACAATATTCGCATTATAGGAGTACCAGAAGAAGAAGAGAGAGAAAAAGGGATAGAAAGTGTCTTTGGAAACATAATTGAGGAAAACTTCCCCAAGCTGGGAAAGGAAATACTTTCTCAGACCATGGAAGCACACAGATCTCCCAACATGAGGGACCCAAGGAAGACAACACCAAGACATACAATAATTAAAATGGCAAAGATCAAAGACAAGGACAGAGTATTAAAGGCAGCCAGAGAGAGAAAAAAGATCACCTACAAAGGAAAACCCATCAGGAAATCATCAAACTTATCAACAGAAACCTTACAGGCCAGAAGAGAATGGCATGATATATTTAATGCAATGAAACAGAAGGGCCTTGAACCAGGAATACTGTATACAGCACAATTATCATTTAAATTTTAGGGAGAGATTAAACAATTCCCAGACAAGCAAAAGTTGAGGGAATTTGCCTCCAACAAACCACCTCTACAGGACATATTAAAGGGACTGCTCTAGATGGAAGCACTCCTAAGGCTAAAAATATGTCACTAGAGAAAAAAAATCATAGCAAAGACAGCAGACCATCCAAATACTAACTAAAGGCAAAAAATAAAATCAACTGTCCACAAAAACACTCAAAGGAAACATAAAAGAGTACAGAAAAAAACACCTAGCATATAAAGAATGGAGAAGGAAGAATAAGAAAGGAGAGAAATAAAGAATCATCAGACTGTGTTTATAATAGCTAAACAAGAGAGTTAAGTTAGACTGTTAGATAGTAAAGAAGCTACCCTTAAACCTTTGGCAACCCCGAATCTAAAGCTGGCAATGGCAATAAGTACATATCTATCAATAATCACCCTAAATGTAAATGAACTGAATGCACCAATCAAAAGACAAAGAGTAATAGAATGGATAAAAAAGCAAGACCCATCTATATGCTGCTTACAAGAGACCCACCTAAAACCCAAAGATATACACAGATTAAAGGTGAAATGATGGAAAAAGATATTTCTTGCAAACAACAGGGAGAAAAAAGCAGGTGTTGCAGTACTTCTATCAGACAAAATAGACTTCAAAACAAAGAAAGTAGCAAGAGATAAAAAATGACATTACATAATGATAAAGGGGTCAGTCCAACAAGAAGATATAACCATTATAAATATATATGCACCCACAACAGGAGCGCCGACATATGTGAAACAAATACTAAAAGAATTAAAGGAGGAAATAAAAAGAAATGCATTCACTTTAGGAGACTTCAACACACCACTCACTCCAAAGGACAGATCAACCAGACAGAAAATAAGTAAAGACACAGAGGCACTGAACAACACACTAGAACAGATGGACCTAACAGACATCTACAGAACGCTACACCCAAAAGCAGCAGGATACACATTCTTCTCAAGTGCACATGTAACATTTTCCAGAATAGACCACATACTAGGCCACAAAAAGAACCTCAGTAAATTAAAAAATATTGAAATTCTACCAACCAACTTCTCAGATCAAAAAGGAATAAAACTAGAAAAAACTGTACAAAGAAAACAAAAAGGATCACAAATACATGGAGGCTTAACAACATGCTCCTAAATAATCAATGGATCAATGACCAAATTAAAACAGATCAAACAATATATGGAGACAAATGACAACAACAGCACAAACCCCAATTTCTGTGGGACACAACACAGGCAGTTCTAAGAGGAAAGTATATTGCAATCCAGGCCTAATTAAAGAAGGAAGAACAATCCCAAATGAATAGTCTAAAGTCACAATTATTGAAATTGGAAAAAGGAGAACAAATGAGGCCTAAAATCACCAGAAGGAGGGACATAATAAAGATTAGACAAGAAATAAATAAAATTGAGAAGAATAAAACAATAGAAAAAATCAATGAAACCAAGAGCTGGTTCTTTGAAAAAATAAACAAAATAGATAAACCCCTAGCCAGGCTTATTAAGAGAAAAAGAGAATCTACACACATAAACAGAATCAGAAATGAGAAAGGAACATTCACGACGGACCCCACAGAAATACAAAGAATTGTTAGAGAATGCAATGAAAATCTATATGCTAACAAGGTGCAGAACCTAGAAAAACTGGACAACTTAATAGAAAAATACAACCTTCCAAGACTGACCAAGGAAGAAAAAAAACCTAAACAGACCAATTACCAGCAACGAAATTTAATCGGTAATCAGAAAACTACACAAGAACAAAACCCCCAGGCCAGATATAAATAGAGAAGAAATAATACCCATTCTCCTTAAAGTTTTCCAAAAAATAGAAGAGGAGGGAATACTTCCAAACTCATTCTATGAAGCCAGCATCACTCTAATACCAAAATCAGGCAAAGACCCCACCAAAAAAGAAAATTACAGACCAATATCCCTGATGAACATAGATGCAAAAATACTCAACAAAATATTAGCAAACCGAATTTAAAAATACATCAAGAGGATCATACACCATGATCAAGTGGGATTCATCTCAGGGATGTAAGGATGGTACAACACTCGAAAATCCATCAACATCATCCACCACATCAACAAAAAGAAGAACAAAAACCACATGATCATCTCCGTAGATGCTGAAAAAGCATTTAACAAATTCAACATCTTTTTATGATAAAAACTCTCAACAAAACTGGTATAGAGGACAAATACCTCAACATAATAAAAGCCATATATGACAAACCCACAGCCAACATCATACTTAACAGCGAGAAGCTGAAAGCTTTTCATCTAAGATTGGGAACAAGACAGGGATGCCCACTCTCTCCACTGTTATTCAACATAGTATTGGAGGTCCTAGCCCCAGCAACCAGAAAAAACAAAGAAATAAAAGGCATCCAGATTGACAAGGAAGAAATTTAACTGTTCCTGTTTTCAGGTGACATGATATTGTACATAAAAACCCTAAAGACTCCACTCCAAAACTACTAGAACTAATATCTGAATTCAGTCCAGCTGCAGGATACAAAATTAATACACAGAAATCTGTTTCTTTCCTATACACTAATGATGGGCTAACAAAGAGAAATCAGGATAACAATCCCATTCACAATTGCATCTAAAAGAATAAAATACCTAGGAATAAACCTAATGAAGGAAGTGAAAGACCCATACCCTGAAAACTACAAGACACTCCTAAGAGAAATTAAAGAGAACACTAACAAATGGAAATTCATCCCATGCTCTTGGCTAGGAAGAATAAATATTGTCAAAATGGCTATACTACCTAAAGCAATCTACAGATTCAATGCAATCCCTATCAAAATACCAACAACATTCTTCAATGAACTGGAACAAATAGTTCTAAAATTCATATGGAACCACAAAAGACCCCAAATAGCCAAAGCAATCCTGAGGAGGAAGAATAAAACAGGGGGAATTACGCTCCCAGACTTCAAGCTCTACTACAAAGCCACAGTAATCAAGATAATCTGGTACTGGCACAAGAACAGACCCACAGACCAGTGGAACAGAATAGAGAGTCCAGACATTAACCCAAACATATATGGTCAATTAATATAGGATAAAGGAGTCATGGATATAGAATGGGGAAATGACGGCCTCTTCAACAGCTGGTGTTGGCAAAACTGGACAGCTACATGTAAGAGAATTAAACTGGATTACTGTCTAACCCCATGCACAAAAGTAAATTCAAAATGGATCAAAGACATGAATGTAAGTCATGAAACCATAAAACTCTTAGAAAAAACCATAGGCAAAAATCTCTTGGACATAAACATGAGCGACTTCTTCATGAACATATCTCCCCGGGCAAGGGAAATAAAAGCAAAAATGAACAAGTGGGACTATATCAAGCTGAAAAGCTTCTGTACAGCAAAGGACACCATCAGTAGAACAAAAAGACATCCTACAGTGGGAGAATATTCATAAATGACATATTCGATAAGGGTTGACAGCCAAAATATATAAAGAACTCACGCACCTCAACAAACAAAAAGCAAATAATCCAATTAAAAAATGGGCAGAGGATCTGAATAGACACTTCTCCAAAGCAGAAATTCAGATGGCCAACAGGCACATGAAAAGATGCTCCACATCGCTAATCATCAGAGAAATGCAAATTAAAACCGCAATGAGATATCACCTCACACCAGTAAGGATGGCCAACATCCAAAACATAAACAATAACAAATGTTGGTGAGGATGTGGAGAAAAGGGAACCCTCCTACACTGCTGGTGGGAATGCAAATTAGTTCAACCATTGTGGAAAGCAGTATGGAGGTTCCTCAAAAAACTCAAAATAGAAGTACCATTTGACCCAGGAATCCCACTCCTAGGAATTTACCCTAAGAATACAGCAGCCCAGTTTGAAAAAGACATATGCACCCCTATGTTTATCAGAGCACTGTTTACAATAGTGAAGAAATGGAAGCAACCTAAGTGTCCATCAGTAGATGAATGGATAAAGAAGATGTGGTACATATACAGAATGGAATATTATTCGGCCATAAGAAGAAAACAAATACAGACATTTGCAACAACATGGATGGAGCTAGAGAGTATTATGCTCAGTGAAATAAGCCAAGCGGAAAAAGACAAGTATCAAATGATTTCACTCATATGTGGAGTATAAGAACAAAGAAAAAACTGAAGGAACAAAACAGCAGCAGACTCACAGAACCCAAGAATGGACTAACAGTTACCAAAGGGAAAGGGACTGGGTAGGATGGGTGGGAAGGGATGGACAAGGGGGGAAAAGGGACATTACGATTAGCAAACATAATGTAGGCAGGGGGCAGGGGTCGGCTGTACAACTCAGAGAAGACACGTAGTGATTCTATAGCATGTCACTACGCTGATGGACAGTGACTGTAATGGGATATGTGAGGGGGACTTGATGAAGTGGGGTGTTTAGTAACCATAATGCTGCACATGTAATTGTAGATTAATGATATCAAAATAAACAAAATAAAAAAATGAAAAAATACAGTAAAGCACCTGACACAGAAGGTAGCCAGTAGATGTTCATTTCTGTTATGAATAAAGGATACTATTAATTTTCTACCCAAGATAACTTTCTTCATTGGTAAAAAGGCACTACTCTAGAAGTAATTTTTTTCATGACTACTACCCTCTTAAGAAGTCTAAGGTGATTGTTTCCATATTACTGATAAGTCATATCACTAGAGAGTAATAAGAATATTCCTATTAGCAAGATTTTACCTACATATATACATTCCTAAGGCAACAGCAAGCACTGCTAGCTTACAACATTCCTTCTGCATCCACTTTCTGTTTTCTATTACAGGTGGAATCTCATTTTAATGAATACCATTTTAAACATCTGTTTCTACATAGTGAGGCTATTTAGCAGATGGGCTACAGGAACTGTGCCTTGTTGACTTAGCTAAAACAAATTCTTAAAAAATGAAAATTCTTTCTTTATAATTACTGTCTATGAAGAAATGTGTTTAAATAAGAGGTAATTATTTGTAAGTTATATACCCTGGCCTAGGCTACTTCTAAGAAAAGAGAACAAAGTCTGGTTAGGTGCATGGAAGGCAAAGAGAAAAGAGAAAAATGGAGCCAAGCCCTCAAGTGAGATCTGTTAGAAAGTACAAACCTTCAACCAGAACTCCACTTGTAAACATAACCCCTCCTCTTCCAGGACACACTTCACAGGCTGCGTTACCTACAAAGCCCTTCCAATTCCTCTAGACGTATAACTAACTCAGCTCTATGTCTCCTGTACTCCAACTGAATCTGTGTATAGAATTTACCGGTGATCATTTTATATCTTTAAAGACAATTGTTTTGTGCTGTCTCTCCCACCATGACTGCGTGTTGAGCTCAGGTGTCTAGGATGAAAATTGATTCAATTTCCTATCACCAGCACTTAGCACAGAGCTGAATACATAATAGATATTTAATAAATTCTCATTGGATTTAATATATATGATGAAGTATTAATATGCTTGAATAGAGTATTTTTTCCTATCTTGGCTGCTCCTTGAGAGCAAAAAATATGTTTCATTTCCACAGTATTTGATAACACAGATGCTTGGTGCCACAGGTTGGTTGAAAAATCACTGAAAATTAATATGCCAACGTTGGTAAAAACCAAAACCCAAATTTTGACCTTTAATTTCTTTCAGGACTTGGATGCACAAATAAATCTACTACATACTGCTGGATTAAACTAATCGTCGGCTGGGTTAAACTAACCGTAAATGAGTAAAACATACTGTGTGCCCCAGGGAGACCCAGCTTAAAGCTCTTCCTTCTCGCCATCGTAGGGGTGAGAGAGGATGGGAAGGTACGCGGCAGAGGCACAGTCAAAGTTTCCGGGTACAGGGACTCCGAAGGACCCGGCACACCACAGATTTGGCGGGCTGTGCAAGCGGGTTACCTCAGACTAACCAGAGGCCTGAATTAGCCCTGAGGAAACGGATTCGAAGGAGCCCCCTGCAAGCACAGAGGAAGGCTTAGTACCCTTCCCTCAGATTACATCAGCCTTGGGGCTGCCAGCTTGATCCAACCACTCCCCGTGAGGCTCCAGCTTCCGACACCCAAGCCCAGGTTTACCGCTCTCACCGCTGGCCTTCACGCCGCCGGCTGGGCCCCAGCGTCGCGCCCGAGAGGCTCCAGCTTCCGCCAGCCGGGAAGCGCCTCTCATTTGCGACCGCGCAGAGCTCGCGTGCCTCAACCCCCGGCTGGCTGAGTGACGGCGGCAGCCACAGTTGGCCTCCTTGGGCTTTCAGCTCCTCACCTGCCCTCGCTGAATCTTCTCTCTCACTTCCTGCCGCCTGCAAAGCTGCAAGCCCTCAGAGAGACGCTGCCGCTCCTGTCTCTGCTGTGGAGACTGACGGCTTTAGTGGAGCCTCCTACTGCAGGTCTGAGTTAGCGACGGCGCACGCATTTTCGCCCTCGTTTTCTCTTGCTCCCTTTCTTTGGCAGCCCCTGGGCTTTGGAGTTTTGGAGTCGATGAGCCCTCTCTGACCTAGATTTCCTAGAAAAGCCTGGGGTTTAGTTGACTCTCCTGCTTGCAGCGAGGAGCCCCTTGCCCTTTTTGTAAGGGAAAGGCCTGAATCATCTTAAAAGGATTAAGAAATGTTGCCCTATTCTGGCCCTTCCAGAATGATCTTTGGAATAATGAGATAACCCATTTTTCCCCTTCCTTATATCTGAACGCTTTCTAGAAAGAAAGGTGTCCAACTTCGTGCTTAATTAAGGTGAAATCAAGAGCCTCTCCTTTATGAATGACCTTACTTATGCAGGGGCTAAAATGGTGTTGAAGTGAGAACACTTTCAGGGTACAGGGTAATATCTGTGGCTAATTTATTCCAAAATTAAGATTTGCTGAACCTGAGAAAAGAATAAAGCATAGAACATGGAAAAGTAACCAATTCTACTTGAATACATTTTTCATTATTATAATCCATTAATTTTTTTTAATACAATTCATTTTATCTACTGTCAAGAATGTGTATTTAAAGTTAGTCATCTACTCTTGAATCTCTTTATCCCCACTCTTCTATGAGTTTAATTGTGAGTCTATCCAGCATGCCTAATGAATAGGAAAAAAAACTTCAAAACAAGTTAGGAGGTAGCATAAATAAAATAGAGTACGGGTTAAGATAACTTCTTTATCTGAAATTGGGTTCCCTCATAACCAAGACCCTGAGACAAGGATTGAGGTACAAAGAACTTTATTTGGGAACTGGAGTGAGAAAGTGTGGCAAGGGAGGAAAGCCAAAAAAAAGAGTATTAATGAGCAGGTTACCACTGAGGGCAACTGGATCTCTACTGGCAATCCTCTGAGAGACTGTGTAGAATAGAACTCAGAATTGTCCCACTGAAGGACAAGAAAACTTGGATATTTATCTACCAATTTCCTCTCCTCAGTGGTTGAGGGTTACTCTGTTCCTCTTGGGAGTGTTAACTCTCTGGTACTTCCCTTGGCAGCCTTCCCTTGACTAGCATGCTACTGCTGTTAGAGAAAACCATCGCAGAAAGATAAGTGGGTAAGATAGAAAGCCCTTGGCATAGCATTAATGGGAATTGTCACTGAAGCTGCAGGTAGCCTCCATGGTGGGCCAGGGGGATGGGGCAAGGCACCAGTGATGTTTGATATCATAGATCACTGATGATAATAACATTCATCAAGCCTTAGTTTCTTTCTTGGTACACTAGAGGAGGAGAATAATTAGAGATTGTAGTTAGAGTGATGTTAAGTCTCTAGCCCATAAAAAAAAACTAAATAATATTTGTATATGTTAATGTAACGATGTTGTATGATGACAGGTGCATTAAAAAATTGCTAGCATACATTAATATTTGATTGTAGTACCACTCTGCTTGTGGAACACATCCCTGTTTCCTCTAGTTCCTTCCCCTAGAATTATTTGTCTCCCCACTAGACCATAATGAGAACAAAGACAGTGCAATTTACCCTTCAACAAAAGTGTATAAAGCATTGTGAAAAACTGGGAAATATAAAGATTAAAAAGAAAGCCCCACTGGCAGGGTTTTACATTTCAGGCTGTGTATAAACCAAAAGTTAAACAACTAAATTATATTACGATACTCTGATAAAAGCAAACCTAGGTTTTTTAGAAACAAATAGGAGGAGTTAACTCATCCTGCCTGTGAGAGTCCAGGAAAGCATCAGGAGATGTACTTAAACTTACAGTTAATGAATAAGTAGAATTTAGTCTCAACGAATACAAACCAAACTGTTAATAATAGCTATCTGTGGAGAAGAAAGTGTATGTATGCTTGTAATTTGGAGGAGAGAGGTCAAGATAAAGGAATACTTAACAATTGTAGCCTGTATACTTTTGTATTGTGTGAATCCTTTATAAAGAATGTGTACTTAACCACCTGTTTGTGTAATTAAAGAAAAACACATTAGCTTAATGAAAGAGGTTAAAGGGATACCAGAAAGAGGAAACAGCAAAGACAGAGAGACTTCAGCTCAGGAGAATGCATCATATTCAAGGAGGTGCATGTAGCATAGAATGACTGTCACATAATAAGCCAAAAGGGAAGTATTAGGAAATCAAATAGAGAGAGTTGAGCCAACCCAGATTTGTAAGCTATTGTAATCATCAAACAGAAAAGCATGAGAGTATAAAAGCAACAAAGGTGAGGGAGGAACAGAGAATACCACAGATAAGAGGTAAAACTATATAACTTGATGCAGATATACAGGCATACCTTGTTTTATTGTGCCTTGCAGATATTCCACCTTTTACAAATTGAAGGTTTGTAGCAACCCTGCGTCAGTACCTATCAATGCCATTTTTCTAACAGCATTTGCCTACTTCATGCTTCTGTGTCACATTTTGGTAATTCCTGCAATATTTCAAACCTTTTCATTATTTTATTATATGTGTTATGGTGATCTGTGATCAGTGACTATGACTCATTGAAAGCTCAGATAATGATTAGCATTTTTTAGCAAAAAAGTGTTTTTTAATTAAGGTTTGTCCACTTTTTTAGACATAATGCTATTGCACATTTAATGGACTACCCATACAGTGTAAACATAACTTTTATATGCCCTTGAAAACTAAAAAATTCATTTGACTCACTTTATTGTGATACTTGTTTTATTGCAGTGGTCTGGAACCAAACTACCAATATCTCCTGGGTATGCCTATACTGAATTTGAGGTATTTATGGGACATGTAAGGAAAGAGATGTGCTAGCTAGTTGAGTAAAAGATTCTGGAGCTTGTACTGGAGATCTAGATTGGAAATGAAGTTTAGTGAGTCATCAGCATATAGGTATTGTAGTTAAAGCCATAGATTCAGATGGCTAACCCAACTAGTATGAAAACACAAAGATTTAAAATAAAGTTTTAGGGAGCTATGACATTTGGGACATGGGAATGTGAAGGTGAGCCTGTTATGAGAATTAAATCAAGAACTGGAAACCTGGAGAAAATTATGGCATAGAAGCCAAGGAAGTGAAGTATTACAAGAATGTTGGAGGGGTCAGCGGTGTCATTAGTGCAGAAAAGTGTCTATTGGCTATGGTAATATGGAGATCAATGTTGACCTTAGTGAGAGCAGCTTTGGAAAAATAATATGGACAGAAGTAATATTACAGTGTGTGTGAAGTGAATGGGAGGGGAAAAAGCAGAGATAGTGAAAGGGAACAACTCTTCCAAAATGCTTATCCATGAAGAATAATAAAAGGTATTTGTCTTGAAGATGGAAGAGACTTTCAAATAGTGTGTTCACATGCTAAAGGAAAAGATCAATAGAGAATGAGAAGGAAGGAATAGTACAATAGGAAGAGAGAAGTGATAATTAATTGTTTCTGAGCTCAGGTGGAATATTAAGCCATAGATAGAAGGGGGATTCTTCCACTGAGCCTGGAAAGAATGAGATAAAGATGAATACTGATGCAGAGTAATTTATAAGTGGTATGGAGGAAACTAAAGAAGTTTTGGCCTAATGACTCCAGTATTCTCTATGTAATAAGAAATGAGGTTATCTGCTGAACTAGTGGGAGGAAGCAATTAAATGAGAGTTTGAAGAAAGAGATGAAATTTTGAATAGTTGCTAAAGGAAATGAGAGAAAGGAAGAGAAAGGAACTAAGATTTATTGAAGATCTAATATATGACAGACACTATAGTAAATGCTTTGTATACATTATTGCATTTAATTCTAACAATTACATTGAATTATATTAAGAGAAGCTAAACATTTTGCTTATTTCTCACAGCTAGTAAGTAACAGAGCCAGAATTTGGACCCAGAGTTTTTCTGGCTTCAGATTTACTACTGATATACCTCTAGGGTTTAGCAAAACCCAAGGGAATGTAATTAAGTACGTGGACTGTGAGGTTTTATGCTGGATAGGGAAAGATGTAGGGCTGGAAGTAAAGCCAGACAATGATAATAAATTTGGGGAAAATGGGAAGGTCAAGGATTTGGAAATATCTATGAAGTAAAATTTAAATTTTGGTGGAATTAAGGTAGTAAAAGCTGAAATAATGATCAGAGAAAAGCATATTGTGGTCAAGAGTAGAATATAGAGGTTAAAATTTCAGAGGTGAAGTAGTTTGTGACTGAGGTGGGATTGGGGTGGGTGGGCATGGAGAATAGGGGAGAATGGTTAGCTAGCATTTTTTAAGCTTTTAGAGTGCTAAATACTGTACTAAGCACTTTATGTGCATTATCTCACTTAATCATCACAATTCTTAATAAGGTAGATACTATTACTATTTTCATTTGATAGATGAGATGATTTTGATTGTTACTTGCCTAAATTAAGCTAATGGAATTAAATTTTCCTAAGGCAGCTTCATTTTATCATTAATTTTCTAACTTAAACAGATTTTTTCCAGTGATATTTTTGACTAATTTGGAAAATTTTACAAAATAATTTTAATTATAATTATTGATTTAATATTAAATAACAAAGTGACTTAAAACATCTGTTTTATTATGGTATGGTTATATTTTATCATGCTTTCCAGGTCAAATAAAAGGGAATCAGTATCAGTGCTGAACTAAACTACTTATATTGGGCAGCTGCCATCTTTAAACTCATAGCAGGCCATACTTCAAGTAATTTGATAAAGTGTTTGGAAGAAAACATGATTTTTGTCTATATGTTAGAAAAACAGAGTTTCAATAGGAAATATGAAACAAAGACAAGGATTAGTAACAAAAAACATTTTATAAGGTAAACAAAAAGAATATCAGTGAACTCATAAAACCATCAATTTTAAAAAGATAAGAAAACTCAATTCTACTTTAACAGCAAAAATATTGGGAATTATAATAGGTTTGAAGAAACACAGAAGTATCAGATTACATATTATAAAGGAATTTTAAATTAAAAAAGAACACAGTTGAAAAGAATACCAATCCGAGGATTAAAGATGGCGGCGTGAGAGGTGAGACAGAGGCTTCCTCCTAAAACCGCATATAATATGAAAATAAAGCTACTACAACTACTCTTGAAAGAGCAACGGGAAAGAGAACTACAATAAACTGCATACACCTGGAGACAAGAGCAGCCCTCACAGAAAACCGTAATGTACTAAAGCTGTGGTCCTGCGGGATCCAAGCCCTTCCCCCATCCCAGCTCACCGGCAGGAGGAACAGGAATGGAGCTGAGAGGGAGTGGAGAACTGGGACTGCTTAATACCTAACTCTGGAGATCTACTCTGGGAGCACAAATGTACATTTCATGGTGCTTGCATGATGCTCTTGTAATTAGGAGCTTGGAAAGCTAAGACAGGCGGAGCTCTTGGAGAGACTAAGATTCCAGCTGCCTGTGAGATCAGGGATCCATACCCAGCTTCTCCAGGACGGGGGAGGGGCAGGCAGTCTGAGAGACTTCCTGGCAGGGAGGACCTTGGAAGGAGGCCTGTTGAGGGGGCAAGGACTGCACGGAGCTTGCTGCTCGGGAGAAAGGACAGGTGGACAGGATTGTCCGGGTGTACTCTGCCCAGCAGATTGGGGGTTTTCTGATCTTCAGGTGTGCAGGCTCCCTGGCTGCCTGCAGGCTCCAGGAACCCCTTCTGTGACAGGCAAACTAGTGCACCTTTCGCCTGGCCAGCCCCACTGGGCTTGCAAACCTGGAAGCCCTTCCCTGGTGTTGGGCCAAATGGAGGGAGGATCTGTCTACAGCAACTTAAAAGGCAAAGCACAGAGGCTTATACCTGTGTGCTCAGCCCACCGGTTCAGACAGTGGAGACAGGCATAGCAGCCAGGAACCAGGAAACAGCCCTTTCCTCCCCCGAGGCACCAATACCACTCTCCTACAATCCCTGACATTGCTTCAGGGGCTGAGCAGCTCCAGAGAGTAGAGCTTCTGGGCACTAGAGGGCTCCATACACAAATATGAAACGCCAAAGGAACCTGGTCCAGAGTAAAATTATGAACACAACTCCTGAGAAAGATTTTAATGATATGGACCTTATGACTCTCCCTGAAAGGGAGTTCAAAATAAAAATCATTCACATGCTCATGGAGGTACGGAAAGATATTCAAGAACTCAGGAATGAATTCCGGTCGGAGATCCAATCCTTGAAGAACACAATGGGCGGTATTAAAAGCAGATTGGATATGGTGGAGGAGACGATAAATGAAATAGAAACTACAGAAGAGGAATACAAAGAAGCTGAGGTACTGAGAGAAAAAAGGATCTCTAAGAATGAAAGAATATTGAGAGAACTGTGTGACCAAACCAAGTGGAACAATATTCGCATTATAGGAGTACCAGAGGAAGAAGAGAGAGAAAAAGGGATAGAAAGTCTCTTTGAAGAAATAATTGCTGAAAACGTTCCCACATTGGGGAAGGAAATAGTCTCGCAGTCCATGGAAGCCCACAGATCTCCCAACACAAGGGACGCAAGGAAGACAACACCAAGACACATAATAATTAAGATGGCAAAGGTCAAAGATAAAGACAGAGTATTAAAGGCAGCTAGAGAGAGAAAAAAGATCACCTACAAAGGAAAACCCATCAGACTGTCATCAGACTTCTCAACAGAAACCTTGCAGGCCAGAAGAGAATGGCATGATATATTTAGCGTAATGAAACGGAAGGGCCTCGAACCAAGAATATTGTATCCAGCACGATTATCATTTAAATATGACGGAGGGATTAAACAATTTCCAGACAAAGGAAAGTTGAAAGAGTTTGCCTCTCATAAACCACCACTACAGGCTATCTTAAATGGACTACTCTAGAGGGAAGCACCCCAAAGGCTAAAAAGATGTCACCAGAGAAAATCAAATCATAGCAAAGAAAGCAGACCATCCGAATACTAACTAAAGGCAAAGAATGAAACACCCAATATATAAAGAATGGAGGAGGAAGAATAGGAAGAGAGAGATAAAGTAACATCAGACAGCGTTCACAATAACTTAACAAGAAAGTTAAGTTAGATTCTTAGATAGTAAAGAAGCAACCCTTGAACCTTTGGTAACTACGAATCTAAAGCCTGCAATGGCAATAAGTACATATCTATCAATAATCGCCCTAAATGTAAATGGACTGAATGCACCAATCAAAAGACACAGAGTAACAGAGTGGATAAAAAAGCAAGACCCATCTATATGCTGCTTACAAGAGACTCACCTCAAACCCAAAGATATACACAGACTAAAAGTGAAGGGATGGAAAAAGATATTTAAAGCAAACAACAAAGAGAAAAAAGCAGGGGTTGCAGTACTTGTATCAGATAAAATAGATTTCAAAACGAACAAAGTAGCAAGAGATAAAGAAGGACATTACATAATGATTAAGGGGTCAGTCCAACAAGAAGATATAACCATTATAAACATATATGCACCCAACACAGGAGCGCCAACATATGTGAAACAAATACTAACAGAATTGAAGGAGGAAATAGACAGCAATGCATTCATTTTAGGAGACTTCAACACACCACTCACTCCAAAGGGTAGATCAACCAGACAGAGAATAAGTAAAGACACAGAAGCACTGAACAACACACTAGAACACATGGACCTAACAGATATCTACAGAAGTCTGCACCCAAAAGCAACAGGATACACTTTCTTCTCAAGTGCACATGGAACATTTTCCAGAATAGACCACATACTAGGCCACAAAAAGAACCTCAGTAATTTCAAAAATATTGAAATACTACCAACCAACTTCTCAGATCACAAAAGTATAAAACTAGAAATAAATTTTAGAAAGAAATCAAAAAGGCTCACAAATACATGGAGACTTAACAACATTCTCCTAATGAATCAATGGGTTAACGACCAAATCAAAACAGAAATCAAAGAATACATGGAGACTAATGACAACAACACAAAGCCACAACTTTTGTGGGACGCAGCAAAGGCAGAT
This sequence comes from Phataginus tricuspis, assembly GCA_029783875.1. Taxonomy (NCBI): domain Eukaryota; kingdom Metazoa; phylum Chordata; class Mammalia; order Pholidota; family Manidae; genus Phataginus; species Phataginus tricuspis. The sequence continues at coordinate 41,419,230 of JAQQAC010002837.1, forward strand.
CTAAGAGGAAAGTATATTGCAATCCAGGCCCATTTAAAGAAGGAAGAGCATTCCCAAATGAACAGTCTAAACACACAATTATTGAAACTGGAAAAAAGAAGAACAAAGGAGGTGCAAAGTCACCAGAAGGAGGGACATAATAAAGATCAGAGAAGAAATAAATAAAATTGAAAAGAATAAAACAATAGAAAAAAATCAATGAAACCAAGAGCTGGTTCTTTGAAAAAATAAACAAAATAGATAAACCCCTAGCCAGACTCATTAAAAGAAAAAGAGAATCTACACACATAAACAGAATCAGAAATGAGAAAGGAAAAATAACAACGGACCCCACAGAAATACAAAGAATTATAAGAGAATATTACGAGCATCTGTATGCTAACAAGCTGCAAAACCTACAAGAAATGGACAACTTCTTAGAAAAATACAACCTTCCAAGACTGACCAAGCAAGAAACAGAAAAACTAAACAGACCAATCACCAGCAACGAAATTGAATCGGTAATCAAAAAACTACCCAAGAACAAACCCCCCGGACCTGACGGATTCACCTCTGAATTCTACCAGATATATAGAGAAGAAATAATACCCATTCTCCTTAAAGTTTTCCAAAAAATAGAAAAGGAGGGAATACTTCCAAACTCATTCTATGAAGCCAGCATCACTCTAATACCAAAACCGGGCAAAGACCTCACCAAAAAAGAAAATTACAGACCTATATCCCTGATGAACGTAGATGCAAAAATACTCAACAAAATATTAGCAAACCAAATTCAAAAATACATCAAGAGGATCATTCACCATGATCAAGTGGGATTCATCCCAGTGATGCAAGGATGGTACAACATTCGAAAATCCATCAACATCATCCACCACATCAACAAAAAGAAGAACAAAAACCACATGATCATCTCCATAGATGCTGAAAAAGCATTTGACAAAATTCAACATCCATTCATGATTAAAACTCTCAACAAAATGGGTATAGATGGCAAGTACCTCAACATCATAAAGGCCATATATGACAAACCCACAGCTAACATCATACTTAACAGTGAGAAGCTGAAAGCTTTTCATCTAAGATTGGGAACAAGACAGGGATGCCCACTCTCTCCACTGTTATTCAACATAGTACTGGAGGTCCTAGCCACGGCAATCAGACAAAACAAAGACATACAAGGCATCCAGATTTGTAAAGAAGAAGTCAAATTGTCACTATTTGCAGATGACATGATACTGTACATAAAAAACCCTAAAGACTCCACTCCAAAACTACTAGAACTAATATCTGAATTCAGCAAAGTTGCAGGATACAAAATCAACACACAGAAATCTGTTGCTTTCCTAAACACTAATGAATGACTAACAGAAAGAGAAATCAGAAAAACAATTCCATTCACAATTGCATCAAAAAGAATAAAATACCTAGGAATAAACCTAACGAAGGAAGTGAAAGGCCTGTACTCTGAAAACTACAAGACAATCCTAGGAGAAATTAAAGAGGACACTAACAAATGGAAATGCATCCCATGCTCTTGGCTAGGAAGAATAAATATTGTCAAAATGGCTATACTACCTAAAGCAATCTGCAGATTCAATACAATCCCTATCAAACTACCAACAGCTTTCTTCAATGAACTGGAACAAATAATTCTAAAATTCATATGGAACCAGAAAAGACCCCGAATAGCCAAAGCAATTCTGAGAAGGAGGAATGAAACAGGGGGAATTACGCTCCCTGACTTCAAGCTCTACTACAAAGCCACAGTAATCAAGACAATTTGGTACTGGCACAAAAACAGACCCACAGACCAGTGGAACAGAATAGAAAATCCAAACATTAACCCAAACATATACAGTCAATTAATATTTGATAAAGGAGCCTTGGATATACAATGGGGAGATGACAGCCTCTTCATCAGCTGGTGTTGGAAAAACTGGACAGCTACATGTAAGAGAATGAAATTGGACTACTGTCTAACCCCATACACAA